>CM038229.1:18517541-19117541 GCA_021442155.1 Cymbidium sinense | reverse complement strand
TATCATCGAGCATCTTCTTGAGTATTTGGATGAGAGTTTTATTGAAGGCTTTCACAAAACCATTTATCCATGGGTAGTAGATGGTAAAATACCTACAATCTATGTTGTGTCTTTTAGCAAAGTTGTTGATCTTAGTGCTTTTGAAGGAGGTACTAATATCAGATATGATTCGGCAAGGTAGTCCAAGTCTATATACAATATGGTTTCTAAAAAATTGTTGCACATGTTGAGCTTTGACTTCTTTGAGCAGAATCATCTCAACTCACTTAGAGAAATAATCTGTAGCTGCTAGGATGAATCAGTGACCCTTGGACAATGGAGGATCAATCAAATCCACAATGTCAATACCCCAACATTTGAATGACCATGAAGCTATAGTCAGGTGTAGAATATTGGGTGATTGATGTAGAACTACTCCATGCACTTGACATTGGTGGCAATCTTTGGCTACATCCATGCAATGTATGATCATCATCGCCAAAAAATCTTAATTTTGGCCGTCATCAGGGATCGTGAGCTCGCATAATCCTGATTGCACCTTCATCATGATCATATGGGCTTCATGTTTACCTAAATGTGTGACCACATATAATTAAAGGACCGTTGGTATAAAATGGAGAGAAATTTCCTCAATCTAGCTCTTCATTCTTTTCGACAATGGTAACCTCTTGTTCAAGAGTGTATTCATTAATAAGTTCAACTTTAATAATAAGTAGGATATTTCTATTGTGAGCCTCTATTGATATGGACTCATCTTGGACATGCCAATTCTTTAGTGAGCTTACCTAAGGCATCCACTATGGAATTTTTAACTCGAGGGATCTTATAGATTGTGACCTCTAGGATCTGGGCTTGTAACTCTATAGTGTACTTATGGTACTAATAGAGTTTAGGCTTTAGAACCTTATAGGACCTAGCAAATTGGTTGACCACTAGTTGTGAATCCATGAATATATTGATGCTTTAGATGCATAAGGAGATGGCTAACACCATACTGGAGATCAGAGCCTCATATTCAAATTCATTATTGGTGCAAGGTTTAAATAAGTGATATGAGAATCTCATCATATCATAATTTGGTGTTATGTTGACTATTCCTACCCCTGCCTTGCCTGACAGAGTAAATTGTGTGATTTATCTCTTCTTTGAGAGGAAGATGCACCATCAAAATATATCTTCAATAGATGAGTGTTTGTATCTTCTAAATTCATGATTTTTCATCAGGAAGATCATCAATGAGATGGAAATCTACAAGAAGAGGGTGAACAAACTACCAAGAAGTCTACAAGTGTCCACCCTTTCACTTCACGAAGGGATACGAATGTAATGTCAAACTATGATAACATCATGGACCATTGTGCCAACCATCTGGATAGCATTAGTTGTGTGATGAGATATTATAGTGGATTAACTCGAGAAATCAAGTTTACATAATGAGAAAGCATATAATGTTGTAGCTTTTTGGGTTGTGAATATCAAACCTAGGCAATGCTTTTTAATAGGTGAAAAGTTTATCTCAATAGGTATCATACAATGATTGAGATAGTAGAGCATGTTCTCTTTTCCCTCGTCATTGGATTGGTCCAACAAAGCACTAAGGGAATCATCTAATGCAATAATGTAGGTGAAAAGTTTTATTTTAATAGGTATTAGACAATGATTGAGATAGTAGAGCATGTTATCTTTTCTGTCATTGTTGGATTGGACCAACAAAGCACTAAGGGAATCATGTAATGCAATAATGTAGAGTATGAGGGGTTTGCTCAAGATAGGGGCGACAAAGACTAGTGTTGTCATAAGGTATTGCTTGATGCTTTCAAATACATGTTGACATTTTTCATCCCACTTGAATTTGGTATCTTTCTTGACTAGTATTGAGAATAGTTGACATATGCCTAATAGGTTGGATATAAAGCTTCATAAATATGCCAACCTCCCTTCGAATAATTTGAGTTGAGTTTGGCTTTTAGTTGTGTGGCATTTCTAATATCATTTTGATCTTCTTTGGATCGATCTCAATCCCATGGAACCCTAAAAACTTCCTTGAAGTTACCCCAAATGCACACTTTAGAGAGTTCATTTTATGGATATATTTCCTCAACCACTCAAAAACTACTCTCAAGTCAAAGAAATGGTCTTCCTTGTTGACAGGAAAAATTCTTCATTTCTAGTTCTTTTCTTCGCTATATCAAATTGCTAAAGCTGACATATGGACTAGAAATTTTCTAGGAATTACTATATTAAGGCAAATGAAAAACTCACTAAGATAAAATAAATGGTTCATTGAACTTTAATTTTATCATTCTAAAATTATTTATATTTTTCTATATCTTAGTATTACAATTATTCATTAAGTTATCCATTTTGAATAGTATGAAATAAATGCATAAAAAGTATCATTAAATGTTTTTCAAGAAAGATAAATTATATTTAAACTTAATTAAATCATTTTCATGCCATTCATAATTTTTATACATATTTTTAGTGCATGAAATTTGAATTATCTTAAAATTATCATTTCTCCTCCTATTCTCTCACCCATTATTCTTTCATCTCTCTCCTACTCTCTTTTTCATCTTAACATTGTTTTGGCTGAATTTTTTTAATGCATCTTGTGTAATAATATGTAGAATTCCATTGAAAATATTTCCATATAATATTCCCTCATCTTTCATATTTTAAAATTCATTTATTTGAATTTTTGAATGCGAATTATTTTGAATTAATTTTTGAATTCAAACTTCTTTATTCATGACATATACTTTCTAAATAAAATAAATTTTTTATGAAATATGTTGAAAGTCCTAAGCATGATTAATTATGATTATTTAGAATCTAATTAATTTATTACAAGTTATTTTAAGTTTAAATTCAAATCAGCCCTCTTTTTGAAAATAATCTCTTTTTCTAATTTGATATATTTTAGAAACTTTTTAGGGGTCCAGCCCATTTTCTTTGAATTTAATAAATTTATATATTATTTAATCATTCAATAAGTATATAATACAATAAGCCTTTATCAAAATTTATTCAAGCATAAATATGAAGATCTTCTATTTTTGGAAACCCCTTTAGCCGAGTTCATTAAATGGTTTTTCAATGGATTTATTTTATTCACAATTTTCTCTTTCATATCTAAACCTTCTTGGTCTAATTCCCTATGGGATATCCTCTACCTTTAGCCATGAATTACATAGCAAATATTCCATATTGTGTTAAAACAAATTTGTAAAGGAGCCTATTGAAGATCTTCCTTGGCTGATCCTTATTCCTTTGAATTTGAAATTCAAATTGATGCCTAATCAATTTCCCTCTCATTGGATAATCCTTGTCTGATTCTAGACTCCCCCTTCCTTTATTTTATAGCCTTGTTTCAACTTAAAAATAGGTTCAAAAAAGATAAAATTCTCTCTTACTCTCTTACTCATCCTCTCCACCTTGGCTGATCCTTGCTAAAGCAAATATTTGGAGAATTTTGGTCATTCAAGTGTAAGTATTCCACAACATTCTTCTCCTTCCCATGCACATTTATTTCTCTTGAATATTGACTGGGAAAAATCATAGCATTGGTCTTGAATTTCTAAGGTGCTAAGTTCTTATACTTCTTTAATTTCTTCTTAGCTTTAAAGTTTATAAGGTTATTTAAATTATCTTATTTTTATTCACTTCATAACCTTTAGCTCTTGTTTGGCCAAGAACAAACATGAGAAGATCAATTTGTTTTAGACTTAAATACATGATAATCCTTTTATTTTTTGTTTGCCCTACAACTAACATTAGGAGATCAATTTATTTTTTGCTTAATCATTGGATAATCCTTTTTGTTTCAAGTTTAGCTAAATTCTCTTTCAAAGGTTTTTTATTTCCTAGTGCTTAATCATTTGAATATCCATTTTCTATCCTTTTAGTTTAAAGTTTCATATAGGTTAGTCAAATTTGATTGTGCTTAACATCTTATTTCATTTAATCTTCTATTTGGCAGACCACATGACCTCTTGCATAAATTATTTTGTGCTTGTTGATTACTTGTCTTCAATTAGTTTATGTATATCTTATGTGATAGCTATCTTGTGGCATAATTCAAATCCTTATTCAAGTGATTGTTAGTTATTCCAATTACAAATACATTTATAATTTGAATAAAAGTTAGCTTGTGTGAAAAGGAATTCAAAGCAAAGTTTTTGTGATTACAATTTAGTTTGCATTTCAAATTCAGTCAAGAAAATCATTTCAAACTTTTTAAAGATCATTCAAGAAATATTAAGTTACTTAATTGCATTAAATATTTGATTGAAGATCTTATTTTAATTTCATTTAAAGTTAAAGTGATTTCCTTCATAATAGTATTGATTGGGCTGTGAGTGCAAAAATATTTTGAAAATGAGAGTTAGACTTGTATCTTTCTCTTTGCCTTATCTTGATTTCTTGTTGGGTTTTACTTGCCCATTAAAAAAAGTACGTGTTTCGTTATACATACCCATTAAGGAGAGTATGTGTTGGGTTGTACTTTCCCGTGAAGGAGAGTATGGGAGATTTGTTGTAATCTCAACTTTGGTTTATTGCATTCCTAGCCTAGGTGGCTACTCATGGACGTAGGCCAATTTTTGGGATTTGGCCAAATAACATAAAAATTTGTTGTGTTCTCTTTCTTTAATTTTTTTTTTTGCACTTTATTTTTTTGCTATTGTTTTTTGTTATTTTGTTTCACTAAAGCATTATTATTAAATATTTAAGTCTTCTACAAAAGGTAAAATTAAATTTTTTTGAAATTTATTTCTAAAACGCAATTCACCCCTGCCCTCTTGGGTGTTATACCTAAGTAACAATTGGTATTAGAGCCTCAACTCAATTTGTGGTTTAACATCCCTGAGTTTGATTGCTATGGCACAAGTTTTTCCTAAAGGTACACTACCTAAAGGATAGTATACACATAGACCACCTTACTTGATAATATTCCATTTGATTATTAGACAAATTGTACTAGTACTTTTATTCATGGGCAAGATTCTAGAATGTGGCATATGTTGTCACACCAATATCATGCACCCACTGTTGATATGAATGATTTCAAAGTTGATAAACCTTTTAATGAGTGGTCTACTTCTAAAAGAGAATTGGATGAATTAAATGTGAAATCTTATAACATTCTTTATGGTTACTTCTCGATGATTACATCAGAATTTCCATGCTTACTACTGTAAAATAAATTTGGAATAAACTGATTCTTACTTATGAACACACTAATGAAGTTAAATATCCACATATAACTAGGTTAGTACATGAATATGAATTACTTCACAAGTTACAAAATGAAAGTATTTCCGATATGTATACTCGCTTCATAAAAATTATAAATACTTTACATTCACTTTGAAGAAAGTATAAAAATCAAGATTTGGTTTATAAAATTTTAAGATACCTTCCAAAAGGCTGGGATTCAAAAGTTACTACTACTACTGAAGCTAAGGATTTAACTACTTATACACTTGATCAACTTCTTGGTTCTTTGATAGCATATGAACAAGTTATTTCACAAAAAGATCAAAATGACTCTTTCCAAAAGAAAGAGAGAAAAAATTAATTGCTTTGCAGGTGGAAGATAGTTGTGAAGAAAATTCTTCATGTTTAGATGTTGATAGTGATGAGATTGCTTTGCTTTCAAAAAGGCTAGGAAATATGATCATAAAGAAAAAACACTAGTATGAAAAATCTAAAGTACAGAAACTACCTACTAAAAGATTAAATGTAGGAGCAGGAATAGTATGCTTCAATTGCAAAATGCCCGGACATATAAGAGGTGACTGTCTAGACTTAGCTGAAAAAGAAAAGTTGAAAAAAGAAGTCTTAAAAAAATAAAAAGCCCGAGAAGAAAAATAATAGAGATCCTTTGGAAAACTCTAATTCAAAAGAATCAAGTGATAACACTACAGAGGAAGAAAAAAATATATGTCTTATGGCTGATGTGGATTCTACAAGTGAGGTATGTGATGATATTTCTTATGAAGAATTAGATGATGCATTTAATAAATTAGCACATGAATATAAAAAGCTAAAAAAAATTCAATATGTTAGAAAAAGAGAAAAAATCCTTTATAAATTCATGCTTCATCTTTAGAAAAGAATGTGTTGATTTAAAGGCTAAGAATGATGCTTTATTCAGTCAACCAACACTTGCAAAGAAGTTGAAAAAGAAAATTTTATTACTTCATGCAAAATTAGATTCTTGTAGTAGATTACATTCACATGTTTCATTTGTTAGACATAAGTAATTAGATTCATCAAGGTCATTTAAATTTAGACCTTATGCAAATACAAATGTCACATGTATTTTTTGTAATAAAAAGGGTCATGTATCTTCTAATTGTCATGCAAGAAAATCTCAATCCTTTCCTAATTCAAATTTATTTGGATGCCTAAAACAAAAATAGCTACACATACCACACAACATTCATTACATATGTTTTCATTCGGATGTGGACTCAAACATGTTTGGGTCTGATTTTATTTTCCTAAAATTTTTACTTTAGAACCTTGTGAAGAAGGATTTATAGTTTGTGGTGATGATGGTAAAGCAAAGATAATTGGAGTTGGTTCTATTTCTAAGGATTCAATTACTTTAGATAGAGTTTGTTTTGTTGAAGGTTTAAAACATAATCTTATTACCAGTTGTCATTTATGCAATAAAGGATTTAATGCTGAATTTCATGCATCTTTTTGTACTATTAGAAATAATGAAACTATAATTCTAGTTGGTTATAGATTCAAAAACATTTATCTTATTGATTTTGAAAATGCAAGAAATATAAATTTAAAGTTACTTTGTTTCAAAAGTTCACTTGATGATGTTTGGTTATGGAACAAAATGTTATTTCACATTAACATGCATTCATTAAGTAGAATTGTAAAACTTGATCTTGTCAATGGTTTACCTATAATGAAATTTCATTTTGATTATGTTTGTGATGCATGTAATCATGGAAAACATAAATATTCTTTCAAAAATTAAAATATTATTTCTATAAGTAGACCATTAGAATTATTGCATATGAATTTATTTGGTCCTATTAGCATTGATAGCTTAGGTGAAAAGTTCTATAGATTTGTTATTGTTGATGACTTTTCAAGATTTACTTGAGTTATATTTTTAATTCATAAAAATGAACTTTTGAACATTTAAGGAAAATTTTCTAAACTTATTCAACATGATAGAAGTCTTCTTGTTGGTAAAATTCAACCTGATCACACTGGTGAATTTGAAATAAAAATTTTGAAAACTTTTGTGATGAGTTTGGTATTAAACATAATTTTTTTGCTCTTAGAACCCCTCAAAAAATGGTGTTGTTCAAAGGAAAAATATAATTTTAATTGAATTGAGTAAAGCTATGCTTGATGATTATAAGTTACCTAAGTATTTTTGGGCAGAAGTTGTTAACAGTGCATGTTATGTTATGAATTGTGTTTACTTGATACCTCTTTTAAATAAGACCTCTTATGAGTTATTCTTTGGTAAGAAACCTAAGATAAGTTATTTTCATATCTTTGGTTGTAAATGCTTCATTTTAAATAATGGTAAAGAGTCTTTAGGAAAGTTTGATAGTAAATCTGATGATGGTATCTTTTTAGGATATTCTTTGAATGGTATATCTTATAGAGTTTATAATAAATGAAAATTGATTGATAAAAAAATTATAGATCCTATTGAAGAAGATGTGAATGAAGAAGCAATAGATGATTTTAAGAAAATGAGTTTGGAAAAAAATATAGATGATTCTTTACCTAAAGATTGAAAATTCATTAAGAATCATCAAAAAGACTTGATTATTGGAGACCCCACTCAAGGAGTTAGAACTAAAAGACAATCTAAAGAAATGATGAATCATTTTGTGTTCTTATCTGAGATTGAACCAAAATCAATAAATGAAGCTTTGGAAGATCACTATTGGATTGTAGTTATGGAAGAAGAATTAAATTAGTTTGTTAGAAATGTTGAATAGGAATTAGTTCCTAGACCTCAAGATCAAAATGTTATAGGAACCAAATGGTTATTTAGGAATAAGTTAGATTACTCGAGACACATTATTAGAAATAAGGCTATATTAGTTGCACAAGGATATACTTATATTAAAGGGATAGATTTTAAATAATACTTTCCCCATTAGCTAGAATATAAGCTCTAAGATTTCTCCTTGTCTATGCATGTTACAAAGATTTTTAATTATTTCAAATGGATGTAAAAAGTATATTCTTAACTGTCTTTGAAGATCAAGATATCTTTGTAGAACAACCTCCTAGTTTTGAAAATGTAGAATTTTTGGATCATGTTTTTAAATTGAAGAAAGTGTTATAAAGATTAAAACAAGCTTCTAGAGGTTGGTATGATAGATTGAGTAACTTTCTTATATATCATAGTTTTAGGAAGCATAGAGTAGATACCACCCTATTCCTTAAGAATTTGGGTGATGATTTGATTTTTGTTCAGATTTATATGTTGATGATATTTTATTTGGTAGTACAAATGAATCTTTATGTGTTGAGTTTTCATATTTGATGTCCAAAAATTTGAGATGAGCATGATGGGAGAACTCAAATTTTTCTTAGGACTTCAAGTTAAATTACAAGAAAAAGGCACTTTTATTTATCAAACTAAGTACACCAATAACTTGATAGAGAGATTTGATATGAAATAATTTAAGTCTACTAAGATTCCCATGAGCCCCTCAAATAAATTTGATTTAAATGAGTATGGAAAACCAGTTGATCAAAAATATTATAGAAGTATGATTGGTTCTCTATTATATATTGCTATTAATAGGCCTCATATTATGTTGGATGTATGTTTATGTGCTCATTTTTAGGCTACTTTGAAAAAATCTCATTTAACTATTATTAAGTGTATCTTCCATTAATTAATTGGAAATTCTAGATTAGGTTTATGTTATCATAAAAATTCACTTTCATGTGACTTGATTGCTTATTCTGATGCTGAATTTGCAACATGTAAATTAGATAAAAAAAACACATCAGGAACATGTCAATTTTTAGGATCATCTTTAGTATCTTAGTCATCTAGAAAATCAAATTCTATTGCTCTTTCAATAGTTTAAGCCAAGTATATAGCTATTGGAAGTTATGTTGCTTAGGTTCTTTGGTTGAAGCAACAATTAGAAGATTTTGGAATTACGCTACATCACATTCCTATTAAGTGTAATAATACTACTGCAATTTGTTCAACAAAAAAATCCTATCCAACACCCTAGAACTAAACACATAGAAGTTAGACATCACTTTATTCGGGATCATGTGAGTAAAAGTATGAATATTAATTTTATTAGCACATATTTACAAATTGTAAACATTTTTACTAAACAATTACCTGAAGAATGATTTTGTACCCTAAGACGCATGATAGGCATGTTAGATCCAAGCATGTAATTTTATTACTATTGATTATTAACCTTTTTGATGTTGTTATAAGGGGAGAAAATAGTATGTTGGTTTTCTTTTTTCTTTATGATGCATAGTTTTAAGTGAGCTTTTTCATGTTATATTCATATTATAATCTTGTTTATTTTGCTTAAAAATGTTAAATTATTTAAAATCATGTTTATTTTCTTGTTATAATTTCTCTTTAATGTAAATTATATTTTCAAAGCTTGATGAAAGGTTATTATGCATTTTCATCACTATTTAACACCAATATATGTTTGTCATCATAAAAAAACGGAGTTTGTTGACCCTATGAGCCCCATCTCATATGAGATTAATTTTGATGATAAAAAACACATGTTCAAATGCTACTAAACAAGTTAAATTCAAGGGTGCAGGAAAAATTATTCAACTCATCATTCCTCAGTTATGTTAAACTGCTAAGGCTTTTGGACAAGGATTGGGTGAGAAGTTTTCCAAGCATTATTATATTAAGGCAAATGAAAGCTCACTAAAATAAAATAAATGGTATGTTCAATTTTAACTTTATTATTCTAAAATTATATATATTTTTATATCTTAATATTGTAATTTTCATTAAGTAATCCATTTGGAATAGTATGAACTAAATGCATAAAATAAGATCCAATAAATGTTCCTTCAAGAAATATAAATTGTGTTTAAACTTTATTAAATCATTTCCATGTCATTCATAATTTTATTCATATTTTTTAGTGCATTAAAATTGTATTATCCTAAAATTATCTTTTTTTTCCTCTAATTCTCTCACATATTATTCTTTCTTCTCTCTCTTATTATCATTTCCATCTTAACATTGTTTTAGACAAATTTTTTAATGCATATTGTGCAATAAAATGTATGAATTTCATTCAAAACATTTTCATATAATATTACCTCATTTATCATATTTTAAAAATTCATTTATTTGAATTTTTGAATGGGTATTATTTTAAATTAATTTTTGAAATCAAACTTCTTTATTCATACATATACTTGCTAAATCAAATTAAATTTATTATGGAATATGTCAAAAGTCCCAAGCATGATTAATTATTACTATTTAGAGACTAATTAATCTATTACAAGTTATTTTAAATTTAAATTCAAATCAACCCTCTTTTTGAAAATAATTCCTTTTTTAATTTGATCTATTTTAGGAATGTTTTTGGGGGCCAGCCACTTTGCTTTGAATTTAATAAATATATATATTATTTAAACATTCAATAAGTATATAATACAATAAGACTTGATCTAAATTGATTAATGCATAAATATGAGGATTTTCTATTTTTGGAAATCCCATTGGTCGAATTCATTAAATGGTTTTTTCATGGATTTATTTTATTTAAAATTTCTCCTTCATATCTAAACCTTCTATGCTGAATTTCCTATGGGATCTCCTCTATATTTAGTCATAAATTACATAGCAAATATTCCATATTGGGTTAAAACAAATTTGTAAAGGAGCCTATTGAAGATCATCCTTGCCCGATCCTTATTCCGTTGAATTTGAAATTCAAATTGATGCCTGATGAATTTCCTTCTCATTGGATCATCCTTGGCCGATGTTAGGCTCCTCCCCCCTCTATTTACGAGCTTGGTTTCAACTAAAAAAAAGGTCTAAAAATGTTAAAATTATCTCTTTCTGTCTTGCTCATCCTCTCCACCTTGGCTGATCTTTGCTAAAGCAAATATTTGGATATTTTTGGTCATTGAAGTGCAAGCATTCCTCATCATTCTTCTCTTTTCCTTGGTCATTCATTTTGTTTGAATATTGATTGGGAATATTGAAGGTTTGGTGTGTTTCCTCCCTTGGCCTAAAGCATCACAACATTGGTCTTGAATTTCAAATGTGCTAAGTTCTTATGCTTCTTTTATTTCTTTTTGGCTTTGAAGTTTACAAGGTTATTTAAATTATCTTGTGTTCAATCACTTCATAACCTTTAGCTCTTGTTTGTCCAAGAAAAAACATGAGAAGATCAATTTATTTTAGACTTAAATACTTGATAATTTTTTGATTTTTTATTTGGCCTAAAGCTAACATAAGGAGATCAATTTATTTTGTGATTAATGATTGGATAATCCTTTTGGTTTCTTGTTTGGCTACACTCTCTTTCAAAGGTTTCTGATTTCTTAGTGCTTAATCATTTGAATATCCATTATTTAGCCCTTTGGCTTAAAGTTTCATATAGGTTAGTTAAATTTGATTGTGCATAACACCTTGTTTCATTTAATCTTTTATTTGGCCTACCACTCGACCTCTTGCAAAAATTATTTTGTGCTTGTTCATTACTTGACTTCAATTAGTTTATGTATATGCTATGTGATAGCTTTCCTGTGGTATAATTCAAATCCTTATTCAAGTGATTGTTTAGTTATTCTAATTACAAATATACTAATCATTTTAATGAAAGTTAGCTTGTGTGAAAAGAATTCAAAGTAAAGTTTTCTTGATTGCATTTTAGTTTGCATTTCAAAGTCATTCAAAAAAATCTTTTCAAACTTTTTAAAGATAATTCAAGCAACATTAAGTTACTTAATTACATTAAATATTTGATTGAAGATCTTATTTAAAGTTAAAGTGAACTCTCTTTTTCATTAATATTCAATTGCCTTAATATTACTATAGATTGGTTCATGAGTGCAAAAAAATTTTAAAATTGAGAGTTAGACTTGTATCTTTCTCTTTGCCTCATCTTGATTTCTTGTTGGGTTGTATTTGCCCATTAAAGAAAGTATGTGTTGGGCTATACTTGGCCATTAAGGAGAGTACGTGTTGGGTTGTACTTTCCTGTGAAGGAGAGCATAAGAAATTTATTATAATCTCAACTTTGGTTTAGTGGATTTCTAGCCTAGGTGGCTAGGCATGGATGTTGGCCAGCTTTTGGGGTTTGGTTGAACCACATAAAAATTTGTTGTGTTCTCTTTCTTTATTTTTCTATGCTTTACTTTTTTGCTATTTAAATCTTCTATAAAAGATAAAATTAAATTTATTTTTAATTTATTTTTAAAACCAATCCACCTCTCCATCCCCCTCGACTTGGTAGTGAATGCGTTCATTGAAGATTTGAGTCATGGCCCATTAGTAAGTGGCAACAACATTTTTATGGCCAAAAGGCATGCCCTTATTGCAATAAATTATGATTGAGATTCTAAAGGTAGTGTTCTACTCATCTTTGAGTGTCATCTTGATTTGGTTATATCTAGATGAACCATCCATGAAAGAGAAGGTTACATGAGATGAAGTAATGTCCACCATCAGTTCTGGTATTTTAAGAAAAATTCATCTATTGGACATGCCTTATTGAGATCCCTAAAATCGATGCATATGTTAATTTGGCCATTTTTCTTCTTAACTGGTATGACACTGGCCAACCAAGTGGGGTATTTTCTTCTAAATGAAACTAGCTTCAATCAGTTTCTTAGAAATGACTTATTGTTCAATGTTCAATCACATGCGTCTAGGAGCTTGCTTGATGAGGTTAATGTTAAGCTATATTGCTAGTTTATAAGCTACAACTTTAGGAGCTAATCCAAGAATTTTTTTCATAACTTTATTCAAAATAATCCATAAACTCAATCAGTAGCCTAACTAAGTCATTGGTTTTAGATTCATTCAACAAGGAACTGATATATGTTGGACGTGGATTGTCTTCAGTGCTAAGTTGATTTTTTTGAGCTCATCGATGGTTGATTTGATTTCTTCTTCGAATTCTAAGGGTGCATCTTTCACTTGAAGATCATCTGGATCATCTGAAGTTTCTAAACACACCTCTTCATATGAGTTAATGTGCTTTGAGAAGAACCTATCAGATTTCATATGATTGGTGATGACTAAGTAGTAATCGTCATCGACTACAAGGCCTACTGTACCAACGCCTTGACCAGACTTGATTAAGAGTTCTTGAATTTGTTGCTCCATAGCTTTTCAAAGTACTCCAACCTATGCTTATACCATGCATGTGGAATTAAACCTTTCTTTGTTAAATTAAAAACACAAGGCGAGTACCAATCAAATGGTAATTTTATTAACTCTTAAATGATTCATCCTCATGCTCTACATCAACTTCTTGGCTTGAGAATGTTGTGCCTAGATAAGACCTTTGAGGTTAAGCATTAGTATATGTATTAGGAGCTTCATTAACTACAAAACCTTTAATTTTTTTGTAAGGAAAGAGGGGTTAGAGCTAAGGTGCTCACAAGTTGTCTAACAGTTTCACATAAAGAGTATTTAGATACACTATGCTTTTCTTAGGGACCTAATCTTCATCACTATCGAGTTCTAGTGTCATCTTCAACAGGGTCCATTGATGTAGAGAGGTAGTTTGTGTGCTCACTACATAGGACTCATCCTCTGAACTAGATTCTAAGTCTATGTAGATGGCAGGTGTACTCTTATATGTTGGAACAAATCTCCTAGTAGGCGGTAGGTATGGAGGTCTACCACCTATTAGACTCATAATGTTCTCTGATGCACCTAGATCAACCAATACTCTAGATTGCATAAACTTGTTAACATCCAATGTAATGTAGCTATCTTTAGTAGTAGGCCTTCATCTCAAAAGGTGACTCATAGGACTTGTTTTGAAAAATATGCCTCCTCTCCAGCATGATCAGTAGTAGCCAACTTAACTAAGTATATCTCAGGGTCAAGTAATGCTTTGATAAGTGACTCTCTCATTTCTTTGGATAAAATAAAGGCGTCATATATGCTTAGCTTTCCTGTCAACTTTTTAAGATGTGCCAAGATATTATAGTCAACTTTGGGCTGGTCTTTAACAAGGATATCCAAAGGCGGAGCATCTTGTGGAGGGGCTATCAGCTCACCAGAACTGATGACCTCTTTACCATTATCAGGAGGTACTACCCTAAGAGGTTGAAATTTTCCACTATAAAAGTTAACTTAAATGAATTCTTATGATGAGGAACTTGTCAAAAGCTCTACCTACTCATCAGGTATACCTACAGCTTTTCTTAAAGGATCATTGAAGTTGGATGATTCCAAATCGATCTCAAGTAGTGAATCATAGAGATTTAGAAAAGGGCAATCTATTTTTAAGTCAAAATGAAATTAATCTGAATTATTTAAATTATTATTATTGTGACTTTGAGAGATATCAATAGGAATAAAATAACTCAGGTCATCAAAAGTGGACAAGATGTAAGTGAAATTATTCTTCTTCATTGATTTTTTTAGTTTAGGAGGTACATGATAAACGTCAAGTAAAGTAAGTGACTTGAGTGGCTTACTACTCTCATCTATGGATACAACTCTCCTACTGGTAGAGGTAGAGCCGGTATATGTGTTGACCGCAACGGTGAAAGAGAGAATGTTGGACATAAAAAATGATGATGCTATGGAATAATCCCGAGCAAGTGGTGCTTGCTGTTGCTACTAGGCTTTTTCCCTCTCCAACTTGTCCTTCATAACTGGCAAACCTTCTTTGGAATTTGAGGATGAGCTGAGTCAAGCACCTATAGAAAAAGTTTCTTGATTTTAGAGATGATATTTTTAAAGGTATGGTATAAGGAGATATTCCATCCTTCTTTTATCTTGACAGGATCATATGTCTCCTTAAAGATTACTTTAATGAACCAAAAGGTTGTTCCACTAAGTATTCCTTGGGGATCACTATAACTCCTAACTTGTATTTACACTCAAGCCAATCCTTGAATGTAAAGCAATCCTCCAAGGCATGGCCTAGCATGAAGTGATAGAGGCAGTAGTTAGGATCATCACTCCAACCCACTTCCTCTATCTTTTTAGGCTTGGGTAGCTAAAAATCAGGCTTCTTAAAAACCTTTTTAAAGATTTTTCTGACTACCTCTCTCTTGAATGAATATGGCTTGTTGAGTTTATCGACAAGAGTAGATAGATTATAACTACCTCATCGTGGATACCGTATCGCTATTGTGTAGCCTACTGAGGTGGCCTTTGCGGTGGCTGACATAGTGGAAGAGGAGGTGGGAGTGGAGGCTGTTGGGACTCTAGGCATCTCAAACTATGCTCTCACTAGCTAATTCCCCTTATTCATTGCTACTACAACCCATGGAATCTTCTTACATACATTTTGAGGCTTAGGCTTGCAAGATTGATCTTAGAATGGTAACTACTTGGCTTCCTCTTTTATATTTGCTACTTTCCTGATTAGTTTCTCAAATGTCTTAATAGTAAATCCCTTAAGCATGAAAGCAACTAGGCCATGAATATTCTTGAGAAGAATTTTAATGGCATGTTGTTCTTGCAGTTGTGGCTCACATTTCATTCTCAAGTTTTTCCACCTAAGAAAATAATTAACAAGGGACTCATTGGGTTTTTGTTTTTCTACAACAAGGTCCCCTACAATCACTCTCTGTTGGGTTCCTATAAATCTGATGATGAAAGGTTGTTTGAATTTTGCAAAATACTTCACTGAATAATTAGGAAATTCAGTGTACCAATAAAAAATGACTCCATAAAGGCTACTAATAAATTACCTTAAAAGTAGGCATCACTGCCACCCACATTGTAACAAGCTGGCCCTAAAGTGTGTTATGTGATGCCTAGGGCTCCCACTGCCATCAAATATCTTGAAGGATGGTGGCACAAACTCCTTGGGGTATTGAACTATATCAAATTCCTCTGGGTTAGGTCTACCCTTTTGAACTGATGAACTACCTTGGGCTTGTGCCAATGCTTACTTAATGTTTCTCTACCATATGCTTAATGTCTTGCTCATGAATGGGGGTGCCATTGGTTGTCTTTCTATGAAGGCTACCAGTATCCTCATCCAATGGGGTAGTACTCTTAGAATGGTCTAGGATGTATACCAATTCAGATCTATCGACCTCCATATGAATGGGCTGAGGGATAGGTGTTTTATTCTGTAATGTTAACACTACTACCATTAACTCTTCCACTCTCCTTTTCAATATATCAATTTGGTCATCCTTAAGTTTGATTTATTAGACAAGGTGTTGAATTGAGTCTGATGCCTCATCTTCCTCAACTACAATGCCCTAAGCTTCTTAGCTAGGCTGCTCTTGGACCTCCACTCTTTCCTCTCCACCATTGAGATAGAATATCAAGTGGGAGAGCTCGGCCTTGCATCAACCGGCAGGGTGGATGAAGTATGGTCCTTAGGATGTATCCGTATCACCAAAGGGGTGACTTTTCTCCAGATGCTAATTTTTGGTACTTGGTAAAAACTTTAGATGGCGGGACATGAACTGGCGATGGTGGTCAAAAATAGGAGCGGTGTGGTGGTGATGACACCGGCTACCTCTCTATTGAAGATCGCCTCATGCACTAGAACTTGTAAGGACTATCCAATTTGAATGATCAGCTCTATCAACTTTCCAATCAAGGTTGTCAATCAATGTTGAGGTTGTCAAGCAATCTTGGTTTCTATGGCCCTCTCTCTCCAGATCTGATCCCTAACACTCTTAGGGATAACTCATCTCAAGTCATCCAAGGTGGCAGACTCAGATCGTCCATGTGCTCTTCGAACTCTCCTAAGCACGAATCTAAGGCCAGCATAGGGTCTCCTTCTATACCTATCTGATGTCTCATACTCTGGGGAGTGTGAGGGTGATGTAGCTATCTTTTTCACATCCTCCTCTCCCTCTGTAGCTGAGAGAGGATGAAACCTACTACTACTAAGTGTTGATCTCACTATTAGAGTGAAGATGGTTCATTCCATTCCAAGACCTAGGATTCTTCTAGACACTTAGGTTCCCTTAGTACTAAGACACTTCTAGTGACTAAGGAAACACTAAACCTAGACCTACAGCTAATCTTAGGATGAGTGGGTTTCAGCTACCCTAAGTCCTAAATTGACACTCATACCCATCAATTTATTCAAACATAAACCAAATGATTGAAACCTTAACCTCAACTCATCAATTGACCATGATTAAATTTGATTTCCAATCCAAGCTCCAAGCCAAATTAATTTGAACCATAACTCAAGCTAACCCACTTCAAATCCAATAAATCTATTTAAACCAACCTAAGCAAACCAAACTCAATTTAATTTTATTACTTATTTTAATTAATCAATGGATCATTTCAAACTATTCCAACACTTGCAATCAAGCCAACTAAATCAATTGGATTTAAGTAACCCAAGTTGATAATCATTTGACCTAAAGGGTTCAAATGAGTCAAAATTTAATCTAACTCAAATCAATTGCAATCAAAGCCATCAATCAACTTCAAATTTATCATTGAATATACTCCAACCATCCATAACCCAAATTGGTCCAATTTGATTTGACTAAACCACTTAACTCGAAGTAACCTAAAAGGTCTAACTAGATAAAACTTCAATCAAACTTCCATTAGGTCAAATCAAGCTATCCAATCTCTTCATTAATGATTGTAAGTCATTATTGGACACTCCACTACAATCAATTGGACCAAATCAAGCTAACTTGGCCCCTTAACTCAAGTTGACCCAAAGAGACCTAAAAGGTGAAATTGTACCAAATCATGTTCTAAGCCAAATTAATTGTAATTAATGACTCCCATCAACTAAATTGAGTATTGAGCATGACTCAACCAATTGAGCCTAACCAAGCCAATTTAGCCTATTGATCCAAGTTGATCCAATTTGACCTAAAAAATTTGAGCCAAATCAAATCCTAAACCAAATTAGTTGAAACCATTACTTCTAACCAATCATCAATTGAATATTGAACATGATCCAACCTTCAATTAGACCCAATTTGTTCAACCCAACCTAATTGGCCTACTTAGTCCAATTTGACCTAAAGGGTCAAATTAAACTATATCACTCTATAATTCAAAGCAATTCAAATCAACTCTTCCAATCAATTATAAATGTTCAATTGAACATAGACTTAACCCATGCTCAAGCAAATTTGACCAATTTTTTCAAATTGGCCAACAAGACTCATTTGACCCAAACGAAATCATATGAACCAAATTCAAATCTAACCCAAATTGAACCAAACCAATTGCACTAATTCATTCCAAATGATAAACTAAACTTAACCAAACTCCCACTTTAACCCAATTTGATCAAAATGGTCAACTTAATCAACATGACCCATGTGACCTACATGAGTCAAATTGTGTCAACCCAAGTAAACTTGGCATGACTCATCTTTGAGTCACCATGGGCCTGCCCAAGTGATTCCAAACCATGGTAAACTCAGGTTGGGTCATACTCATTAAACCAAGCCCTCCAAATAAGATAAAAATTCATATTTGGATGGGTTCTCTTGGCAGCCACCTTTGGCTTTTCTTGGACTGAGGACCACTAACCCAACCTAACCTAAGGTTATTGGGTTTAGCCTTTGGCCAAGAGAGGGTGAGCTCACCCATGGGAAACCACTGGCCACCTAAGGAGGAGTGTACACTCCATGACAGCCCACTATACTTTCTCAGGCTCTCATACACATCCACCTCAATAGTCCACTATCACCTCCAGCCATTGACTCTGGTCGGATGACTGCCAAAGGCTGAGCTAATCTCAACCCCTAGTTTAATTGGGTTGGAGAGTATACTTCTCTCCATCCATTCAAACTCAAAGGAGACCTTCTTAAGAGAAATTTGAGCATTCTGTGAGCTCCCCATGCAGCCCCTCACCGGTGAGACCAAACTCCCTTCAATCTAGAGAGCTTTGTCTTCCCAACCTCATCAAAATTCCATCAAAGCCAAATTAACTTTCCTCACACCTTCACCACATTCTAGCAACCCAAAATGAATTGATTCGACCACTAGAAGGCATCTCTAGACCAACTCCAGTGACTTCTATAGTTGTGTTTAGTCCACTGACCGACCGTCAGGGAGGCAGCATGAGATCTTCTCAACAAGGCTTAGTCTCTTCAAGATGAAGCTACCTCTGTCGAAGGACCGCTAGTCTTTCACTCCAATGAGGTAAAAACTTAGCAATCATAGATCTGGCCTCTAAGTGTCAGTCTTTTGTGAAATGAATTATGTTTTCATGCGATCTCCATCATAGGATCTCCTTTGATCTTTCCCCTATTCATTTTGGAGTTAAATTCACTATTAAATGAGCTCCGATGACCTCATATAGAGTGGAAAAAGGTAAATGGTGTCTGTCTTCCCCCACTCGTGGGACGATGAATCACCAACTGTCCATTCTACGTGATTAGAATGGACGGCCATGATTAATCACACAAAAATTTTTATTTAACACTTTAATAGTTATGGGATTAATCTCGACCGTCTGATCTGAGATTTGATGATTGAGGAAAAATTGCGTCTGCTACTACTAAGTCAGCAGCCGCGTCAGGCATTTTAAATAGTCAATGCTATGGCGCCATGTGGAAAGCATTGTCGCATCAGCGTCCACTTAGCACCGACAGTTTAAAATGAGTAATTAGGATTAAAAAATTAAATTTAAAAAATCAAAACTTTTAAAAATCATAACTAATTATAGAAAAATCTAAAAAATGCAAGTAAATCCATTTTGGGAAGCTTAGATAGAGAAGAAAGTAATAAAAAATCCCTAATTAATGACTAATAAATAGTACTTAATTGAAGTTTGAAGCTTAGGTTAATTACATTAATTAAGGACAAATTACTTGGTTAATTAATTCTAAATTTGGCATATTGATTATTTGTGATGTCGTGTGCCTCCCATATTTTTCTTGGAATTATTTGTTATGTAATTTGGGAAATCAAAATTTTTATTCCTAATTTCCCCTTTTAAGTGATTTAATAATTATTAAAATTAATGAATAGTATAATTGAGTAATTAGGGATAGTTAATCAATGAAAATAGTAAGAAAAACATGGGAATTAATTAGGACCCTTTCTCCTAATTAATTCCAAATGTATTCCCTTAATGACTTTAAATAACATGTTTTGTAATTAAGGATAAATTAAGAAAATTAATAATTAAATTCAAATGAAATTAGCTTAAATAATCCAAGTGCCAACCCATTAATCCCTTTATGTTTTTACTATCATAAAGTCATTAAAAAATTATGACTTCCCCATTGGTGTGGGGAAATTATAAGAGTAATTAGCTTAAATATTTTCCTTCTTTAATTAAAATAACTCTTAAGCATGAATCTACTTGCATTAGATCTCTTTAGGTGCATTACTAATTTTTATTTTCCCAAAGCATATCATTGAATGCTCATGATTAAGTGGTTAATTAAGTTAAAGAAGCTTGGGAAAGGTAATTAAATTGATGTAATAATGGATTAAACCTAATCAATTCATAAAACAAATCCAATTTCTTTCCTTCAATATATTAAATAACCAATATGGGATGGAGTAAATCCTAAGTACCATTGCTCCTCTTTAGGTTTTAATAACTTGAACATTAAAATTAAACCTTAAAGAAAATTTGATTAGGCTTACAGGATGTTTATTTAACTTGATTGTCTTTAGGGTTTGATGAAATCAAGTATGTTATGTGGTGATATTTAATTACTTTCTTTCAGTTATCATAAATATGTATGTCATTTGATTCATGTATTCATGTTTCTAAAAAAGTTAAAAGAATATGATTGTATTCAAATTGCATGAGTTGGATAAATATTATTATATGGTGTGGCTATTATCACTAATAAAACTCAAACTATTTTGAAGATATAAGTTAATTATGAATCAAATTATTTAAAACTTAAATCAATGCTTATTGTAAATACTTAATGAAATACTCATATATTTATAATTAAAAGATTACAATTGATTATTTTATTCTTATGTTCTATTACGTATTGCTCATGCATTTGGATTAGCAAATATAGTTTGTTATGGACATCCCAAGAATATGAGGCTTTAAGTGGGCCCAGGGAGGTCTTAGATAATCTCACTTCCTTGGTTTAACAACGGCACACACTTGTTTAAATTCATTTATGAGTATGCATGTATTAGAATATGAATTAAAATGCTTTTCTTTATGCCATTAAACTTTACAAAAATAAAGGATTTTCATACACAATCTTTGTATGATTCCATTTCTATGATTATGTATATGCTTGTGTGTATTTTAATTGAAAAATATATAGTCTGGATATCTCGGGAACATGAGGCTTTAAGTAGCCCCAAGAAGGTCTTAAATAATTACACTTCTCTAGCTTAACAATGGCACGTACTTGCTTAAATTCCTAATACATACTTACATATATTTAGCTATGAGATGAAATCTCTCTTTTGTATTTAATTTAGGAATCAACATTCATTAAGTATGCAAAATATGGGTATATTACAAGTATATGTATAAAATATATCAAATATTATAGAAATTAAAGATGAAAGAGTGTGGATATTATTGATAATGAATGCAAGTAGAAGTGTATTACTCATATGATGGTGACTTAATTTCATTAATCATTAGATTCCTTTCATGTTTGAATGAAATTTATTAAGGCTAATCTAAACTTAAGCTAAATAAAATTCATAAGTGGTTCATTAAATGAATTAAATCCATGATAATCTATCTTTAGAAAATAGCTTAGGCTAGGCATGAAAGAGTTAGGCCTTTTTCTTATCTTTATAATGATTGTATCTTAAGTAAATAGTGAACAAAAATAAAAACACATAAGTTAAAATCCAATCAAACTACTAAAAGATTTAAAGTGAAACTATCCTTAATGAGCAATTTAAACAATCCCAAGACTTTAGATAATCACAATTCTAAAGCTTAATCAAGACGTATCACACTAAGCCTTAGCACACATATTAGAATATTAAGTCATTGACCTTAGTATTAGGTTAGGATAGTGTATGTCGTGGTGATATATTTTGTTTGATGGTGTAATATTTTAGAATGAATGGTAGGATTGTTTATGCATAGACTAGATGTTAGGTCATTATTAGCCCATTAATACTTTATGCAGATAATTATTCTTGTAATAATAAATGAGTATAAATGTTCTTGCCTATAAGTGCAACTTATGTCACTAAGAATAATCTAATTAGTATTGGTGGGATTAGTTACACAAGTGCAGGTTATTCAGTCCAAATATGTGGAATACAACTGCTTAGGGTGTGTTATACTAATCTCTATTTTTTAGGTGTAGTTAGATTTAATTTTCCACAAAATATGTAATTTTTCTAATAGGACTAGGGTTAGAGTTATAGGGTTTAAGATGAGCAGTAGCTAGAAAGTAAGGATTTGGGAGGCCCTATGAATCCAGGACCAAATTAATCCAAAGATGGAAAGAAGAATAAGAATTGAAGACCCCCATAACATTTATTTCAATTATTATATTTAATTATAATTCGAATTATATGAGGGTAGAGCTTGGCTACCCAACTCTTTCTTTTATCTAGGGTATACGGTGTACCCGGCCGCATCAGCCTATTATTCTCTTACTAAATTCAAATGTTTGATTATTGTGTTTAACTTGTGCAATAGAAATAACATGATTTTCATAGGTTTCTTAAAGTCTGATGATTTGAAGTGTGGCCTAGATATGGTAGGCTCTTTAAGACAAAATTAAATTTTTTACCCTCATTAATAACTTCAATTAAATTTTAATCAATTCATAACATCATCTTAAAACCTAGGCTTTTAATCAAGATAATAAAATATTTAGTAATTTCTTAGTTGAGTGGTTGTATGATGTAATAACATGCATGTTATATTGTTTCACCCTTGAATAGAGAGGATCTCCACTCTTACACGATAGGGGACAAGCATGGCCTCTAAGAGTAGTACCTTGTAGTGGAGAACACCTCTTCTAACTAATTTAGCCCATAACTGAACTTCATAACATGCCTTGATCCAATTGTCTTAAGCCCATAACATGCATGTAGGCATAATTGTCCTAAGCCTTGGTCCAAAACAATTGTGTCAAAATGATCCATAAACTTGTAAATTTTTAACATTAGTCTAAGTCATGTTCACATACCAAACATTATCTAGTCTCTTAAGGAGTGAGTTTAGAAGTCTAGGTTTTTTCTTAATTAGATAATAGCCTAACTATCTTACATCTACATAAGACCGACCTACATGGTTTAAAGCATAAGAGGTATTAACTGGTAGCCAGTCCAAATAGTTCTTAGTCTAGAAAAGTCAGGATGTGTTCATTCTCTCTTATGGTGGTGAACCATTATATCTTGTTCTCCCTAATTAGACCTAGGTCAAGCTTTAAGCTTATTCTAAAGCATTTTAGACTTAAGTTCAGAGGAAACTTGTTTCCTTTTTTTTACAAGCATAAATCCTCACCTCTTAGGCATTTCCAAAATCTTGTGTTATTGGAGTCTAAGTCCTAACATTTTAATAAAATTTTAACTCAAATAAATAATTTTCTCCCTTTGAATAAAAGAAAAGCCTCATTATAGGGTAGATTGAAGCACTCATTAGGCTTCCTAGTATCATGTGTGCTTCGCACTTATTATCATTTTGAATCATTGGAGAAGTTTTCTTATTTGAACCATCCCATTTGATTTTCGATAATGATCAATCCTTTGATAATTTAGCCTAAAATCTTTGGAGACATTTATTGACTACTTTAATTGAGAGTGTTCTTAGAAAACTTTCATTTCCTAGCATGTAATTAACTATGGGAGCTTGCCTCTATAGAGAACTAAAGAACTCAGCTCAAAATAAACCCTACTTTACTTTATCCATGTAAAGTGAAAGAAATATCTCTAGTATATACGAAGACCCATTTGCCTTAGGATTCCCTATTAGGTTATTAAGTCCATTGTAGGGTGATATTTCTAACTTTCAAGATAGCACATCATACCTCAATGTCGCACTCGATCACTTCAATAAGTTTCCCCTCAGATCTGCATTGTGTCCTTATGACTCCAAATTAAGACACCATACCAAGAAGGGGAGAGGTCTCATGAATGGATCGCGCTTCAGCTACATGGGAGGCTTCCTTAGCCTCTTTGGCTATGCACTCATATTACCTCTTAATATTTTTTTTCTTATTGTAGCACTATGTTTTGGCCAAGAGCATATGATGGTAGTGAGGACTGGCCACAATGGTGGTAGAAATTACCTCAAATGCTAAGACTGACTTCCCCTTAAAGACTTGAGCTATAGTAGAGGCGGTACTAGTCCTAACAGAGATTGTGGTAAGCACAAGTGGCACTCGTGGCATGGGAAACTCTAAGGACTTTTTCTTCAAAGATGGGAACTCAACAACTAATTGAAGATCAAACTACAAAAGTGGCTTTCTGCCAGCCACCTCCTCCCAACTCACTCTACTGAGGGCAGGACCATCACAAGTGATCTTGAAATGTTTAAATCCAAGGCCAAACTTGATGATTGGGGTAGAGCTGAGTATGGTTAGATCCATGGCCAAATCCACACCCGAGATAAAGGAGAAGATAAGAGTTTCAGAAAATATGGTGATTGATTACTTGATAGAAAGAAAGATCGGGGCTTTCTTTTTTGCAGCTAGACAAGAAAGGCACAGGATTAGACTCTACTTTGGTTATTATCCTTTTGACTTAACTTTGAATTAAAACTCTTATCTAATAAACTTGGTTATGTTAGATGGGGTTTATTTTTGGATAGATTTGTATTTTTTTTTGGGGGGGGGGGGGAGGTGTTGATGTTTTGGTAAATTTGAACTACTCTTAGAGTGAGCTCAAATGGATTTTTTAGATGGGGAATGAACCTTACTTTGTCATGGTTGTGCAAAGAGGGTTCTAACAATTTTGAGTTGAATTTTTTTAATTTATTTGGTTTTTCAGTCTTTTTTTTTTGCCTATTGAAGGTCTAATAGGGGTTTTAGAACCTACTAGAGTAGGGTTCCAAAACTTGAAGGATGTTAGCCCAAATGATGGAATAGGCAAGGTGCCCAATGAAAAGAATGATAGTCTTAGACTTAAATAAAAAAATAAGTCCACTATCGATACTTAGAGATGATGATTGACTAATAAAGATAGAGAGAAGAATAAATCCCTAGCGAAGTTGCTAAAAAAATCTATGGTGTTTTAATTTAGAGTCATAGAGATACCACGTAGAACTTAGGGGGTACTTATTGATGTGATCAAGTGCAACATTGAGGTATGATGTACAATCTCAAAAGATAGAAACATCACCCTATAATAGACTTAATTACTTAATAAGTACTCTAAAAGGAAGATGGGACTTCATATATAGCAAAGATCTTTCCCCCACTTTACATGGACAAAGTAAAGTAAGGTTTATTTTAAGTTATTCTTTAGTTCCTTATAGAGGTAAGCCCCCATACTTAATCACATCCTAGAAAATAAACATTTTCTAAGAACACTCTTGATTAAAGTAGGTAGTTAATGTCTCCAAAGATTTGATGGCTAAAGTACCAAAGAATTAGTTGTTGGACAAAGTAAAGTAAGGTTTATTTTAAGTTGTTCTTTAGTTCCTTATAGAGGTAAGCCCCCATACTTAATTACATCCTAGAAAATAAACATTTTCTAAGAATACTCTTGATTAAAGCAGGTAGTTAATGTCTCCAAAGATTTGATGGCTAAAGTACCAAAGAATTAGTTATTATTAATATCAAATACAAGAAGTTCAAATAGGAAAACTTATTTATAGATTTCATAAGAATTTATGTAGGGAGCATCCAAGATACTAGGAAGCCTAGTGAATGCTTTAGTCTACCCTATGGTGAGACTTTACATTTTTGAATGAAAGGATTAATTTTTTATTTGAGTTTAAATTTTATTAGAAGGCCAGGACTCACATTCCAACAACACAAGATTGTGAAAATGCCTAAGAGGTGTGGACTTCTACTCATAGAATGAGAGAAACAAGCTGACTGAGAACCTAGATCTAGAGTGCTCTAGTACAAGCTAAGAGCTTGATCTAATTCTACTCGAGGGAATGGAGTATGAAAGATCACTTCCATAAAATAAAATGAACCGATTCTAACTCTTCTAGACTTACAACTGCCTAGAATGGCCGCCAACTAACATCTCCTATGATTTTAAAATCATATGGGCTAGTTATATTTAAATGCAGGATAGCTAGGTTGTTAATAGTTTAAAAATAATTTAGAGTCCTAAACTCACTCCATAAGAGACTAAATCATGACTGGCATGAAAAAATGACTAAAACTATTGCAAAATTTACAAAAATTTTAATCTATTTTGACATATTATTTTGGACCAAGGCGTAGGATAATTATGCTTAAATTCCTAATGGAATTTAGTTGTGGGCAAAATTAATGAGAAGAGGTGTTCTCCACTATAAGGGACTGCTCTCAAAGGTCAAGCTTATCGCTTATCATGTAAGAGTGGAGAAACTCTATTTTAAGAGTGAAATAATATGATATGCATATTTTTATAGCATGCAGCCATTCAGCTAAGGAGATTCTAAATATTTTATTATCTTATTTATATACCTAGGCTTTAGAATGAGCTTATGAGTTTCATTAGAGTTTAGTTATGTGTTATTTAGTGAAAGTATAAAATTTAATTTTATTCTAAAGAGCCTACCACGTGCATGCCACACATCAAATATACACACTTTAAGAAACCTATGAAGAGCATACACAATCTAAATATAATAATCAAATATTTAGATTTCATAAAATAATAAAAGGTCGATGTGGTCGACTACCACTGTTCACCTCAAAAAAAAATTGAGTAGCCGAGCTCTACCCTTATATAACCCGGATTACAATTAAATCTGAAAATAAATACTATGGGGGTCTTCAATTCTTATTTTTCTTTCCCTCTTTGGATTAGTTTGCTTCAGGTTTCATAGGGCCTCCCAGGTCTTCGCCTTCTAGTTACTGCTCATCCTAAATCCCATAGCAGTAATTTTGGTCCTATTACAAAAATTACATCTTTATGAAAAATAAAATATAACTACACCCGCAAAATAGATATTAGCTAAACAAACATACAAACCAAGAAGTTATATTTCACATATTTGGACTTAACACCTTGCACTTGGGTAACCAAGCCCACCTACCCTAATTGGATTATTCTTTGGGACATAAGAAGCACTTGTAATCAAAAGAATTTTATATTCATTTATTATTATAACAGTCCCTCAAGCATAATCCATTATATAAAACATCATTAGGGTAATAATGACCAAACATCCAGTCTAAAATATTACATCACAAAACAAAACATATCACCACAACATACACTAGCCTGACCTAATACTAAAATTTGTGACTTAGTATTCTAATGTGTGTGCTAAGGCTTAGCGTGGTATGTCTTGATTGAGAATTTTAGAATTAGTATTTTCTAAAGTTTAGGATTGTTTAAATTGCCCACTAAGGGTAGTTTCACTTAACTATTTTAGTAACTTGATTGAGTTTTAACTTACCTTTTTTTTTCTTTTGTTCACTTCTTACTTAAGATCTAATCATTAAGAAGAGATATACTTTCTTTCATCATTCAACTAAGGTTTCATTTCTTTAACTTTCTTAATAGATCATTCAATTTATCTTAATGACTAATGAATCATATCACCATCACATGAAAAATACTCAACTACTTCCTTTCATTATCAATAACATCCATATTCTTTCCTTTTTAGTTTATATAATATTTGATTTAGTATATTTATACATGGAATGTACTCATATTTTTGCACACTTAATAAAGGTTGAGGCATGGATTTGATAGAAAAAGGGGTTTCATCTCATATTTAAGCATATTCAAACATATATAAAGAATTTAAGCAATTACATGTCATTGTTAAACTAAGGAAGTAAGATTATCTAAGACCTCCTTGGGGATACTCAAAGCATCATGTTCCCAGGATGTCCAGACTATATACTTGTCAATTCAAATACATATAAGCATATACATAAACATAAAATTAAAATCATGAAAAGGTTGTGTATAAATATCTTCTACTTATGTAAAGCTTAATAACAAAAATAAATGGGTTTTATTTTATGTTCTAATATATGCACGCACTTAAATAAAATTAAGCAAGTACTTGCCATTGTTAAACCAGGCAAGTGAGATTATCTAAGATCTCCTTGGTGCTATTTAAAGCCTCATATTCTTAGGATGTCCAAACTATATGCTTGCCAATTCAAATATATGAATACATAAGCATGAACGTAGAAATAAAACCATCAATTACCATATTTTGATTACAAGTAGATGAACATTTCATTTTTCACATAATTAATTATTTATAATAAGCATTGATTTAAGCTTCAAATTATTTAATTCACAACTAACATATAGTTTCAAAATAGTTTGAGATTTATTAATGACAATAGGCATACCATATAATAATGTTTGTCTAACTCATGGAATTTAATCCCAATCATATTCTTTTAACTTTAAAGAATACATGAAGCACATGGTATACACATTTATGATAATTGAAAGGAAGTAATTGAATATCACCACACAACAAACTTGATTTCATTAGTACCTAAGGAAAATCAAGTTAAATAAACATTCCTTAAGTCTAATCAAAGTTTCTTTAATGTTTAATCTTAATATTCAAGTTGTTGAAATTTAAAGAGGAGGAAGCAAGACTTATAATTCACCCCATCCCTTGTTGATTATTTAATATGTTAAAGGGGTAACATGGAAATTAATTAAGACCCCCTTTGAATATTAAAATAAAACTATATCTTGTTCCACCTCAAATGTTTTCTTATTACATGAAGCACAAAAAATTTTATGTAATCTTTCAAGGGTGGATTATGATTTTGACCAAGAAATATAATAAACTTTCTAATATTACATATATGATTTAAGATAACTTACATTTGTGCTTTTAGTTCTAGTATGTGAGCTATACTCTTGTTAAATATTCATTGGTCTTAGTGTTATTCTCATGAATATTAAGGTCTATCAAATAAACTATTTAGGTTAAGATTCTAATTTAGTCTTGAGAAGCTGATTTGGGTTCCAAAATATGTTTTTTATTTTTTAAAATAAAGAAAGAGATAGAAAAATGGGGTATATATGTGCAAAATTGAAAGTTGAGAATATAGATGTTAAAATAAAGTGAATCTAGCTAAAAGAACTTCAAGGTGAGGAGAGGACCATAAGACACATACATTCCAAGCTTCTTTATGCAATTTAGATAATTTTGATAGTGTTCTTTCAAGCTTCAAAACAACAAGTTTTAAACACACACACACACACACACAGATATATATATATATATATATATATATATATATATATATATATATATATATATATATATATATATATATATATATATATATATATATATATATATATATATATATATATATATATATATATATATATATATATATATAGTTTTATTTTCTTGAAGTGGAGCAATCCCTTATATTTGTTTTCACTCAACAAGTTTTAAGATAAATTCAATAAGAGATATTGGCTAAGTTATGGTGTGGCTCACTAAATTTAATTTTATGCTACCACCAAATATTTGCATGAAATACACTAAACATTCAAGAAATTAATATAAAATAAATCTATCATAAACATGATTCACAAGCCTAAAAATTTATTGATAAAAGTTCCAACTAATGCTTCTTCCAAAATTTTTCTCTACTATCAAATATAATGATAGTGAGTGGCCTTTTGGTGAGATTAATAGATAATAAAGATTATAGAACTTTAGATTAATTTCTAGAGATGTGAAAAGTGGAGGGTTGCGATAGGCAGTCGACAGCCAACGTAAAACTTCTGAAAATAATCATGACATGAATCCTTTAAAAAGGTGTGCTAATGCTAGAGCATCCCCAAGAAGCGACGTGATGTATAGCTTGAATTCTATGAAAAGTGTGCAAGGGATGCTGCATCGGTGCCTGGGTGCATTGTTAAATAAGCAAGGATTCCCACATTATAGATGGATGCGGGAAAAGAAGTTAGTCCATGAAACTAGAATTAGGTTAGGAACTTGGAATATAGGTACTCTTATATATAAATTAATGGAATTAATAAATATTATGTTTATAGGAAGATAAATATTTTATGTGTCTAGCAAACTAAATGGGTTGGGGGAAGGCCAAAGAGATTGTTAGTTTAGGTTTTAAACTTTTGTATTCATGTAGAAGTCAAATTAGAAATGGCATATGTGTGATTATAGATAAAAGTTTGAAGGATAATATTATAAATGTTAATAGATGTGGAGATAGAATTATAGCTTTAAAGATTATTGTTGATACTAAGATTATCATTGTTATAAGTGTTTATGCTCCTTAAGTAGGTTTGGATGTAGGCTTAAAAGAAAAATTTTGGAAGCAATTAGAGAGATCAATACAAAACATTCCTCTTGAAGAAAAAGTATTTATTGGAGGAGATTTAAATGGACATGTTGGTAGAGTGGTAGAAGATTTTAAAAGTATTCATGGTGGCTATGGATTTGGAGTGACTAATGAAGAAGATAAGACTATATTAGATTTTGCTTTAGCCTATGATTTTGTAGTTGCTAATACTTTATTTAAGAAAATAGATGAGCATATTATTACTTATAAAAATAGATCTAGTAAAACATAGATTTATTATTTTCTAATTAGAAAAATAGATAGTTAAGATTGTAAAGATTGTAAGGTCATTCCAAGTGAAAGTTTAAGTGTCCAACATTGACTGTTAGTTTTAGATTTTAAGATGAAAGATTGGAAGATAAAAAATAAATTAATTTATTATCCTAGGATTAGATGGGGCACTTAAAGAACACTAATAAAAATATTTTTAAGAGCAACCTACTAGAGCTTAGAATTTGGGATGTTCATAAAGAATCTAATGTTATGTGGAAAAAAGTAGCAAGTGAAATTAAGCAAGTTGCAAAAAATATGATTGGAGAATCAAAAGAAAAAGCTTCTTTAAATAAAAATAGTTAGTGGTGGAGTCAGAATGTGCAAGAAAAGGTAAGAAATAAGAAGCATTGTTATAAAACTTGGTTTATATGTAAAATCTTGCAGAATTGGGAAATATATAAAGTGGCCCATAGAGATTCTAAGAAAGTAATATATGATACAAAAAATAGCTTTTAGTGATTTATACAATAGATTGGATACCAAAGAAGGTGAAAGATGAATGAATAAGTTAGCCAACCAAAGAGATAAGAGAAGTAAAGATCTAGTTCAAGTGAGGTGTATTAAGAATGAAAATCATAAAGTGATTTTCTTTGAAAAGGATATTGAAAATAGGTGGATGAGGTATTTTGATAAACTTTTTAATGAAGGATCTGAAAAAATGATTGATTTTAGCAACCTTAATACCATAAACAAAAATAGAAAATTTTGTTTTTATCATCATATTAGTAAATTTAAAGTTAGAGAAGGTTTAGAGAAAATGAAATGTTGAAAAATAATAGGACCTGTTGATATTCCAATAGAAGTGTGGAAATGTTCAGGAGATCAAGAAATTTCTTGGCTTACAAATCTTTTTAATGTTGTTTTAAAGACTAAAAGGATGTCACATGAGTGGAGAAAGAGTTTGCTGGTTCTTATATATAAGAATAAAGGCGATGCACAAGAGTGTGCAAATTATATAGGAATTAAGTTAATGTGTCATACATTAAAATTATGGTATAGAGTAATTGAGCATAGGTTAAGATGTGATACATTAGTTTCTCATAATCAGTTTGGTTTCATGCCATGTAGATTTAGTATGGATGCTATACATTTGTTAAGAGGATTGATGAAGAAGTATAAAGAAAGTAAAGAGGATCTACCTATGATATTTATTGATTTAGAGAAAGCTTATAATAAAGTTTCAATAGATGTTCTTTAGAGAGTTCTAGAACAGAAAGGAGTTAATATTTATTATATTCAAGACATTAAGGATATGTATACTAGAGCTGTTACTTGTGTCCAAACACAAAGAGGATTGACAAAATATTTTCCTATTTTAGTTGGATTACATCAAGAATCAGCTTTAAGCCCTTATCTTTTGGCTTTAGTTATTGATGTTCTTACTAGGCATTTACAAGAAGATGTACCTTGGTGTATGCTTTTTGTTGATGACATTCTTCTTGTTGAAAGATTAGAGAGGGAGTCCAAGACAAACTTGAATTATGGAGGTCAACCTTAGAGTCTAAAGGTTTTTAATTAAGTATATCTAAAATTTAATATATGGAGTGTAATTTTAGTTGTAGAAGTTCTAGTGGTAGTGTTGTGGCATTGGGAGAACAAGTCATTAAAAAGAGCGAGAGATTCATATATTTAGTCTCTATTGTTTAAAATGATGGTGAAATAGATGGAGATGTTATTAGCAAAATTCAAGTTAGATGGTTGCAATGGCGCAATGCATCTGGCTTGTTGTCTGATAGAAAAGTACCACTTAAACTCTTAAGGGAAAATTTTATAAGATGGTGGTAAGACCTATAATGAATTATGGTGTAGAATGTTGGCCAATAAAAGAGAAGCATAAGACTAAGTCAAGTGTTGTAGAGATGAGGATGCTCAGGTGGATGAGTGGCTTTACTCCAAGAGATAAAAAGAAAAATGAGTATGTTCAAGAAAAAGTTGGAGTAGCTCAAGTGGCAAATAAGATTAGAGAGAGTCGCCTTAGATGGTTTGGCCACATAAAGCGTTGGTCGTCTGATAACCCGGTTAGGAGACTAGATGCATTAGATTTGGCTTATGTTAAGAAAGGTAGAGGTAGACCTAAAAATACTTGGTTAAGATGTATAAAAAATGACCTTAGTATACTTGAATAAAATGATAATTTGAAACATAATAGGACATAACGTAGCCAAAGGATTCATGTAGCCATCCCCACTTAGTGGGACTAAGGCTTGTTGTTGTTCTAGATTAATTTCTAGAGATCAAATCTAAAATTTTTATTGAGATATTTTAGAGTTTAGTATAGTCTCTTGGTAGAACTTCTAAGCTAGCTCAAATTAAGTAGTTTGGGCTAATTCAAAGATTAATATGAAAAAAATATTTTAGGTGGGATAAATAGCTAAAACTAATTATTGATGGTTAGCTTAAGATGTGAACTAATAATTCAAAGTAGATGATTACGTTTAGTATAATTTATAATATTGTTGATAGGTAGAGAATGAGACAATGCCTTATTTGGCCTAGAATTTTAAGTGAAACTTTTGGGTAAATGTCAGATTTGGTATGTGTGATGGCTAATCTTAGAGGGTGCAAAGCAAGTGTAAAGAAGCCTAATAAAGTTAAGAGAAAATATTAAGAATGAAAAAAATTTATACAAAATAGATTAAGATAACAATAATATCTCACTGAAGAAAAATCAAAACTTAAGCTACCAAACACCAAGCTAAAGAAAGGACAATACTTCACCCAAAATAATTCATTCAATAATTAAAGTTACAAATTATATTGGCCTATTTTAACAAGCATTATAAGACTTTAAGACAAAAAAAATTCTAAGGAACAAATGGTGGGAAAATAGAAAGGGAAAGGAGAAGTTAGCGATCATTTTATAAAGGAGATATTCCAACCACTAATTTTAATTTCTCTTTCATATTATAATTCATACAAGGTTCTAAATTAGAAATAAATTACAATTGGGCTGATTCTTTGATCTCTTCTTTATACTTTAGCCTTAGCTTGTATAAGTGGACCTTCAATTTGATTTTCTTCATGATATGCTAAATAATAATTTTAGAGTACCTCAACTTTTAAGAATATATATATATTCAATTACTCTAAAATTATTAATTACTTTAAATGTACAGGATTTTAAAATATATATATCTTCAAAATTTTAAATTATTTCGGTATTTTTATAATAAAATAATTAAAATATAAAGTATTTAAATTGTTAAAAAAACTAAAATTCAAAAAATAATTATAGTAAATTTGATTAATCATTAATTAACAAGGCATGTCATTGGGAAACATACCATGCCATTATATATATATATATATATATATATATATAAAAGGTATTTTGACTTGTAAATTATAAATAATATACAAATGATTTAGCTAAACATTGAAAATTTAAGGTAAGTGTTTTTGATATATTAAAACTTCTCATAATTTATTTAAAATTTTAAAAATAAATAAAGTAATTTTGAAAAATAAAAAATTAATAATTTTTATTTCTAATTAATACATATTGTATTATTTTCAAATATTCATATAGAATTTAAAGGTATATAAAACCTGATGGGGACATAATCTAATTTTCCTCGAGATTTTCATTTTTATTTAATTATTACACGTTTTGAATATGGGATATCTTACATAGAATAATCATAAATTACATATCGAAATTCAATTGAACATAAGATTTAAAGGAGGATTAAAATGTCATTTTTAATTACCTTAATAGATTTGCTATTTTCAACTTCATTAAAGTGTTAAATAATTAAAATAGAGAAAATATAAAATGGAAAGTATAAGAATTTTTAAGGAGTGATATTTATTTATTTTCTCACTTAAGATTATTCCTAAGTTTAAAATTTTGTTTAGCTTTTAGTAATTTACCCATAGAAAAAATCTAAAAAGGAAATTACTTTCATTTCAATTTTTTTTCTCTTGGATCCTAATATAGTTGACTAAATTAGAGCTTATATCTCTCTTCACAATGAACTAATTGAAGTCGACTCAATTAAAATAGCATCAAGAGACCAAGGGCTACTATCTCGTAACCTTAACTCTAATCATCATGACCTATATGTTTAGAAAAGCTAAAGAAAAGAAAAAAAATAAGTTGAAATTATTACTTAAGGGTAGAGAACTTGAATCTCTTCATTTGTACACATTTAGTGAAGTAAAGGAAAAAAAACAATCATCTTCGAATCACCATGAATTTCTCTATATCAATGGGTCAATAAAGCTCTAACCATCATTAGGGTGACCTTGGTGGCTGGACTCATACAAGGGTTATGGCAATGTGGGGTGTGGTGTTTTAATTTTGAGTCATGGGGACACCACGTAGATCTTATGGGATATTTATTGAAGTGATTGAGTGCAACATTAAGGTATGATGCACTACAATGGACTCAGTCACTTCATAATGAATCCTAAGATAGATGGGTCTACATATATACCATAGATCTTTCTCCTACTTACATGTATAAGTAAAGTAGTGTTTATTTTATGTTGGGTTCTTTAGTTTCCTACTAAAGTAAGCTTTCATAGTTAATTATATCCTAAAAAATAGAAATTTTCTAAGAATAATCTTGATTAAAGTAGTCAACTAATGTCTCTAAATACTTCAAAGGTAAATGTTGAGTAAAAATTTGTGACACCATGTAGAGTTTAGGAACTTGTTATTTAAATGATCAAATGTGACATTAAGGAATAAAAATATTATCTCAGAAGATAAACATATTTTTTCTATAATGGACTCAATCATTTAGTAAAAGACTAAGGCTAATGAGTTTTTCGTGTACTAGAGATTTTTCTCCTGAACTATAGGGAAGGTAGAACGGGGTTTATTTTAAGATGGGTTCATGGTTTCTTATAGAAGCAAGCCCCTATAGTTAATTACATCTTAAGAAGGGTCTTTTCATAAGAATATTCTCAATTAAAGAAATAATTTGTTATTTCTAAAGATTTCTAAGTTTGTTTTCAAAGGATTGATATTTGGGATTTTCAATTAAGAATGGTCCAAAGTGGAGGGAGTTATTTTTAGAATCCTAATGTGATGAAATAAGAAATGCTTGTTGATATTGGGAAGTATAGTAGGCATTTCAATTATCCTATCATTGAGCTTTAAATTTTGTAATTTTATTTAGATTTTGAAATGACTTTTTCTTACAAATCTAGGGCTTAGATTCTAGCAGCACAAGACTGTAGAAATGCCTAGGGTTGAAGACTTACTCTAAGAAAGATGCTTCAAAACCTAATATATAAGTGCTTCTGATACATGTCATATGCTCGACCTAATTTCATTTTGGTAATTATCAACTATTCCTCTCACTTGAAGGAACTAACCTATCCCTGACTCTTTTAGACTTATAACCCACCTGGAAGGGCTACTAGCTAACACCACCTAAGCACATATTAAATTTATGATGCCAAGTCTTATGAATGTAAGATGGCTAGGCTATTATCATTTTGAGAAAAGAATCTAAGAATCCTAAAGTCAATCATTAATCTCTAAGATAATGTATGGTATGAAATGCACTAACTAATGTGCACTTTTTTATGTTTAATATTTTAACACAATGATTATTTTAGGGCATGGGTATGCAATTTATGCCTACATGATATGTAATTAGAAGAAAGTCATGGGCTAAATTAATAATAGAAGACAGGCTTCCCCAAGAAGGTGGTCATCCTCACAGGTCAAATGCTCCTTTTTGTAATGGAAGAAGTTGCCCAATTCAAGGATTGAAGCAATATGATTGCATAATTTTCAAGAGCTAATTGGTTTCTAATTGATTCTAAGTTATTTTCTAGGGCTTTAATTTGTGTAAGGTTTTGAATTGCATTATTTTTAGGTTTGAATTGATTAAATTTAATTGAGTAGGAAATTTAATTTATTTTTTATGAACCAGCGTCCAAGCATTCATCATAGAAAAGTACTACAAATACAGAAACCTAAAAAAGCATGTTTATTCTATTACACAACCAAAATAATTTACTAATTTAAATTTATAAAATAGGCCAATGCAGCCAGGTATCATTGTACACCCTAGAAGAAAGGAAAATGGGCAGCCAAGCTCTACCTTTATACAGCCTAGCCTAGAACTACAAGTCCAGATCTATGAGTCTTTTTTCAGGATCATCTCCTTCTTTAGGGACCTACATTAAGCTTCATAGGGGACCTTTGCACCATCTCCTGGTAGGGTTAGCTCCTACTAATCCTATACCGCATAGATCCTAAACCAATTTTAAGCTCAAATTTATATTTTTAAATTCAAAAATATATCCTAAGCTCTGTAAAATAAAAATCAAGAAAATACAAACAACACATAATAATTATATTTTACAAATATATGGGCTCAGCATTAGTTTCTTACCAAGCCCACCTATCCCATGGGCTATGCTAAAGGACTATTCAGTACCTACAAGCAAAAAAATATTTTATTATTATTTTATTTATGATGATAGTCCCTTTAACATAGTCCCCTATAGAAGATAATGTTAATTCTAGAAATAATGTCCTACCATCTAAACTAACGATAATCAATTATATTCATCCAGTCTAAAATAGTACACCACAAAATAAAATTAATAATTCTCATCATAATATCACAGAAAATTATAGAAAATCACAGAAAAACCAAACCTAAGTCTAGGGTCCATGGCCTATGACTCTGATGTATGAAGAATAAGGGTTTGTGTGGCAAGACAATACAAGGCTTTTAGGTTTCAATTTTTGGTTTGAGTATTTGTTTATTTACTTTTAGATGATTTCAATTCAATTGATTTAATTATTTGTTGATTTTTCCCTTCATTTTAGGTACATTTTATTTTGTTTAAATAGATTAAATTTTCAAGAATGAAGAATACAATAGGCTCCATTTTGGGTAGAACCTATTCCATTCAACATCTTAAGTCCTAATAAGATGATATCTTTATTCTAAGGTAAATATTCATCCTAAAAATCTAAGTAAAATCCTAAGTATTTTAATTGAACATGAATTTAGAGGGTTTGATTTAGTTCTGTTTATTTCATTTAAAATTTCTTTATTCTTTTTTATACAATGTTTATGTTTTGATTTCTTTAGCAATAAGGTTCTGATTTAGTTTGAATTAATTTTAACTTGAAGTTTAATTCATATATTATTATGATTCAATTTAGTTTTCTATTTAAGTTAATTCACTTTTTATTATGATTTTAGTTTTATTTAATTTCTTTGGCTTCATAACGTGATATTGATATATATCATTTATTCTCTTAATTTAATTCATTTTTATTTTACATGTTAACTTTATTGATTATGATGACTTATATCTTCTAAAAATTTAAATTACTAAGTTTACTCGTATAACTTTAGATTGATTTGGATTTGAATGTTTATATTCTTTTGATTTAATATTCATCTTTGTTAATTTTATTTTATTAATTTTGTTTTAGGGTAAAATTTCATTTTATTTTCATTTCATTTAATTAATTTTAAGATGCATATAGTTTATTCCTTACATTTAGGTATAGGTATTCCATTCAATCAATTCAAGTTAATTTTGTAAGTTCATTTTCATTAATGTAAGTAAATTTATATTCAATTTGTTATGTTTAAGATTATTCAATTTATCTTATTTTACTACTAAAAAGTAATTTACATTAATGACTATTTCTTGTTTTAATTTATTCATTTTATGAAATTCTGTAAGGTTTGTTAATGAATTTAGACTTAGATGATTAATTTCAAATTGTATATTTTATATATTATGGAATGGTTCAATTTACTTTAATTAATTTGAAGGGAAGTGATTATTATGTTAATTGGAAAGGTTCTTTTAGCATTTACCATAATATCATTTTCCTTTTCTTCATGACTTAATTATAAATTTTAAAGTTTAATGAGCTTTATATTTTAGTTGATAAATGGAATTATGATGATTTAAGGGATTATTATTGTTAAATATGATTAAGTTTTATATTTTTGTTTAATCGTGATCTTTAACTTAGGATTATTTAGGTTATATTGCTTTTAGTTGGCTTGAATATTTTATTTATGTGTTCTGATGTAAATTATAATGCCTTAAATTTAAATTATAGATTTTATAATTTCTATGATTTTTTTGATTTAATATTTCCTTTAAATTGAAATGGAGACTTGGAAATTCAAATACTCTATATCGAGAGGTAAAATGGGTTTCAAATTTTTATGACAATTGGAGTTTCTTGCCTACTTGATTTTCCTAAAGTTTCATTTAGATCAGATATATAATTAAGGTTTAAATTATTTTATTAAAATCTAAATTAGGCTTAACTTCGTGAAAGTTATTTAGGGGTTTTCTTTTTCCTTAATTCCCCTCTCAAATATGCATCCAAAGAGGGTTCATTCATAATTCTAGGGTTCTAGTTAATTTATTATTATTTATTTAATTTCACATTGATTAATTTAATTAAATTAATTCAATTAATGGCCTAATTTAGCCATTTTGTGAATTATTATCTTCCTATGGGTTTCAATGGCTTATTTATGGTCTTCATGATATATTATGATGTTTTGAATTGATTTTATAATTTTTTATCATTTATTTAATTTGTTATTAATTTATTTCATAAAAATTAGGGTTTATGGTTTGAAATTTCCAATATTAAGATTTATTTCTCAATAAATTATGAAAAATTTACCTAATGTGTATCATAACATCAATTTCAATTTCTTAAAGTTTCATTTTAATTTGATTATTGGTTTGGGATTAATTAGGGTTTGAAATTTTTCATTCAAACCTAAATTAAGGCCAAAATACTCAAAAATAATTTGGAGATATTAATTTTAATGGATTCCTCTCATCAAGAGGAATTCATATAGCCCAAATTTACATTTTTTTTTATTTATATTTAATATTTTATGATTTTTTTAATTTTTATGCATTTTTCCTTATTAGTTTAAATCAAAAAACTTGAATTTTTCATTTAGGCTCATCGGATCGACGTGGGTCCAACATGGCGCTACTTTCCATGCGGCGCCATGTCATTGCACCATGTGGGGTCCATGTGGATCTTCATTAAAAAAGCGTTGGACATTGGTGAATTACAGATCATCCGATCAAAGATCGAATAGCCATGATTCAACTTACGATTCCTCTTATTTATTTTGATCAAAGATTTGACTAGATCTCAACTGTCTATTCCTTTTAAAAGGAATGGGCTGAGACTATGTCTCTTATGGTGATGGTGGAGGCCAAGAGCTTTCCACCATTTTTTCCAGATTTTTGGCCATTCGACAGCCAAAATCATGTGATTTTGATGTCAAATCCATTAGTGGATGAAAACATGGCAATCTAAATGGTTTGATCTCACTTGAGAACAAATTCCATGCAACAAGTGCCAAACCTCAAAGCTTAAGGAAGGTTGTTAATGGCATACCTTGGTCTTGGCGATCTCTGGCATTGGGGTTGACTCTTATAACTATAGAACAGTGCGGGAAGCTTGTATGCCAAGGGAATTGAGTTTCCTCCCTATGGATCACCTCCTAGACCAACCTCATCTTGGATTCCATTAGCTTTGGTCATTCTCTAGCCTCCCAGAGATGAGGAGATCGAGAGAAGATGGGTTTCCACTTCGTGCGAGGTATGGAAGGTGACGGGATAGACTATTTCACTTGGGAATAGCTTTAGGTAAAGATGCCATTGAAGGTGAGCCTCTTAAGCTTGGTTTTTTCCCTCTTGATCTACCATAGGTGATTGAAGTCCTTGGAGGTTAGCTAGATGGCTCACTAGTCCTCCCACATTTGTCCTAGGCTAAAGAGGTGGAGTAGGGAATGAGTCTATAGGCTTGGAATTGGCTTTACATGACTTTGACTTGCCATGGCATCGTCTTTGCTTTTAGATTTATTTGAAGTACATTACGTGACTTAATGTTGGATGGGAACCAACATTATTTAGGTTTGGGAAAGGTTTGGTTACATCCTAAGGGAATTAGTTGAAGTTTAGGTTGAAATCCTTTTGAATTATGCCATTTAATGATTTCTTTTATTGGTTTGATCTAGGTTGCCTCCTTAATGGATTAGCCTTAGATCAATGCTTGGATGATGTCCATTTAATCATTAATGAACTTGTTAATCAAAGGGTTTTAAGGATTTTAAAATCTATGGAGTGCTTACTTTTGGTTTAGTCCATTTTCAAGAAATTGAATTTGGGTTGATTTAAATTAAGTCAAATATTTATTTGACTCAATGATAATGTGTTTAATTTTCAATTGGGTTAATCCAAGCAATTTGGAATGCATTAGATCAAACAATTCCAATTTTATTTCATTTTGAACCCATTTGACCCAAATTGGGCTTAATGAGTTATGTTTAGGTTCATTTGGGTCAAATGACCAAATTAGTCAAATTAGACCCAATGATAGGTTGGTTTATGTTTAATAATCATTTTAAAATGATTTTAGATAATTGATTTGGGTTTATTTGAATTTGATTTAGGTCTAAATCCAATAAGACCAATTTAATCCCATTTAGGTCAAATGACCTAATTAACCTAATTAAGGCCACATTGTACTTATATTCTTTTAAATTCATGTTTACATATGTTCATATCATCATCCTAGCCATTTGAAATTATTAAATTGGTCAAATTTTGGCGAGTTGACCTTTTACTTAGTGGGATCCACGTAAGTCAAACACATGTAAAAAGGGTTGAGTAATCTTTGACCTTTGAATTAAATTTGAATTTATTTAATTTTATGTCATGATTTTATGCTTCTAAGTTCATTTGATTTGGCTAGATTTAATTTGAATTTCTTTAGGTTTATATGGTCTTTAGCTTAATTAAGGTAATTAGGTTTAGTTTCTAAATTAAATCCTAATATAAGCTTAATCAATTTCAAAATTAGAGTGGTGTATATTTAGGTTGAACATTTGGGTTGAATCTAACTAAACCCAATAAGTTATTTTAATCCAAGGATGGTGCACTAGATCACTAATTGTGATGACCTAGGTGCTTAGTTAGGAGACCTTTAAAAATTAGAAGTCAACACTACAAACATAGTGATTGTCTTTGGAAGAAATGTTAATCTCATCCAAAAATGAGGTCAACAATGGATACTCAAAAGATTGGTCATTTTGGAAAGCAATTGAGATGAGCTCAAGTAGGAAGAGTTCTTACAATAGAAAAATAAATAGGAAGCGCTCATGATACTAAGAAGCCCAGTGAATGCTTCAGTCTACCCTATGGTAAAGCTTTACTTTTTTTCTGAAAGAGAGGTTTTATTCTTTTATTTGAGTTAAAATTTTATTAGAAGGCTAGGACACATTCCAACAACACAAGATTATTAAAATGCTTAAGATATGAAGACTTATAGTCATAGCAAAGGAGAAACAAGCCACCTTAGAACCTAGATCTAGAGTGCTCTAGCACAAGCTAAGAGCTCAGCCTAATTCTGCTTGGGGGATTGGATATGATGGATCACTTCCATAAAATAAAATGAATTGATCCTGACTCTTCTAGACTTATAATTGCCTAGAATGGATGCCAGCTAACACTTCCTATGATTTTAAAATCATGTGGGTTGGTCATATGTAAATGCAAGATAGCTAGGATATTATTCATTAGATAAGAATCTAGATTCCTAAACTCACTCCCAAAGATGCTAGATCATGATTGGTATGAAAACCTAACTTAGACTAACGCAAAATTTACAAATTTTAAAACCATTTTGACATATTAATTTGGACCAATGCTTAAGATAATTATGTCGAATGCATGATAAAATTCAGTTATGGGCTAAATGAACTAGAAGAGGTGTTCTCTACTACAAAGGATTACTTCAAAGGTGAAGCTTTCCCCTTATCGTGCAAGAGTGGTGATCCTCTATATTCAAGAATGCAATAATATGACATGATGTTGTTATAGCATATAATCATTCAGTTGAAGGGATTTCTAATCTTTTATTATTATTTTTATATACCTAGGCTTTAGAGTGAGGTTATGAGTTGCATTAAAATTTAGTTATGAATTATTTATTGAGGATAGAAAATTTAATTTTATCTTAAAGAGCCTACCACATCTAGGACACATATCAAACATACACACTTTATGGAACCTATGAAAAACATGTCATTTCTATCATACAAACTAAAAATAGCAATCAAACATTTAGATTTCATAAAATAATAAGAGGTCAGTGCAGTCGAGTACTGTCGTACACCCTGAAAAAGAAAAAAAGAGTTTTGTACCCTAATATAGCCCGGATTATAATTAAATCATATTAATGAAATAATATGGGGGTCTTCAATTCTTGTTCTTCTTTTTCCTTCTTTGGATTAATTTACTCGAGGTTTCATAGGGCCTCCTAATTCTTTGCATTTTATCCATTGCTCATCCTAAACCTATAGCACTAATCTTAATCCTATTATAAAAATTGTATCTTCATGAAAAATAAAGTTTAACTACACTTGCAAAATAAATGTTAGCTAAATAAATATACAATCCAATCAATTATACTAAACATATTTGGACTTAGTACCCTACACTTGGGTAACCAAGCCCGCCTATCCTAATTGGAACATGCTTAGCAGGTATGAACAACACCTACAAGGAAGAATATTTAAATTCATTTATTATTAGAGCATCCCCTTAAGCACAATCCTCTACATAAAATATTATTAGGCTAATAATAACCTAACATCTAGTCTACGCACAAACAATCCTGACCTCTAATCTAAATATATTACATCACAAAATAAAATATAACACCACAACATACACTGACCTAACCTAATATTAAGATTGGTGACTTAGTATTCTAATGTGTGTGCTAAGGCTTAGTGTGGTATGTCTTGATTGATCTTTAGAATTAGAATTTTCTATGGTCTTAGGATTGTTTAACTTACTAATTAAGGATGGGTTCATTTTAAGTCCTTTAGTAGCTTGATTAGATTTTAACTTATGTGTTTTACTTGGTTTACTACATACTTATGATCTAATCATTATGAAGAGAAGAAAGAGACTTAACTCTTTCATCATTAACCTAAGTGGATTCTAAAGATAGGTTATTATGGCTTTAATTCTCTTAATGAACCACTTATAAATTTTATTTAGCCAAAGTTTAGATTGGTCTTAATGAATCTTATTCAAACATAAAAGGCATCTCAAGATCAATGAAATTAAGTCTTTTTAGTTTTTTTAAATTTTGATGTAATATATACATATACATACAATGTACCCATGTTTTTACAGACTTAATGGAAGTTGATGCATGAATTTGATAGAAAAGAGAGATTTCATCTCATATTTAAGCATATGCAAATATGTATAATGAATTTAAGCAAGTAAGTGTCATTATTAAACCAAGGAAGTGAGATTATCTAAGACCTTCATGGAGCTACTTAAAGCCTTGTGTTCTTGGGATGTACAGACTACATACTTGTCCATTCATGAAAAGGTTGTGTATGAATATTCTTTATTTATGTAAATCTTATTGGCATAAAGAAAGGGGTTTTACTTTATATTCTAATGCATCCACACACACACATAGATAAAATTAAGCATGTACATGCCATAGTTAAACCAGTGAAGAGAGATTATCTAAGATCTTCTTGGGGCTACTTAAAGCATCATGTTCCCTAGATGTCCACTCTATATAATTGCTAATTCAAATACATGAATGAATAAGAATGAACATATGAATAAAACCATCAATTGTCATCATTTAATTATAAATAAATAAACATTTCATCTTCACATAATTAATTATTTATAATAAGCATTGATTTAAGCTTCAAATCACTTGATTGATAATTAACATATAGTTTCAAAATAGTTTGAGATTTACTAGCAATAATAGCCACACCATATAATAGCCTTTATCCAACTCATGCAATTTGAATGCAATCATATTCTTTTAATTTTGAAATATGAATACATGAAGCACATGACATACACATTTATGACAATTGAAAGGAAGTAATTGAATATCACCACACAACATACTTAATTTCATTAGAACCTAAGAACAATCAAGTTAAATTAATAGCCATTAAGCTTAATCAAAGCCTCTTTAAATATTAATTTTAATGTTCAAGTTATTAAAACCTAATGAGGATAAATGATATTTAGAATTCACTCCATCCAATATTGGTTATTTAATATGTTTAAGGAAAAAAATTAAATAAATTATATGAATTAATTAGGTTCAATCTATTAATTATATCAATTTGATTATCCATCTCAAGCTTCTTTAATTTAATTAATCACTTAAACATGAGCCTTCAATGATATGCTTGGAAAATAAAATTGGCAATGCACCTAAAGAGTTCTAATGCAATTAGGCTCATGCTTAAGAGTTAATTAAATTAAGGAAGGAAAAGATTCAAGCTAAATACTCTTATGATTTTCCCACATCAATGGGAGAATCATAATTTCTTTAATGACTTTATGTTATTAAAAACATAAATGGATTAATGGGATGACACTTGAGCTATTTAAATTAATTTTATTTGCATTTTATAATTAATTTTTCTTAGTTTATCTTTAATTACTAAACATAATTAACCCATTAAGGGAATAAATTTAGAAACAATTAAGAGAGGGGGTTCTAATTAATTCCAATGTTATCCCTACTATTTTCATCAATTAATTATCCTTAATTACTCAATTTTATTGTTCATTGATTTTAATAATTATTAAATCACTTAAAAGGGGTCATCAGGATTAAAATTTTGGGATTTCTCAAACCACATGGCAGATAATTTCAAGAAAAATATGGGTGGTAGAGGACATCCCATCAAATCAACATGTTAAATTTAGAATTAATTATCCAATTAATTTGACCTTAATTAGGTAGTTAGCCTAAGCTTGAAACTTTAATTAAGCAATGTTCATTATACACTCATTGGGGATTTTATTTTTATTAAATTTTCCTCTATCTAAGCATTCAAGAATGGGTTTATTTACATTTTTGAGATTTTTCTACAAATAATTATGATTTTTTAAATTTTTGGCTATTTAATTATATTTCTAGACCCTAATTAATCATTTGAAATTATCGGTGCCATGTGGACACTATAGCAATGCTTTCCACGTGGCGCTGTGGTATTAGTTATTTAAAATGTCCAATGTGGTTGTTGACTTAGCAACGGCCGACACAATTTCATCACTATCATTCAATCTTAGATCGAACGATCAAGATTATGTCCATGATTATAAAAGTATTAAATCATTATTTCTAACATGATTAATCATGACCATCCATTCTTATCATGCAGAATAGCCGATAGGTGATCCGCCATCTCGTGAGTGCTAGAAGTGGACACCTTCCACCTTCCATTGCTTGATCTAAGCTCACCAAAGCTTGTTTGGTGGCGAAATCAATTCTAAAATGATCAGGGAAGAGATCTAAGGAGATCCTATGATGGAAATGGCATGAAATCACATTTCATTTTCAAAAAGACCAACACCTAATGGCCTAATCTTCAATTGCCAAATTTTTACATCACTGAAGCTAAAGACCGGTGGTCCATCGATAGAGGTAGCTTCGTCTGAAAGAGATGAAGCTCTGTTAAGAAGATCTTGAGCTAGCTCACCGCTGATTAGTCTATGGACCAAACACCACTATGAAAGTTTCCCAAGTTGGTTTAAGGATGCCTTCCAGTGGTCAAATCAATCGATAATCATTTCATTTTTAGTCATCAAAGTGTGGTGAAGGTGTGGGGAAAGTTAATTTGGTTTTGGTGGAGGTTTGGCGAGGTTGGATGGTTAGGGCTCTCAGGTTTGTGTGGAACTTGGTCTTGCGGGTGATGGGATGCACGAGGAGCTCAGGGAATGCTCTAGGACTGCTTCGAATGCTCTGAGGAAGGTGTGTGCTGAGTTTGAATGAATGTGGAGGAATATACTCTCTTCCCCAACTGAACTAAGGTTTGAGATTGGCTGTTTTGACCGTCTAGCCGAATGGAGTGGTGGTACTGCTAAGGTGGATGTGTGTGAGAGGCTAAGAGAGTATGATGGGCTGTCATGGAGTGTACACTCCTCCTTTGGTGGACCAATGGTTACCCATGGGTGAGCTTACCCTCTCTTGGCCATAGGCTAAACTCAATAATCTTGGGTTAGGTTGGGTCAGTTGTCCTTAGTCCAAGAAGGGCCAAATATGGCTAGTTAGGAGTGGGGAGTTGGAGAATCCATCCAAAGGGGAATTTTGTCCCATTTGGAGGGCTTGGTTCAATTGGTTTGACACAACTTGGGTTTACTATAGGTTGGGCCCACTTGGGGTAGGCCTATGGTGACCCAAGGATGAGTCATCCCAAATTTGGTTAGGTTTGGACTTAGCTTGGTTAGATTGGGCTCAATTTGATACATGTAGGTCAAATGGCCTCAATTGGGCTAAGTTGATCATTTTGATTAAATTAGTTCAAAGTGGGAGTTTGGTCAAGTTTAATTGGTCATTTGGAATGAGTTAGTTCAATTAGTTTGGCTCCATTTGAGTTAGATTTATATTTGGTCCATATGATTTAATTTGGGTAAAATGGGTCATGTTGACCAATTGACCAAATTAGCCAAATTGGCTTTAGCATTGGTTAATTCTATGTTCATTTGGTAATTAGTGATTGATTGGAATAGCTTATTTGAATTCATTTGGATTAGGGAGTGATTTGGTTCAATTTGACCCTTTAGGTTAAATTGGGCTAAGTAGGTCAATCAGGTTAGGTTGACCAATTTGGGTCTGATTGAAGGTTGGATCATGTATAATATCCAATTGATGATTGGTTAGAAGCACTAGTTTCAACCAATTTGGTTTATGATTTGATTTGGCCCAATTTGGCCCATTAGGTCAAATTGGGTCAACATGGGTCAAGAGGCCAAATTGACTTGGTTAGGTTTAAATGGTTTCAACTGATGGTTGATTCATGTTCAATATTCAATTTTTGGTTGATGAGAGACATTGATTACAATTAATTTAGCTCAGAACATGATTTGGTCCAATTTTGTACTTTAGGTCATTTTGGATCAACTTGGGTTAAGGGACCAAATTGGCTTGGTTAGGTCCAATTGATAGTAGAGTGTTCAGTGGTGACCTACAATCATCAATGAACATATTATATAGCTTGATCTGATCCAATAGTGGTTTCATTGAAGTTTATTTTAATTGGACCTTTTAGGTCACTTTGGGCTAAGTAGTTTAGTCAAGTCAATTTGGACTAATTGAGGCTATAGATAGTTGGAGTATATTCAATGATGAATTTGAAGTTGATTGGTGGCTTTGATTGCAATTTATTTGGGTTTAATTGGGTTTTTGCTCATTTTAACCCTTTAGGTCAAATGGAATGACTTGGGTTACTTAAGTCTGATTAATTTTGCTGGTTTGATTATAAGTGCAGGAATAGTTTGGAATGATCCATTAGATAATTAGAATAATTGAGTTTAGTTTGGTTTACTTGGATTTGTTTGAATGGAATTGTTAGATTGAAGTGGGTTAACTTGAGCTTAGAAGCCAAATTGGCCTGGAGTTTGGATTGGAAACCAAATTTAGTCAAGGTTAATTAATTGTCTTGGTATTAAGGTTTCAATCATTTGGTTTAGGTTTAGAGAAATTGATGGGTTTGAGTGTCAATTTAGGCCTTAGGGTAAGTGAAGCCCACTTATCTTAAGGTAAGCTCTAGACCTAAGGTTATGCCCTATAAGTCTCTAGGGCTGGGTTTAGTGTTTCCTTAATCATTAGAAGTGTCCTAGCACTAAGAAAATCTAAATGTCTAGAAGAATCCTACACCTAGAATTGGAGTGATCAATCATCATGCCAAAAGTGAGGTCAACATGGGGCAAGATGGTCTAGCTCTCCATTATAAATAAGAGAGGTAATAGTTTTAAATGTACATTTAACTATAAGTTTATAATCTTGATCCATGGTTAAACTCTAGTTAATTATCTTTTCTACCGATCTAAAGCTTTTGGAGCACTTGAATGTAGCTGGGGAGCAAAATATAGGAACTTAGGTGACACAAAATCACAAATCCTATTGCTCTCCTCTTAATTTTTATAACTTCCCATCTAATGTGATTTTTTCCATGGTTTCTCTCTAATTTTTATAAGCTATGTGGATAATTATGGGAAAATGATTTTCCAAAAAAATATTGAAATTTTATATGATGAATCTTATATTATACCCCATGTGAATCCAAATGGTGCTTAATTATTTATATAGTTAAACTAACCAAATCAGAGTCATTAAATTAATTTACTTTGAACTAGGAATATATTTCTACATAATGTTTTAAAGGATTCATGTCAAGATTATTTTGACAAGTTTTAGTAAATTTGAAGTTAGAGAAGCTTTTAAGAAAATAAAATGTGGAAAAATAGTAGCACCTGATGATATTCTAATAGAAGTGTGAAAATATTTAGGAGATCAAATAATTTCTTGTCTTACAAATCTTTTTAATGTTATTTTAAAGAGAAAAGAGATGCCAGATGAGTGGCAAATAAGTTTGTTGGTTCTAATATTTAAGAATATTCTTCTAAAATTTATGGCAAAAAATTAACTTTTCAAGGTTTTTGTGTGATTTGGTCATTTATTAGGTTTAATTCATTCATTAAATGAATATTCCTATTTTGGAATAAAAATATTATATTGACCCATTTGGCTAAATCAACCTACTTAGGGTGGTCAAATCAATATGAGTTGAACAAGGAAATTATCAATGATATCCTTGGAAATAATCATTCTCAAGAATTAATTTGATTTTTTGATTAACCTAGTTCAATCATCCACCAAATAGAGTATTAGTCTTAATGAGTAAATTACTAAAGTTTGGCAAATTTGTTTTAATCCATAGGTCAATTACACTTCATTGAGCTTAAAAATATTTAGAATATTTTAAAGGGTTTATGTCCAATTGATTTAATCAATTTCATGGCTAAAACTACCTTGACTAATTTAGGACAATTTGATTGAATTGTATTAAGTTGACAATTGATCGATCCAATATATATATATATATATATATTAGATCAATGTTAGCTTATAAACCTAGTTATTAAGTAAGTGGAATTGAGAATTTAAAGTTAATGTGTTTTGACATCAACTTTGGTCTATGGTTGACCTAAAATAAGTTTAGTAGTTTAGTTTGACCTTCCTAATCTTAAGGTTGACCATGTATGTATTAAAAAATTTTAATGGTCAATTGATTTATGATTATACTAAAAACTTTGTAGAGTTGAAGGTTTAGGGTGATTAGTTATATGTTTAATAAAGATAATCATCTTAGTAAAGGTCTAAGTAGGGTTAGAATAAGTAGGTATTTTTCAATTAAACAAATTTTAAATTTCACAAATTAATTTTAAGGATGGCCAAATAGTCAATTATATAAATAGTTGAATCAATGAATTCAATTGATTAATTAAATTTGATACTTATATATAATAGAGAATGACTAAGCTCAATAATGAAGAGGTGGTGTGGCTAGTGTGGTTTGAAGTAATCAAATTTGTAGATTTGGAGCTCTCCAAAGATTCTTAGGAATGTTAGACTATATGAGGTGGAGTTTAAGTTCAAGTGGACATAGGTTTTTAAATGGAAAGTGGTTGACCAAGCACTTAACATAAGATAGTCCCGGATCTTTAATTAGATCTCTCTTACCATATATCCAAATTGCATGAAAAAAAAGAGGTTGTAGTGGAAGAAATATAAATTTAATCTAAAATTTTTTGTTAATTTTAGAAAAAAAACTTATAATTTTCTATAATATTTCTCTTGATTGGTCAAACTAAAAACTGGTTCCAACAGTAGGTTATTTTAATCTTTAAGTGAGTTAAACTCTTGAGAATTTTAAAGGACTTGATCGATTTTTTTCTATGGATATTATAGGTAATTAAGTGGTTTAGTGATCTAGAGATTTTAAAATTTTATGTGGAGGTTAAGTCGGTCAAATGCAGCCCAACCCACGCTAGTTCCCAGAACTCCTAAGTTTGGGCCAACCCTTACAAGTGAGATTTACTATGGAATTTGAATATAAAAATTATAAAAAAAAATTTTCTTAGAGTTGAGTGCAATCCCAAGGATAGAATACAAATGAAGATTTCAAGTAATGCATAACATATGAACTGCAACATGTAAAGTAATAGTGCTACTCACTTAAGTAATGTTTGAAAGTGAATCACCTAATTCTCTTCCTTGGTTGGCCACCAAGCTCCAACCAATGAGTTTCTTCACTCAATTCTTTTTATAGAAATTAGTAATGACCTAATTTTATAGATAACATATTTTTATATAAGTTACTTATCACCAAAGAGTGTGTCCCTTCGAAATAACTCCTTAACTAGTTCTAAAAACTACCCACAATCTATCAAAATGCAATGCTAAGTGCTAGAAGACCAGTGCCTAGGCACTATCTACTCTACTTTCAAATATAAAATATCTCAAAATGCAATACCATGATGCCAGAAGATCATTGCTTGGGCTCCAAGCTGACACCTAGATATATTAACACATGAAATTACATGATTTCAATTATGTTGCACATGCAACAGTTAAACATGAGAGAACACATTATGTAATACTAATTATAGCACATAAAATAAATATATAAAGCTTCATAAGTGGCCTTCATGCATCAAACTTCAAGTACTCTGAAATTATTTCTCCAAGCTAATAAAGATAGGTTTGAAACTTGTGCTACATCAAATCTTCATACTATGAAGTTGCTATATTTCATCTTTTGATTGACACCTTGAACCACATCAATTTTATTAGACACATTAAATAACTCTTCTCCTAAGCATTTAAAGAGAAATTCAAATGGTGGTGGAGTGCTTATAAATGTAGGCAAATTTTCTTGTGGTATCACTTGTAAAAGAAGCTCTCCACTTCTTACAAATAGATGATCTTAAAAATATTGCTAACATTAAATATTATTATTATTATTTTTATAGTAGCAAATGGGCTAATTATAAGTAATACAAAGTCACCATAAATATTTTGATAATTCTTAATATTAGTTTGGGCTACATGGGCAGTTTCGTAAGCAACTACATTAACTTTAACAAGAGTTTCGAGAGTTGTATCTTAAGATTTATAATTGATTTTATTTTTATTAGGATCAAAAGGAAATTCTGTTAACTTTTTTTCCCAAAATTTTTAATGTATTCTTAAGTTCATTTTTATTTTCTCTAAATTTATTCATTCATCTAAAAATATCTTCTTTAATCTTTTATGATTGAACCAAAATATCATGTTTAGCATGTGATATATTATGATTCATAATTCACAAAATAAAAATATGAAATTCAAATAATAATAAGCCTTACAAATATTTTTCTTACCAACTCTTAGTGATCAAATGATGTCCACCTCAAATGATGACCGCCAATATAGCCTTAGCTCTGATACCAAAAATTGGTGGTGTGGATGGTGGGGTTAGATCATTAAAGTGATAAAATTGGTGAATTTGGATCTCTCCTAAGATGCTCAAGAGAGTAAGTCTATATGAGGTGGTGTTTATGTTCAAGTGGACATAGGGGTTTTAAAGGAAAAGTGGTCAGGTAATCACTTAATAGAAAACAATCTCAAATCTTCAATTGGAACTCTCTTACCATATATCCAAATTACATGAAATAAAAATAAGGGTGTAGTGAAAGGAATCTAAGTTTAACCTAAAATTTTCAAAAGTTTTATAGAAGTTTTTGTAATTTTTCTAGAATATCTTTTCAGACTGGTCACACAGTAAGCTACTTCTAGTAGCAGGTTATATTGGGCTTTGTATGAGTTATACTCTAGAAATGTATATAAGATATTACCATTTTAATACATGGATATTGTAGGTAATTATATTGTTTAGTGATATGGAGATTTTAGATTTTTTTTTTTTTTTTGGAGGTTAGGTCAATCAAATCCAAGCCAACATAAGTTAGGTCTTAAAACTCTTAAGTGGAGGCCAACCCTTGCAAGTGAGATTTCAAATACAAATTAGATAGAAAAATTATGGATTTTATTTTTCTAAAGTAGAACATACTACTAATGATAAAATAATATTGAAGATTACAAGTAAAGCATAACATATGAAATGAAACAAATAAAGTTATAGCACTGCTCCACAAAGTGGTGTTCGAAAATGAATCATCAAATTCCCTTCCTTAGTCAGCCACAAAGCTCCAATCAATGAGTTTTTTCACTCAATTCTTTTTCTACAAGTTACTAGTCACCATAGAGTGTGTCCCATCTAAATAACTCCTTAATTAGTTCTAAAATCAATCTAAAATTGAACTTGTTAGAACACAACGTCTAGGTGCCATAAGACAAGGGCTTAGGAGTTGTCCTCTCTATCTCCATACACAAAATACCTCAGAATGTAGTTCCATGATTCCAGAAGATCATCACTTGGGCTCAAAGCTAACACTTACATATATTAACACATGAAATTATATAACTTCAATCACAACACACAAACAACACTTAAATATGATAAAACATATTATCTAATACTAATTTTAGTACATAAAACACATATGTAAAGTTTCATAAGTGGTCTTCATGCATCAAACTTTAGTCCTCTTGAAAGTTTTTCTCCAAGCTCATAAATATAGTCTATTTAGTCAATTAATTGGGATCTTGTACTACATCCTTCATGCTTTAAATTTGGTCCATTTTTTCATCTAATTGGCATCTTATGCCACATCAAGAGATCTACCCTAAGGCTTGCTAGAGTCAAAACTTTATGGTAAAAGGATGATCTACAAGTGATCATCCTACAATAATTTTTACTGAAGCTTCTCTAACAGTCACGTAATAGATTACGTTAACTTGAGGCCTTGGTATTCAAGAATGATGTTAGTTTAAAGGCTTACATATATTCTTGAGGTTAACTATCTAATTCTTCATATAATTTTATTTTTATATATTAGGTTTAGAGTCCTCATTTTAAACTATGAGGAATTTATGGAGAATGAGTGTTGTTATAATAATCTAACTTCACCATTAGGACTTTTTTCTTACATCCATATGTATTCTCTCTTTATCATTCTTATTTTCTTTTACAGTATTATCATCAATTAAGTTTGGTTAACCCCCACATAATGTGTTGAATCATCTTATAACAAAATCATTTAATATGATCACTTGTAGAAACCTTGTTAATCAAAATTTATGAAATTTAATTATTCCATATTACATCCCCTATGTATTCTTGAACACTATATTTTAAAAAGCATGCCTATCTCATTTGAGTCTCCTTCACTTTTAGATAATGATATCTCTAAATCTTTAGCTAATAGGGTTATTATTTTTCTACCTCCACTTTTTTTCTTATAGTTTCTTTGTTTTCTTTTGTTTTTATTATTTAATCATGTGCTAAAAGATATCCAAGCAACTCATCAAGTGAATAAGTAAAAAAGAACAATAAATTTCATAACTAAAGTTACCATTAGAGTCCATAATAAATTATATATATATATATATAATGATTATCTTCTTGATCACTAATGTCTCTTAACATTCCCCTTTGAATATCATGTAAAGCCTATTAATTATTAACTTTTGAAGCCTATTAGCATGTTTGTATAACATATGTCTTTTTAGTTACATTATCTCTCCTTCTATTAGAAGAACAACCATGATGAATACCCAACATTGTTTGACTTTGACATTATTTACTGATCATTTCTTAATGCTAAGTAATCACTAATTGATGACATATTATCAACTATTGATGTCTAACAATTTTTTTTATTCACTTAATTTCTCAGTAAGCTAGACGCTCATCATTACATAATAAAATCTCCAACACTATAAAATTTTTCATAATACCATAGCTATGTAAAAAAATCATTTACATTTTATGTGTATTATGATGTAGCACAAGCACAAGGAGGCTCAATCACAAGAGCTTAAGCAAGAAAATTAGAGGCTAAGTATGGAGCCCCTATCACAGGAAATAGAAAAAAAAATTGGAGAAAATTGCTACTTAATGAAATGTTGATTAGGAAGAATTAGCTATGTGCTAATTTATGTCATGTGTATTTTGTAGTGATAGTTTGAAACTTATGTATTAAATATAATGTATGATGAGTTTAGTGTCATTTAAAAATGGAATATATGCTTAATTGCAAACATAGGTAATTAACTAATAATTATTTATTTTTAATTTTGCCTTCATAAGAGGTCAATAGCTTGCATGTAGGGAGTAGTTATCCATCAAATCCCTGCCCTCCTCAAAACACACACACTGACTCATCTAACCTCTCCCTCTCTTGCTTAGTTTGAATTAATGATGTATAAACTCTTATTGCTATTATTAATGAAGACTTAGGAGATGTTTTGAATGAAATTTAGAAATCAAATTCCATTATGTTTGGGCTTCATTTTTGACCAATAATGAAGAAGGATTTGGTTATCTTATTTGGGAGGGCTACTTTGGTGAATAATCTAAAATTTATTGATGGATAAAATTTGTGACTCCACATAGAGTTTAGCAATTTCTTATTTGGACGATCAAATGAGTCATTAAGGAATAAACATATTATCTCAAAAGATAAGCATGCTATCCTATAATGGATTATATCATTTAATAAAAGACTCCAAAGGTTAATGGGTCTTTCATGTACCAGAGAAATTTCTCCTGAACTACATGGAAAGATAGAATAGGTTATTTTAAACTAGGTTCATGGTTCCCTAAAAGGGCAAACCCCTATAGTTAATTACATCTCAGGAAGGGTCTCTTCCTAAGAATACTCTCGATTTAAGAAATAAGTTATTATTTGTAAAGATTTCTAAGATAGTTTTCAAAGGAATGATCTTTGGAATTTTAATTGTGATTAATCCAAAGTGGAAAGAGTTATTTTAGGAGGCTATGGTGTTCTAATTTAGAGTTGTTGGGACACCATGCAGATCTCAGGAGATACTTATTAAAGTGATAAGGTACAATATTAAGGTATGATGTACTATCTCAAAAGATGGAAACATCACCCTATAATGGACCTAATCATCTAATAAGGACTCCTAAGGCATATGGGTTTTCATATATACCAAAGATCTTTCCCTTACTTTACATGAAAAAGTAAAGTAGGGGTTATTTTCTTTTAGGTTCTTTAATTCCTTATAGAAGTAAGTTTTTATAGTTAATTACATCCTAGGAAATGGTAATTTCTTAAGAACACTCTCGATTAATGTACTCAATAAATATCTCCAAAGGCTTCAAAGTTAAACTATCAAAGAATTAGGTATTTCTGGAAATTAAGTGGGAAAGTTTAATTTGAAAGACTTATTTTTAGATTCTAAAGGAAGATAAGTATAGAGCACTCATGATACTAGAAATCTTAGTGAGCACTCTAGTCTACCCTGTAGTGAGACTTTACACATTTGAAAGAGAGAGTTTATTTTTGTTTGAGTTAAAATTTTATTAGAATACTAAGACTTATAGTTCATCAACATAAGATTGTGGAAATTCTTAAGAGGTGAGAAATTATATTCATAGCCTGAAGAAAACAAATTTCCTCGAAACCTTAAATCTAAGATTCTTTAGCACAAGCTAAAAGCATGACTTAAGTCTAATAAAAAAAATGGTACATAGTAGCTTACCTCCACAGGAGAGAATAAACCCATCCTGACTCTTCTAGACTTACAATTGCCTAGAGTGGCTGCCAGCTAACACCTTCTATGCTTTGAAATCATGTAGGTTGGTCTTATGTAAGTGCAAGATAGCTATGTTGTTATTTAATTAGAAAGGGAAACTAGAGTCCTAAACTCACTCCCTAAGAGACTAGATCATGAATGGCAGGAAGTCATAACTTAGACTAATGCAAAATTTACAATTTTTATATCATTTTGACACATTCATTTGGACAAAGGCTTTGGATAATTATGCCTAAATGCATGATGAAATTAGATTATGTGCTAAATCAGTAGGAGGAGGTGTTCTCCACTATAAGGGATCCCCTCAAAGGTCAAGTATTCTCCTATCATGCAAGAATGGAGACACTCCCTATTGAAGAACGAAACAAGATGATATGCATGATGTTATCACATTCAACATTCAGCTAAGGGGTTGCTAAAACTTTTAAGTATCTTGATTATAATATACACTTTAAAGTGAGGTTATGAGTTTATTTTAGAATTTAATTATTAGTTATTTGTGGGTGGTAGAAAAATTAATTTTTTCTTAAAGAGCCTACCACATCTAGGCAACACCTTCAATCATTAATCTTTAAGAAACCTATGAAAAACATGTCATTTCTATTATACAAGCTAAGCACAATAATTGAGCATTCATAGATTTCATAAACGAATAAAAGGCCAGTGCGGTTCTGTACCACCATACACCCCAAAAAGAAAAAAATTGTGTAGCCGAGCTCTACCCTTATACAACCCAAATTACAAAAGAACATTACAATCATAATGAAAGTAAATATATGGGGTCTTCATTCTTCATCTTTATTTCCTCCTTCTTCCTTTGGTTTAATTTACTCAAGGCTTCATAAGGCCTCCTAGGTCTTTGCCTTCTAGACACTGCTCATCCTAAACCCCATAGCATTAATCCTAATTTTTATTACAAAAATTACATATTTATAAAAAGTAAAGTCTAATTATACCTTCAAAATAGATGTTTGCTAAACAAACATACAAACCAAGCAGTTATATTCCATAAATTCAAACTTAGCACCTTGCACATGGGTAACCAAGCCCACCTGTCATAATTGGATTTTGCAAAAAGGGCATAAGCAACCTGTAAGAAAAAACATTATATTCATTATTACGATGACACTCTTTAGCATAATCTCCTACAAAAAATATCATGTCATTATTAAACCAGGGAAGTGAGGTAATCTAAGGCCTCCTTAGGGCTACTTAAAGCCTCATATTCCTGGCATGTCCAGACTATATGCATACTAACATTCAAACACATGCAAACATATACACAAACCATGGAAATAGGGCAACACTTAACATGCTTAAGCTATAAGTGAATATGACTTCATTAAATTTTCATAGCCAACATCAATTTAAATTTTTATCACTCATTTATAATTTTAAAAATAATTTGAGATTTATTAGTGATAATAGCCATGCCATATAATAGGATCAATTCATCACATGAAACTTTTACATATATAACCATATTAATTTGATTCTTTTATTTGAAAATATGAATATGTGATACAAATGGCATACAAATTTATAATAATTGAAAAGAAATAATTAAACATTGCCGCATGATACATTCAATCACTTTAATTCCTAAGGATAATCAAGTAAAATAATATCCTTTAAGAATAACCAAAGTTTCTCATGGAATTTGATTTTGATATTATAAGTCATTAACACCTAAAGAGAAGAAAGACACTTATTGTTTTCCCAATCCCATGTTGGTAACTTATTATGTTTAAGAAGAATAATTAAGTAAATTTTATGGATTGATTAAGTTCAAATCATTAAGTAATTAATTTAATTACCCTTCCCTAAGCATCTTTAATTTCATTAAAAACTTAATCATGAGCCTCTAATGATATGCTTATGAAAAATTAAAATTTGCAATACTTCTAAAGGGACCTAATGCAATAGGCTTCATGTTTAAGAGCTAATTAGATTAAGGAAAGAGCTAAGCTAAGTACTCTTATGGTTTTCTCACACCCATGGGTCAACCATAATTTCCTTAATGATCTTTATGTTATTAAACACATAAAAAGAACCCATGAATCCAATTCAAATTATATAAACCAATCATCATTTTAGTTTGATTTATCATCACATTAATTTACTTAATTAACCTTTAATTAGCATATGCATTAATTAATCCTCCTATGGAAATATACTTAGGAGAATGATTAGGAAAAAGGTCTTAATCATTTTTCCTCATCATACCCACTATTAATGCTGATTAATCATCATTAACTAGTTTATTTTTATTGTTTAGCATTTTTAATTATTATTAAGTTGATTAACGAGGGTAATTAGGATTGAAATTTCAAATTCTCCAAATTGCATTCCCAATAAATTCCAATAAAATTATGGGAGGTAAAGGATATCCCATAGAATCAACCTATCAAATTTGAGATCAATTGACCAAGTAATTAGGCCTTAATTAAGATAATTAGCCTAAACTTCAAACTCTAATTAAGCATTATTCATTAATCAAACATTGGGAATTTTATTTTTATTAAATTCTTCTCTATTTATCCTTTTCAAAATGAGTTTACTCATATTTTTGGATTTTTCTATAATTAGTTATGAATTTTTAAAATTTTGGCTATTTAATGACATTGTAATCACTTAATTAACCCCCTAAACTATCGACACCACGTGGGAGCTGATGTGGTAGCACTTTTCATATGGTGCCACAGGATAGGTAATTTAAAACGTATGACACAGTAGTTGACTTAGCGATGATGGACACGATTTCGTCCTCATTGTCTTATCTCGAATCGGACAGTGGAGATTAATCCCATGGTTTCTAAAGGATTTAAGCAAAAAATCAAATGGATTAAATCAAGGTCGTCCATTCTAATCATGTGGAATGAATGGTTGATGATCTGTCATCTTTTGAGCGCCAAAAGACGGAAACTGTTCTCCTTCTAACGCTTGATTCGAGCTCATCGGAGCTTGTAGGATGACGGATCGACCCCAAAATGTGTGAAGATGATATCTAAGGAGATCATACAATGGAAATAGCATGCAATCATAATTTTTATCATAAAATACCAACACCTAGGTGAAAATCTATGATTTGCCAAAGTTTTACCTCATCGGAGCTAAAGAGCGGTGGTGATCGAGGTAGCTTTTGATATCTGGCTGAAAAGAACTTGAGCTCCCTCCCCGTCGATTCCTCTATGGACTAAGCATCAACATGAATCTCATAGTTGGTCTTGGAGTGCCTTTTGGTGATCAAATTTATTAGGGCTTGATTCGTTTATACTTATTGGAGTGATAGGAAGGTGTGGGTTAATTTGAGTTTGGTGAAGTTTTGATGAGGTTGGATGGACAAGGCTCTTAGTTTCAAATTATGGCTGGTCTCACCTGTGATGGAGATTTTTAGGGTTTCAAGGAAGGGTTTAGGACTGCTCGAAATGCTCTGAGGAAGCTCTCTGTGAAGTTTGAATAGATGGGGAGGAGTATACTCTCCTCTGCAAGTGAACCAAAGGCTGAGATTAGCTCAGCTTTTGGCAGTCGTCCGGTCAAGGTAGGTGGTCGGAGGTGGCAGTGGACTAAGGTGTAGGTGCTTGAGAGGCTGAGATAGTGGCATGGGCTGGCATTGGTGTACTTCCTCTTCCAAGTGAACCAATGGTGTGTCATGGGTGAACTCACCCTCTCATGACTCAAGGTTGAACCCAACAACCTTTGGTCAAGTTGGGTCAGTGGTCCTAATGTCCAAGAAGGGTTAATGGTGGCTTTCATGGCTTGGGAAGTGGATGAACCCCTCCAAATGGAGATTTTATCCCATTTAGGTGGGTTGGTTTAATGGTTTTGACCTAAACTAGGTTCACCATGGGTTGGGTCCACTTAGGCTAGCCCATAGTGACCCAAGGATGAGTCATGCCAAGTTTGGTTGTGTTTGGACTTGATTTGGCTCAATTTGACCCATATGAGTCAAATGAGGTTCAATTAGGTTAAGTTGACCAATTGGTCAAACTGGGTCGAACCAAGGGTTTGGGTATGTTCAAATGATGATTTGGAATGTATTGGTATAATTATTTTGATTTAATTTAAAGTGGATTTGATTTTGGCTCATATGGTTCATTTGGGTCAAATGGGCTAAGTTGACCAAGTTGGTCGATTGGCCAAATTGGCTTGGGTGAAGCATTGGTTTAGGTGTAATTGATCACTTGAGAATGATTGTAGGTGATGGTTTGAATCAATTTAAATTATGGAAAGGTTTGGTTAAATTAGACCCTTTAGGTCAAATTAGGCTAAGTGGGTCAATTAGGTTAGGTTGACTAGGTTCAATTGAAGGTTGGATCATGTTGAACAATTAATTTGTGATTCATTACAGGCATTGGTTTCAATCAATAGGGTTTAGAATTTGATTTGACTTAATTTGGCCCTTTAGGTCAAATTGGGTCAACTTAGGTCAAGAGACCAAATTGGCTTCGTTTGGTTCAATTGGTGATGGAGTCATGTTTAATAATCAATTTATGATTGATGAGAGTCATTGATTGTAATTGATTAGAGTTGGAATGAGATTTAGTTCATTTTGGCCAATATGGGTTAATTGGGTCAACTTGGATCAAGTGATCAAATTGGTTTGGTTTGACTTAATTGATTGTAATTTGATAATTAAGGAGGATCAACAATCATTATAGAGGAGATTGGATGGGTTGATTCAATCCAATTTGGATTGGATTGAAGTTTGGGTTAATTTGATCATTTAGGCCACTTTGGGTCAAGTGGGCCAATTTGGTTGGCTAAGTTGAATTGGATTGAATTGAGTGTTGAGAAGGGTTCAATGATGTATTTAGGGTTGATTGGTGTCCTTGATTGCAATTGATTTTAGTTTGATTGGATTTTGGCTCATTTGGACCTTTTGGGTCAAATGGGCTAACTTGGGTTGATTGGATTCTTTGGTTAAATTGGTTTGATTGTAAGTGTTGGAAGGATTTGGAATGGTCTATTGAATGGTTGGAGTGCTTTTGTCACAATCAAATTAGATTTGATTTGCTTGAATAGGTTTTGGGTTGGATCCATAGAATCATGGTGGAATTAACTTAGGTTGGCGCTTAAGCCAATTTGTCTTGGAGCTTGGGTGTAAAAAAAAAATTCAATTGAGATCGTTGTGTTAGCTTGATGTTGGTTTTGGATGAGTGGGAAATCATGGGTCTTGGTTTAGGCCATAGGATAGGTAGAACCTATTTACCCTAGGGTATAACCTAAGCTTATGGTATGGCTTCCTAAGTCTCTAAGCTTGGATTTAGTGTTCCTTTAATCACTCAAAGTGTCTTATGACTAGGGAAATCCAAGTTCCTAGAAGGCTCTTAAGTCTAAGACGAGAAGGATGAGTCCTCATTCCAAAAGTGAGGTCAATAGAGGCCAAACAGGATGAAGTAGGAAATTCCTATTAATATTGGAATGCTTAGTAGGCATTTCAACTATCCCAACATTAGGCTTTAAATTTTGAAATTTAATTTAGATTTTAAGTTGATATTTTCTTAGAAGTTTAGTGCTTAGATTCTAGCAGCACAAGATTATAGAAATGCCTAGGGTTGAAGGCTTACTCCAAGGATGATACTTCAGAACATAAGTCTACAAATTTTTCTATCACAAGTCAGATGCTAAACAAATTTTATTTTTAAAATTATTAGTCATTCCTCTCACTTGAGAAAACTAACATATCCCTAACTCTTCTGGACATACAACCTACCTAAAGGGGCTATGAGCTAACACCACCTAAGTGCATTTTAAATTCATGATGCTAAGTCTCATGTATACAAGGTGGCTAGGCTATTATCTTTTTAGGAAAGAATCTAAGAATCCTAGACTCACTCCCTAATCCTTAAGATAATGTATGGTATGAAATGCACTAACTAATGTACATTTTTTAGATTTTTAACATTTTGACTCGATGATCATTTCAGACCATGGGTATGCAATTTATGCCTATATGGTATGCAATTAGATAAAAGTCATGGGCCAAGTTAATAATGAAAGGCAAACTTCCCAAGAAGGTGGTCATCCTCACAAGTCAGATGCCCATTTTGTGCAATAGGAGAAATTTCCCAATTCAATGATTAGAATAATATGATTGTATGATTTTTTAAGAGCAAATTTATTTCTAATTGATTTTAAGTTATTTCCCAAGGCTTTAATTTATGTGAGGTTTTGAATTTTATTAAATTTAAGTTTAAGTTAATTAGATTTAATTGGGTAGAAAAATTAATTTTTTTTCTATGAGCCTACATCCAAGCACTTATCATAGAAAAGCATAACAGAAAGAAACATAGAAAAGTAGGTTGGTTCTATTGCATACACAAAATAAATCAAGCTAATTTAATTTAAGAAAAGGCTAATGCATATGGGATATCGTTGTACAGCCCAGAAGAAAAGAAAATGGGCAGCTGAGCTTTGCCCTTATATAGCATGGCTTAGAACTACAAGTCTAGATCTATGGGTCTTCTTTCTAGGATCATCTTCTTCTTCAGGGTCCTCTATTGGGCTTCACAGGAGACCACTACACCATCTCCTAATAGAGTCAGCTCCTACTAATTCTAGACCCCATAGATCCTAACCTAATTCTAAGCTCAAATTTATAATTTAAATTCAAAAATAAATCTTAAGCCCTGTAAAACAAATGTTAAGAAAATACAAATAGCATATAACAGTTATATTTTACAAACGTATGGGCTTAACATTAGTTGCTTTCCAAGCCTACCTGTCCTATGGACTATGCTAAGGGACTATTCAGCACTTGCAAGTAAACAATAATTTTATAATTATTTATGATGGTAGTCCCTTTAACAAAACCCCCTATAGAAGATAATGTTAATTCTAGAAATAACGCCCTACCATCCAAACTAATGACAATCAATCCTAGCTATCTAATCTAAAATAGTATACCACAAAATAATAAAAATAACTCTCATTACAACATCATAGGAAATTATAGAAAATCATAGAATGACCTAACCAAAGTCTAAGGTCCGTGACCTATAATTCTAGTGTGTGAAGAATAAGGATTTGTGTGGCAAGACATTCACTAAGCTTTTAGGCTTTAATTTTAATTTTGGATTTAAATATTGGTTTATTTACCATTGGATGGCTTAAATTCAAATGATTTAATAGTTTATTGATTTTTTTTCATTTTATGTATTTTATTATCTTAAAGTTAGATTAAATTTTCAAGAATGAGGAATATAATAGGATCCATTTTGGGTAGAACCTATTCCATTCAACATCCTAAGTCATAATAGGATGATATATTTATTCTAAGGTAAAGATTCATCCTAAAGATCTAACTAAAATCCTATGTATTTTAATTGATCCTTTCTTTAGAAGGTTTGAATTAGTTTAATTTATTTTATTTTATTTTATTTTAAGTTTTTAATATCTTTGGCTTAATATTTTGTTATTGATATTTTAGATTTAACTAAGTCATAATAAAATGATATATTTATTCTAAGGTAAAGATTCCTCCTAAAGATTTAACTAAAATCCTAAGTATTTTAATTGATCCTTTTTTTAGAAGGTTTGAATTAGTTTAGTTTATTTCATTTTATTTTAAGTGTTTTAATTTCTTTGGCTTAATATTTTGTTATTGATATTTTAGATTTAATTTTTTTAAAATTTGATTCATTATTCGTTTACTTTATATGTTTGATTTATTGATTTATTGATTTATGATCATTTATATCTTTTCAAGTTTGGATTAATAAGTTTACTTTACTTGTACATTAAATTTGTCTCAATTTTATAACTTAGATTGATTAGGTTTCAATGTTTATGTCATTTGAATTCATTTTTTTAATTTAATATTAATTTTTCTTATTGGTTTTGTTATATTTAATTTAGAGTGAAGCTTTATGTTTAATTTCATTTCATTTAATGTTTCATTAAGTTATATTTCTTTATGTTCCATTTAAATTGTTTTAATTTCGTTTATTTATTTAATTTTTTGAATGCATATAGTTTACCTATTACATTTAAGTGTATGTATTTCATTCAATCAAAGTTAATTTCATTTATTCATTTTCATTAACTTGAGTAAATTTACATGCAATTTATTATGTTTAATATTATTTAATTTATTATACTTTAATTTTATACCGCATTTGCATTAATGATTTATTCTTGTTTTAATTTGTTCATTTCATGAAATTCTCTAAGGTTTTATTAATGAATTTAAACTAAGATAATTAATTCCAAGTTATATACTTCATACATTATGGAATGATTCAATTCATTTTGATTAATTTAAAAGGAGTGATGATTATATCATTTGAAAGGTTCTTTTAGCATTTAACATAATATAATTTTTCTTTTTCATGACTTAAGGAGTTCAAAAAAGGTTATTCCTTTGTATATTAAACTAGCACTATGTTATTTTTTGTCATTTAAACTTTAATTCAACCTAGCTTAACTATACTTAAACTTTCATATTTGTATTTGTATCATTTCATTCCTTAATCTAAATGGATATAATATATGTATATGTTGATAACTTATAAATTTCACAGGTTAATGAACTTTACATGTCAGTTTATGAAAGGATTTATTATGATTTAAGGGATTATTATTATTTTGAATATGATTAAATTCTATATTTTCACTTAATCATAATCCTTAACATAGGATTAATTAGGTTATTTTGCTTTCAATTGGCTTGGTATTTTTATTTAAGTGTTCTGATGTCAATTATGATATTTTAATTTTATATTATAGGTTTTATAATTTCTGTGATTTTTTTGATTTAATATTTCCTTTAAATTGACCTAGAGACTTGAAAATTCAAATATTCTATATCATGAATTTACTTGGATTTGAAATTATTATGGAAAGTGGGGTTCCTTACCAATTTGATCTCTCTAAAGTTTCACTTTGATCAGATGTATAATTAAAGAGTAATTATAGTTTTAATTATTTTATTAAAACCTAAATTATGCCTAATTTAATAAGAATCATTTAGGGGTTTTATTTTTTGTTGATTCCCCTCTGGAATATGCATCCAAAGAAGGTTCATTTAAAATTTTGGGGTTCTAGTTGATTTATTATTATTTATTTAATTTTAGGTTGATTAATTGAATTACTTAATTCAATTAATATCCTAATTAAGCCATTTTGTGATTTATTGGTTCCAATGAGTCTTAGTGGTATATTTATGTTTATTAAGATGTATCATGATGTTTCAAGTTGATTTGATTAATTTTCATTATTTATTTTATTTATTATTAATTTATTTTATGAAAATGAGGGTTTAGGATTTGAAATTTCAAGTATTAAGATTCATTACTCAATAAATTATGAAAAATTTGTCTAATGTGTATCTTAACATCAATTTTAACTCCCCAAAGTTTAATTTCAATTTAAACATTAGTTTGGTATTAATTAGGGTTTGAAAATTTTTTTTTAATCCCAAATTAAGGCCAAAACACCCCCATATAATTTGAGGATTTAAATTTTAATGGATTCCTCTCATCAAAAGGAATCCATAGAGCCCAAGTTTGCATTTTTCTTATTTATATTTAATTTCCTATGAATTTTTTATTTTTTTGCATTTTAATTAATTTTTTTAATTTGGAAAACCCAAATTTCCCATTTAGGCGCATCAAATCCATGTGGATCTAACATAGCGCACTTTCCATGCAGCGTCATGCTATTGCGCCATGCATAATCCAATTGGAAATGGCACTTCGGTTAATTACAGAACTCGATCGAAGATCGAATGATCATGATTCAACCTGCGGTTCCTCTTATTAGTTTTAATCAGAGATCTAGCTAAATCTTGACCGTCTACTCCTTATAAAAGGAATGGACATCAAAGATTACAACTCCTATTGCAACGACAGATGTCGAGAGCCGTATGTCATTTTCACGTGATTTTTGACCATCCGACCGTCAAAATCACACCATTTCAATGTCAAATCCATAAGTGTATGAAATCATGAGGATCTAAATAGTTTGATCTCACTTGAGATCAAATTTCCTTTGAAAAGTATCAAAATTGAAAACTTAGGGGAGGTCGTTAATGGCATACCTCGGTCCTAGCTATCTCTGGCTGTGGAATAGACTACTATAGCAGCAGAACAATGTGGGTAGCTCATGTGGTAAAGGATTTGAGTTGCCTTCCTATGGATCACCTCCTAGGCTAAGCCCGGCTTGGATTCTGTCAGCCTTGGTTATTCTCTGGCCTCTTGGTGATGAGGGGATCGAGGGAAGATGGGTATTGACTCCGTGCAAGGTGTGGAAGGTGATGAGATGTATGTTTCACTTGGGAATGGCTCTTGGTGAAGTTGCCATTGAAGTCAAGCCTCTTAAGCTTGGTTTCTTCTCCTCTTAGTTGGTTGGGGTAATTGCAATCCTTGAAAATTAGTTACATGGCTCATTAACCATTTAACACCTGCCTAAGTTAAAGAGGTGGAATAGGGAATGAGGATATAGGGTTGGATTTAGGGTTGGATTTAGGATATAGCTTTACGTGCCTTTGACTTGCCATATCATCTTCTTTGGCTTTGGATTTATTTGTAGTTGATTAGTGGCTTAATGTTGGCTAAAAATCAACATTAATTTAATTAAGGAAATATTTGGTTGCATCCCAAGGGGAATAGTTGAAGATTAGGTTAAAAATCCTCTTGAATTATGCCTTTTAATGACTATTTTTCAATTAGTTTGATCTAAGTTGTCTTACTTGTTGGATTAGATTTACATCAATGCTTGGATTATGTCCATTTAATCATTAATGAACTTGTTAATCAAAGGTTTTAAGGATTTTAAAATTCATGGAGTGCTTTCTTTGGGTTTAATCCATTTTGATTTGATTTGGGTTGATCTTAATTGAGTCAAATAATTTATTTGACTCAATTATAATGTGTTTAATATTTAATTAGGTTAATACAAGAAATTTGGAATGCAGTGGATCAAACAATTATAAATTTATTTCATTTTAAACCCATTTGACCCAAGTTGGGCTTAATGGGTTATGTTTGGGTTCATTTCAGTCAAAAGACCAAATTGGCCAAATTAAAACCAATGATGGGTTGGTTAATGTTCAATAATCATTTTCAAATGATTTTGGACAATTGATTTGGGTTGACTTGAGTTTGATTTGGGTTTGAACCCAATAAGACCCATTTAGGTCAAATGACCTAATTAGCCTAATTAATGCCACATTAGACTTATATTCTTTTAAATTCATGTTTAAATATGTTCATATCATCATCCCAGCCATTTGTAATGATTTTATTTGACCTAAGTCAAACCCATGTAAAAAAGGATTGATTAATTTTAGACATTTTATTTATATTTGGATTTATTTAATTTCATGTTATGGTTTTATGTCTTTAATTTTATTTGATTTAGGTTTGTTTGGATTTAATTTAAATTTTGTTAGGTTTATATGATTCTTAGCTTAATTAACATAATTAGGTTTAGTTCCCAAATTAATCATTAATTTAAGCTTAATCAATTTCAAATTTGGAGTGGTGTGTTTATGTTGAAGAGTTGGTTTGAATCTAACTAAACCCATTAAATTAGATCAATCCAAAGAGTGTGCACTATATCACTAAGTGTAGTGTCCTAGGTGCTTATTTAGGAGACTTATACTTTAGGATTAGATATCTTAATAATTGTCTTTGCAAGAAATGTTAACCTCATCCAAAAATAAGGTCAACATTTATTTATTGATCTTTTCTAGTTTTGTATTCTATTGTGTGTTGTTCATGAAGTCTACTATCTAGAAGATTATTCTCCATAAAATTTCTCCACTGAAAAGCCATCATTTAGTCCATTGTTGTGGTCTACCTGACATAGGTCAAAATCGACCTGATTTGGTTCTAGCTATTGCATGGTGTACCAGAACTCCTCAAAATTTTATGAATGTATTTAGATTTTTAGTACAATCTTGTCTTTCATGTACAAGTGTTAAATTGTGGCTATCCCCATTATTCCCTCAACTTTACTAACCCTAAGTGCAAGTTCAACCAATCAACTAGAGAGGTTTTCATTTGACTAATCCTGGGAGAATTTTTAAAATAAATTTCTACTCTCAATAAATTCATGGAACTTTTTATATCATTAATAAGCATCATTTTCTATATTTTTCTTTTATTTCATGTGATTTAGAGTTACGTAGAGGGAGTTCTATTTTATTTTTATTATTTTTTTTTTTGAATCAACCTGGAAATTTTATTGCTCCAAAATGAAGGTACAAAAAGTCCTTAAAAGGCACCAATCTTTTATCTAATGCTCAAAGAGCTACATTAAGCCTAAAGAGATAAGTCCCAAATCTAAGAACATGTAAAAGAGAAACAAAACAATAAAAAAAACTAGAAAGATCTAAGCAAACGAACTAAGAAAAAGAGATCAACAGTCAATCAACAGACTTGTAAGTCTAGAAAACTCCAAAAGTCCCAAGTAGAAGGGTTGATGGAGGTAGCAAAAGATTTGTAGAGCAACAAAGAAGGAAAAATCAAGAGATCCAGAAGGCCTAAAAAGAAGGTTAATAACACCTGCAAAATATCTGAAAACCACAACTAAAGAGGATAAATAAATCAATAAATAAAGAGACCAACTAACATAGAAGTACATAGGACCAACTAACATAAAAGCCAAAATAGAAAATAGAAGAAACAAACTAGCTCAAGCTCAGATAAAAGAAAGAAGCAAAAAGGGTATCCAAAAAAAAGAAGAAAAAAGGGACAACCAAATTTGTGAGCATCTAAACTTCAAGAGAAGGGTTACAATCATATATAAAGTTATCAACCAAAGAAGAAAGAACATAAAAATACATCATAGCCATCCTGGCCACCAACCATAAAACCACTCAAGCCATAGAAAAGAAGAGCCCCAGCAAAAAGCAAAAGGGAAAACCTACTAGATTAACAAACCAAACTACCAAAATGAAATGAGAAACCAATCAGCATACCAAGGCTGAAAAAAGGCCAAGGCAAGCCAATAGATAGAAGACATAAAACCATCCAAAATAACAACCCATCAGCCTAGAAACCAAAACACCAACTCCTAGCACATGATGTCAAATGAGCCCAAAATAGCACTAACACCAACAAAGAAACAATAGCAACCCCACTGAATAGAAAAGGAAAAGAGCACCAAGGACCAACTGTAGAAGAAAGGGCCAACAAATAGAGAATTGATCAATCTAGAAAAATTAAGCTAAAGAGGTACTGAAACACCACCAAAAAAGAAAATAACAAAAAGCCAACTGAGGACTACTCGAATAAAACATAGCTCGGGCTCAGCAAAGAAAATAAAAGCATAAAAGGGTTTAGGTTGGGAAGTTAAAGACTGAATTCAAAGGTACCATAAATAGATCATAAAATAAGACAAGGAAAGTAGCAAATATAAGCATCCAACTCCATGGAAGGGTTGCAAATAAATGCTACAAATTAAAGAGAAAGGACACCACAACCATCCTAGCTAACACAAACTAGTAGCAAAGACAACCAACATTGGAAAAATCAAACCAAAAAGAAGGAAGATAAATGGAATAATAAAGCCTAATATAAGGTTGGCTAGTTTTATCCAAGTTAATTATACCTCTTAATAAGAAAGGAAGATTTTGATTAGAAAATAAGTTGAAATTAGGTAACTTAGTCCCATAATAGCCAAAAAAATCATCATAAGAATTACCTTCCCTCAAAGTATGTAAAATTTTGAAATCCATGTGGGAAAGAATCTTTTTTGGCTTCAATAAGAAGATAAAACATTTCAACATTGCCACTTTTATTAGATTTTAGGAAATCAAGTAAAAGGAGAGCATCCACCTCAATCCAAAATTTAAAAATGCCTCTGCTTAAGTAAATAGAAATAGCATGAAAAATAGCCATGAGTTTAGCATATAAAATAGAACAAGAGGTGAATGGGGCAGTAAAATCATAAATTACATTACCATAATTATCTCTAAAAATACCTCCACAACCAAAATTATTCTTGGAAATTGAACCATCATTATTTATTTTAATAATATCATCTTTAGGTTTAAGCCAATAAATAAATTTATGGTTTGAAGAAACGTTATAATGAGGTAAAGATATGTCAAACTTATTTGCAGCAAATTTATACCTTCTAAAATTGGCACCTTCAATGAGATTAGCTATAAACAAAGAGATGATTTTATCCTTGGATCTAATAATGATGTGTTTATGATTCATAGGAATATTCCTAAGTTTAGCTTCATTTCTATTCATCCAAATATACCAAATAATAGAGATAGCCAAGATAATTTTAATATGACCTTTAGAAGTATGATTAAAACATAACTCAAGCAATTGAAATAAAGATAAAGTTCCATCAAAATGGGAGGTATTGAAAATTTCATCATACCAAATCCAAACTTTGGTAGCAATAGCACCATTAACAATTACATGGTTAACATTTTTAATGCGATAACATTAGTAACATTTAGAAGGTAAGTAGAGGCCTTTGAACCAAAGTAATGAATCTACAAATATATAATTCATTAAAATTCTCCAAGTTAAAATAGAAAATGACATAGGAATAATGTGATTTCAAATTGTAGCAATAGCATGAGAACTAAGATTTTTAAGCATAAGAAGTGCCGCATATCTTTAAAAATAAAATCATCAAAAGAAGAAAGCTTAAAAAGGATTTGATCAAGACAATCAATATCATAATGAATATTAGTAATTTTATTAATAATTTCTTCAGACATTAAACTTTTTGATTTAGGCACATTCCACACCTTATCATGGAATAGCTGAGATTTTATGGAGAATGTTCTAGTATAAAGGAGAGATTCAATAGAACATTCTCCAAGCCAATTATCTTGCCAAATATTCAAAGAGCCAAATCTAATGCCCTAAAAAATCAAGGATTTAGTATCCCATTTAACATCGCAAAGCCTTTTCCAAATAGCTGAATCACCATATTTAAAGTAATAAGTTAAGGGATGTCTCCCTTGGCAATATTTAGCATGCATAAAATTAGCCCAAAGGCTATCATTCTGTCTAAAATTTCACCATATTTTATAAGAAAAAATTATAATAGAATTCTGAATGGTCTTACAGCCAAGACCACCTTATCCAAGAACACTACAACAATTATTCCATATAGTCCAATGCATCTTGTTAGTAGAAGAATTGGAACCCCCAAACAAATTTATTAATAAGCTAATTAATCCTATTAATAATGTAAGAAGTATGATGAATAGTGGATAAAAGATAAATAGGTAATGAACAAAGAGTACTTTTAATAAGTATTAATTTATCACCAAAAGAAAGAAAATGAAATTCCTAAGAAGAAATTTAATTGTTCAGCTTTTGAATGACACCATCAAATAAATGAGATCTCTTTTGACCTTTGTAAAGAGGAGTCCCCAAACATTTAATAAAAAGTTCTTGATGACAAAAACTAGTACTAGTTTTTTAGTTTAACAATTTTGAAAGATGAAATCAAAGAGGAGATGAAACAACTATTATTGCTATTAATATTTAATCCACTTTCTTGACCAAATTTTTCAAAAAAAAAAAGAATTAATTTTTTTAACATAATGAATAGAGCCATTACAAATATCATGAAATCAGAAGCAAAACCTAAATAAGATTTAAGAAAACCACCAAGAGTTCTAAAATACATATGAGTCAGATTATTAAATAAGAAATCAAGGCTCCTAGATAAATATTAAATACCAATAATGAAAAGAGAAAGAGAAAAGGGATCTCCTTGCCTAAGACCTTGAGAGGAAGAAAAAAAGCCATGCAATTCACCTTTAAGCATAATAGAAAATCAAGAATTTATAAAGAAATTTTTAACTGACAAAAGAAATTGATTTGAAAAACAAAATAAATCCAAAATATTGTAAAGAAATTGTCAACCAATGTTATCATAAGCTTTAGTAATATCAAGTTTAAAAAGAATATTTCCACCTCTAACTTTAACATCAAAAACATGAATAAGTTCTTGGGATAAAAGAACATTATTAGAAATAGATCTTCCTTTAACATAGCCAGTTTGATTTGGTGAAATAATTTTGGGGAGTAAAGAACTAAGTCTTTTAGCCAAAATTTTAGATATAAGTTTGTTAAAGAAAGTATAGAAACTAATGGGCCAAAAATCACTCCACATTTCAAGATTATCCTTTTTAGGAATCAAAATAATAGAAGTAGTAGTAAAATATCTAAGTAAAGAATTCCCTTGACAAAATCATGAATAGTATTAATCAAATCATCTTTAATAATAAAAACTAACATTTTTGAAAAAAAAAAAAAAGAGTAGTATAGCCATCAGAACCGATAGAAGAATCCATATTTGTATTACTTAAAATGTTAAAAATTTTCTCTTGAGAAGGAATGAAGGAAAGCATAGAGTTGTCTTTACTAGAAATGAGAGAAGGAATAACAAAAGGTGTAGAAAGCTCATCATAATATACATTTTGATTAAGAAGATCTTTATCTTTATAAAAGCAAATAACATAATCAATTTAATCCTTTTTTTCATGCACCAAGTACCATCATTAAGTTTGATTTTATGAATATGATTAAGAGCTCTTTTTTTATTAACAATGGTTTGAAAATATTTTGTATTTCTATCACCATCCGATATATGTTTCATAGAAGCTTTTTGCTTCAAATAGGTTTCTTCCATAGCTTGTAGACAGATTAACATATCTTTAGCCTCAACTAAAAGGTGAGATTTAGAGGGATCAGTAATCACTAAAACTTCTAAATCTAGAACCTTATTCTCCATTTCAATAATATTAGAAAAAAATTGATTGTCCATAATTATTAAATCTATTAATGTAAAATCATTTGGATAAAATTAATAGTTTTATAATATAAGTAAGAAATTAGGTTTATACCACTCTCATTCTAATAATAATATATATCTAATATTTTATTTATTAATATTATTATTATTATTATTATTAGAATCTGAAGTTCTTATAATCTTTTAGAGAGAGAAACAGTAACTAAGCTGTTGGAGCAGAGCTTGCTGAGATGGATGTTGGGAGACTATGTGGACTGTGCCTCAACTGCGGAAGAATTTATCACACCACCAAGATCATAAAGAAAAGAAATAATAGTATTGCCAAACAAACATGTTAATTAATCTCTTGCTTAAAATAAAAGTCTCAAAGCCGAAAGCAAAAGAAGGAATTAAGTGGGAGACATTTGAAAAATAGCAAAGAACCCAATACCCTTTGCCTTCCTTTTACCTCCTTTTCTTAGCACATGGCCTCTGGAATTAAGTCAAAGTAACTTTATCTAATTATAGTGTTCTAAAATTAATTAACAATTAAGGGGGAAAACTAATTAATCTCTCACTGAATGAAATAAAATACTGAGGGCTTGCTTAGGATTATTTTTTTTTTAAAAAAAAAATATTTTTTTGTGCATTTTTTTTCTATTTTTATTTTTTGGAGATCAATATGCATACCAATCAATCTTGAACATTTATACATATAATACAAAAAAATGATATTTCTTCATATAATACTAAAATATTAAACACCATATTAAAAATACTATATTTTCATACATATCTTTTGATATGATTATCATGATAAAAAGTTATATTAGTAAATAATAAATTTTAATTATTAGATATTTAATACATATGAATTATATGTTATGAATCTTATTTCTAAAATAAATCAAATTGTTTTTTAAAAAAAATTCAAAATAATTTTAAAATGTTTTAAAATTTTTATGAAAAACTAGACAGCTCTTCAGCTTGTTGGCAATAGCCACTAAATCCACCATATAATGCAACTTATTTGATGTTCAATAGAAATAAAAATAATGTATATGCTTAAGATACTAAATATTTTTTATTTTATATTAAAACATAAATTAAATTAAATTAAATTAAACAAAAAAATAAAAAGAAGATAGAGAAATGACCCCAAATGCACTTATATTAAGGGGCTCTTTAGTTGGCTGAAAAAGGAATGCAATGTATTTGAATTACTTTAGGGTTATTTGGTTCAAAACTCTATAAATACATGAGTTTTTTTTTTTTTTTTTTATAAAATAAATATAATGTAAAGTATTTTTAAGGTTGTGAGTTGGCGGCGATGTGTGGCGGTCGGCGACGAGGTGGTAACGGTGGTGGCGGACTGATCAAAACACTTTCTGGCGGCCAGTATTTGGAATTCTCGAGCAAATTTTAAATATATCAAAAATGATCTTTGTAATATATTCTAAATACATTATATTATCTTAAAAATTTTACTTTGCGTCATAACAAATATCAAAAAAGTTATACTCAAAATTCAGGCAACTAAACAGCGCCTAGCATTGTGTTTCTTTATTCATTAAATTGATTAGACAAATAGATATAGAAAGGCTCGTGTAAAGCGATAAGAGTAGGCCGGAGGAGAGACAGTGGGGAGCAGAATCTGATCTTAGTAAACCTATAAGATGCTTAATTTGTCCGATTACTCCCAAAATGGGTCGGCATCGACAACAAGATTGGATTTCGATATGGCAAAGTTTTATGTGCTCTGTTCCCGTGCTCTAAAAAGTTTAAGCGGGGAGTGTTGTACCTTCGGTGTCAGTTGATATTTAGCACGAATTTGATTTAATGGTTGTTGACATTTTGGAGATACGAGTTGAAATTTTGTGCCTTTTTTGCTCCAACATAATGAATAAACTGTTGAGTCAATTTTAGGTAAAGGCATTTCCATGTTTATAAACGTAATTAGACTCTAAAGTAATTTAACATAAAATAAAATAATTTAACATAATAGATTGAAATTATAAGTTTTATTTAATCTAAAGTAATTAGACTCTTGTCATGACTTCTGCCTAGCAGGTTTAGGAAGTGCTTAATTTTGAATAAACTAAATTTATTTTATTAAGTAGTGCTTATTTTTCAATTATATAATTAAAGTATTTCATGCAAGTGTTCTTATTTTAATTTTTTTAATTTTATTATTCTCCATCTTCTTATTGCTTTCGGTGGTGGATATCGTTCTCCATGGTTGAAGTCACTGATGTAAGGTTTAGCCAGTGGAGACTGATTCCTTGACAACTAAAGTGTACGCTTGAAGTTTATCCATGAGTGATTCTAACGAAATATAAGTAGCTTCTAGAAATTGGAGAGTTGAACCTCTGACTTCAAGAATATGGGTGAACTTTCAAGCATAATTTTTTTATTATAGTTAAATAAATTTTATTGATATATTAATAAAGGTAATAATGCTTATATAGGCCTCTAATGAAAATCAAAAGTTACCAAATATATTTGTATTTCCTTCTACATAGATGTAAAAAACCAAAAATTCTCAGGCGAATATGCCCATATTCATAAACAAGGAGAATTAAGGGCAAGGAAGAGTCATAACTAACTCGAGTTTGGTTCTCAATTTAAAAATTGGGTCATACATAAGCTCGAGCATGAGATAGTTAACTCTAATCTGGTTCCTCAATTAACAAATCGGGGTCAAGTTCAAGCTCAGCTCTTTCATATATTTTTAGGCCCCAACTTGAGATCTCTAATGAATAAGACAAATTGCAATGAGAACTCACTGAAGAAAGATCGACAAATGATATGATGGCATACTAGTAAAGCTACTAGTTTTGAGAAATATAATGAAAATAATTATCACAATTATTTATATATGCATGTCATAAATAAACAATTAGAAATTTATTAAGTGATTAAATATGAATTAAAATTTTATTGTATGTTTTAATTTTTTTATACAAAATTAAAAAAATCAAAATAAAAAATAAAAAAATAAAAAACTTCAATATATGAAAGTGCCTTAAAAAAATAATAGTCTCAGTAGCATCATAATTGTAATCTAAAATTTATTCTTTTTCTAAGAAGTTTTAAAAAGTAATACATGCAATTTTATTTAATAAAAAAATTGTGAATGAAATGTTATCATTTATGTTTGTATTATTTTAATTAACCTAATAAAAAATATAAAATAATAATAATAATAATAATAATAATAATAATAATAATAATAGTTTGATGGATTAGGTGGTGCACCCATCTTGCAATAGTTAGACACATTTGCCAAAGGGTCACTCGATCCCACCTCCACACATCTTGTTACAACCAATGTTAGAGAGAGAATTCAACTCAAATGACACTTACCCCACAAGAAAGCCAACTTGGAGGATATTCCACCTTAAGGACAACCCAACTCTCAAAAGACTTCTTGATTCACAAGGGGAGCTATAAATGGATTCACCAAGGAATTTTTGTTAGGAGCACTCGCTTGTTTACCCACCTAGGTACTCAAGCTAAGCACTTAATCTTACACATTCACACATAATATCTATCAAGAGATATTTATAGCCAAAATCATAATATAATTAGGAGCATACTTGTATACATGTTTATAATGTATACAGTACACAAATCCATAATTACTAAAGTCATTTATTAGTTTACTATTTTTCCATGGCTCTGCGTCTCCTATAGCCTTCTTTTCCCTATAACTAAAGAATTGAAAAATACTTTTAATACATTATATCACTTTTAATGTTCCATAATATGGTGAATTTTTAGAACCTTCTCCTTCTCTTGTTTTCTCTCTCTCTCTCTCTCTCTCTCTCTCTCTCTCTCTCTCTCTATCTCTCTCTCTCTCTTTGGCTGAACAAGTCTCATCGAGTATGTCAAGGTGCAATCCACAAATAAATCAAGGCCTAACCTTTGGAAATGTGTAGTGAGTGTGGATTGATATCATTAACTAGAAGTTGAGCACTACAAGTAGAGCAACTGAATCAAGAAACTTTAATGAATATAAACAACAAGAAGTTCACAACTCACTAGATTTTGAGGAAGATGGAGCAGAACATAAGGTTGATATAAGGAGTGTTGGAGCAACCTCCTAGGGAGAACTCACATGTGAGAGAGCTAGTGGGATCATCAAACTTAGTTGCATACAAGGTGTGGAACAATGGAAAAACACTAATATCAATGCTTTTCATAGATGGAGTTCACATTCACATTAGTGACAAAGGGCTGACTCCATATAAGTAAGCAAGAAGTGGTCCACAAATGACTAATGAGTTCTTTAACCAAATTATTAGAGCCAAACCACTACTAAAATTCAAGATGTTCCACTTAAAATCATTTCAAGGAAGATATGGCCCTATAGATCACATTGCCTACTTTAAGTTAATAACCTCATCGATAGTCAACAATGAAACATTAAAGTGATGCATATTCTTCACTATCTTCAATGTGTCAACCCCCCTATAGGTTTTCTCCTGCCTTCATATAGGCATCATCACATCTTTTGTTGAGTTCAAAAAGATGCTCATCATTTATTTGTTAATGCCCAAAACCACTCAAGAGCTCACAAACACTTATTTATAAATGGGATAGGAACCAAATGAGTCATTAAGAAACTTCATTATCATGTTCAATACAGAGATATTAGAGGTAAAAGACATGAAGCAAATAGTGTCCCATGCAATACTTAGGCTTCAAATATGTTGGTAGCTAATAATAACTAAGAATGCTAGCAAAGTAATTTGAACTTGCCAAAAGCCACATCAATACTAAAGGGTATAATAACATGGTTTAGTCCTCCAGTGTCACTCGATCACTTGCTCAAAAGACTTGCCCTCAAGACATGACTTTCGCAACCTTCCAAGCATGCTAGGATCATCTAAGGTGTAGAAAACAAAGAAGAGGACACACTTCCACAAATATATCTATAAAACGCTAGTAGAGGACTTCCCTACCAGCAAGGCCATTAAGAATAGAAGTCTCATTTCCTCCAAGAATTGAAAAAGTTCCACATATATTTCAACCATATCAAAGGAAGGTGTTAAACTCAACACACTAATACCCAATAGTCACTCATATATAGACATCAATTTCTAAGTTAGTAGAGGCCATTTAAAAAGAAAACTTTCTTTAGGTGCCTAGCTCCCATGAAAGAAGGCACCCAAGTTCAAGAGATGTTAAAGTATTGTGCTTTCGATAAATACCATGAGCATGACATCAAGGAATGTCAAAAAGTAAGGACTACATAAAAGAGCTAATCAAAATAAGAATGTTAAAGGATGTTTGTTTTGACTGACCCCTGGATGGTTAATAAGAAAGGCACTAATGGGAGACTAAGAAAATGAGCTACCTAGTTAAGGGTATTAACATAGTAGGTGTAGCGCCTACCATTGTTTGAATAGAAGAAGCAAAATCATCATATTTTGCGAGTATCACACAACTTTAGTAAGAAGAAGTGAAATTAATGATCATGCCTAAGGTGGAAGTAATTGAAGTCACCTCATTCACTTTCATGATAGGGATTGGCATGCAATTAATAACCCCTTCAATGATAGTGTAGTAGTCATAACTTTGATTTCCAACAACCAAATAGGGAGCATCATTCAATGTGAGGAGCTCAATCAATAACATCCTTTTTTACCTCACTTTTGGAGTGAGGACTCATCCCTCCCATCTTAGACTTAAGAACATTCTAGGCACTTGGATTTCCCTAGTCATAGGACACTTTTAGTGATTAAGGAAACACTAAACCCAAGCCTAGAGACTTTGAAAGTCATACCCTAAGCCTAGGTTATACCCTGGGGCAAATAGATTCTACCTTTCCTATGGCCTAAACCAAAACCCATGCTTGCCATGTTAACCTCACTTTTGGAGTGAGGGTTGACTCATCATTCCTTAGGCTTAGGAATCTTCTAAGCACTAGGATTTCCCTAGTCATAGAACACTTCTAATAATTAGGAGAACACTAAACCCAAGCCTAGAGACTTGAGAAGGCATATCCCTAGCTTAGGTCACACCCTAGGGTAAATAGGTCCGACCTATCCTATGGCCTGAACCATGACCCCATGTTTATCCACTTATCCAAAATCAACCCCAAGCCGATGCAATCAACCTCAATTGAATTTTATTTCATATCCAAGCTTCAACCCAAATTACATTAACCCTTAATCTAAATCAATTCCATCATCATCTTATGACCCAAGCTTATTCCATTGAATCAAGTCCAATCAATTTTCACAAAAGCACTCCAACTATTCAAATTTTTATTTCAACCCCTTTTAAGACTCACAATCAAGCCAATTGAACTAAGCCAATCCAATCAACCCAAACTAGCCCACTTGATCGAATGGTCCAAATGAGGCAAAATCCAATTAAATCTAAATCAATTATAATCAAATCCATCAATCAATTCTAAATCAATCATCAAACTCAATATAACCTATTTCAACCCAATTTAACTCAATTAACCTATTTAGTTCACTTGACCCAAAGTGGCCTAAAGGATCAACTTGATCCAAACTTCAATACAACCCAAATTGGACTGAATCAACCCACCAATCTCCTCTACAATGATTGTTGATCATCCTTGATTGACCAATTGCAATCAATTGGTCCAGCCCAAGTCAATTTGATCATTTGATTAAATTGACCCCCCCCCAAATCTCATTCTAACTTCAATTGATAGAAATTCGTAACTCCACTCAATCAAAAATTCAGTAGTGAACATGACTCAACCACCAATTTGACCAAACCAAGCCAACTTGGGCTCTTGAGCTAAGTTGACCCAATTTGACCTAAAAGGCCAAATTGGGCCAAATCAAATCCTAAACCCAATTGATTCAAACCAATACCTCTAATCAATCACAAATTTATTATTGAACATAATTCAACCTTCAATTGAATCCAATTTGATCAAACCAACCCAATTTACCCATTTAACACAATTTGACCTAAAGGGTCAAATTGAACCAAACTCATTCCCAAATTCAAATCAATTCAAATCAACACCAACAATTATTCTCAAATCATCATTTGAACCTAAATCAATCCTCCACCCAAGCCAATTTGGCCAATTTCATCAAATTGGTCAGCTTAGCCCATTTGACCCAATGAACCCAAGTGAACCAAAATCAAATCCAGTTCGAATTAAACAAAACCAATGGCACCAATACACCCTAAATTATCAAATGAACTTACCTAAACCATCAATTTGACCCACTTTAGACAATTAGTCAACCTAACCCAAATGAATCCAATCTGACCCATATGGGTCAAATTAAGGCAAACCAATTCAAACTAACTCTAAACCCAACCAAACTTGGCATGACTCATCCTTGGGTCACCATTGGTCAGCTTAAATGAGCCCAACCCATGGTGAACCTGATTTGGGTCAAAACCCATGAACTAACCCACCCAATTGGGATAAAATCTCCATTAGGATGGTCTCACCTACTCACCAACCCATGGTAGCCACCCTTAGCACATTTGGACATTTGGACCACTGACCCAACTTAACCCTAGGCTATTAGGTTCAGCCTTGGATCATGAGAGGGTGAGCTTACCTTTAGCCCACCATTAGCTCACTTATGGCAGGAGGTACACAACTTGTTAGCCCTTGCAACTCCCTCAACCTCTTAAGACCCTCCACCTTAGCAATCCACTGCCATCTCTAGCCACCTACCCTAGTCGGACGACTGCCAAATGCTGAGCCTTCCTCGATCCCCTAGTGCACCCCATCGCCGATGACACTAAGCTCCATTCGAAACCGAGCCCTCTGTTCTTTCAATCTCACTCAAACCCCACTAAACTTCAATTAATTCCTCCCATACCTTCCCCAAGCTTTGTTAAGTTGAAACAAATTGATTCCCAATCGATTCAATCACTGAAGACCATTCCTAGACTAATTTCGGTGATTATGATGGAGGCGTTTGATCCACTGAGGAGTCGGCGAGTAGGCAACTCAAGAGCTTCTCAATAAGACTTCATATCTTGAAGACGAAGCTACCTCAGTCATTGGACCTCCAGCCTTGAGCTCCAACAAGATAAATTCTGACAAACCATAGAAAATCCCCTAGGAATTGGTCTTTTGTGAAATATTTTGTGATTTCATGTGATTTTCACTGTAGGTTCTCCTTAGATCTCTTCCCCAAATGTTTTAAAGTCGATCTCGAGGCCTCACGAGCTCGGATCAAGTGGCAGAAGGTAGATGGTGTCTTTCTTCTAGCGCTCAGGGAATGAAGGATCATCTGTCGTCCATTCTACATGGTTAGAATGGATGTCGTGATTTAATCTATTAGACAATCCCATTTAATCCTTTAGATATCATGGGATTAATCCCCACCATTCAATTTGAGATCAAACTGTAGGGACGAAATAGCATCTGCCATCGTTAACTCAGCTGCCACGAGGGACGATTTAAGTAGCCTATCCCATAGCACTACGTGGAAAGCACTGCCGCGTCACTATCTGCATGGCGCCGATGGGTTAGGGGATTAATTATGTATTAAAATTTTTATTAATCACTCAAAACTTTGAAAAGTCATAATTATTGAAGAAAAATCTTAAAAATATGAGTAAACCCATTTTGGAAAGGGTAAATAGAGAAGAATTTAATAAAAATAAAACTTTTAATATTTGAATAGTGAACGGTGCTTAATTAAGGTTTGAAATGTTTCCTAATTACATTAATTAAGCCATAATTACTTGGTCAATTAATCTCAAATTGAATGTGTTAATTTCTTGGGATGTCTTCTACCTCTCATAATTTTCTTGAGATTTATTGGCTAGGTAATTAGGAGAATTTAGCATTTTAAACTTAATTACCCTCCCTAATTAATTTAATAATTACTAAAATTATTAAGTAGTAAAATTTTGATTATTAATGATTATTAATCATTGTTGATAGTGGAAATGATGATGGTAAATGATCAAGGCCTCTTCCTTGATCATTTGCCTAAGTATCTTTCCATAAGGGGAGGGGGGTGTAGGGGTGGGGGTTAATTAGCTTATGATTTAATTAAAGAATGATTAAGCAATTAATGATGAAATTAAACTAAATCAAAATGATAATTGCTACATATAATTTAAATTGAATATGTGGGTTCCTATTTATGTGTTTAACAACATAAGGACTCTTTAGGAACATATGGTTAACCCATGGATGTGGGAAAATCATATAAGTATTTAATTAGATTCCTCTTTATTCTAATTAATATTTAATCATGAGCCTAATTACATTAGGTCATGTTAGGAACATTGTAAATTTTGATTTTTCATTAGCATATCATTAGAGGCTCATAATTAAATGATTAATTAAATTAAAGAAGAATAAGAAATGGAAATTAAATGAATTGCTTAATGACTTGAACTTAATTAATCTATAAAATTCACTTAATTACTTTTCATTAAACATATTAAGTCACTAATGTGGCATGGGGTTATAACAGCAAATATTTTATCTCTTCTTTTTAAGTGTAACAATTCAAACACAAAATCAAATTTCATAAGAAACTTTTGTTAACCCTTAAATGATTTTATTCAAATCGATTGTCCTTAGAAATTAATGTGATTGAATGTATTATGTGATAATGTTTAATTACCCCTTTTCAATCATTATAAATGTGTATGTCATTCGATATCATGCACTCATATTTTCAAATAAAAGAATCAAATGAATACAATCATATATGTATAAGTTACATGTGTTAGAGTAATTATATTATATGTGTGGCTATTCTCACAAATAAATTTTAAAATTATTTTCAAAGTTATTAGTTAATAATGAAGATTTAAATTATTGCTGGCTATGAATATTATATATGGTTTACATTTGTTTATTGCTTAAATATGTTAAGGTATTGCTTCATTCCGATGATTCATGTGTATGTTTACATGTATTTGAATGTTAGTAAGTATATAGTCTAAATATCCCGAGAATACGGGGCTTTAAGTAGCCCCAAGGAGGTCTTAGATTATCTCACTTCCATGGTTAACAATTGAATGTACTAACTTAATTTTATTCATATGTTTACATACATTAGAATTTGTATAAAGCTTTACTTAACATAAATAAATAGATTTGTTAATACACAATCTTTTGCATGATTTTTATTCTCATGGTTTTGTATACATTCATATGTATTTAAGATAGAAAGTATATAGTCTAGACATCCTAAGAATACGAGACTTTAAGTAGCCCCAAGGAGATCTTATATTACCTCACTTCTCTGGTTTAGACAATGGCACGTACTTGCTTAAATCTTTAATACATGTATATATGTACTTAGCTAAGGAATGAAATTCCTCTTCTCTATCAAAAAAATGCATGCATTAGCAATCATATAAGTGTGCCAAAAATACATTGCAAGTATAGGTATGTTAAGTTTAAAATCATATGCATGATGTGGATGATGAAAAGGAATGATGTAGTATTATCTATGAGATAGTAATTTAACCTCATTAACCTTAAGATGCCTTTCATGTTTGAATAAGATTCTTTAACATTAATTCAAACTAAGGATTAATAAAAAGATTTAATAATCCATTCACTAAAAGAAACCAAAAGTTATAATAATATGCCTTTAGAAAATAACTTAGGATAGGGATGAAGAGGGTCAAACCTCTTTCCTCTCTTCACAACTATTAGATATTAAGTAAATAACAAATGAAACAAAATAAAATAAAAACTAAAATCCATTAATCATTTTAATAACTTAAAGTGAAACCTCCCCATATGTTTAAATTAAATAATTCCAAACCTTAAACAATTATAATTTTAAGACATATCATACTGTTAAGCACACATTAGAATACTAAGTCACTACTTCTAGCTCTAAGTTAGGATGGTGTATGCTATGATGTTCTATTTTATTTTATGATGTAATATTTTACTGAATGTTAGGATTATTGATCATCTCAATCAATCATGCTAATGCCATTACACCACACCTATTGGGGTCCTTTTGTTGACCTCACTTTTGGAGTGAGGATTCATCCCTCCCATCTTAGACTTAGGAACCTTCTAGGCACTTGGATTTCTCTATTCATAGGACACTTCTAGTGATTAAGGAAAAAACTAAACCTAAGCTATAGCCTTAGGAAGCTATACCCAAGCTTATGTTATACCCTGGAAAATAGATTCTACCTATCCAATGGCCTAAACTAAAACCTATGCTTGCCCACTCATCCAAAACCAACCTCAAGCCCCATACAACCAACCTCCTATTTGAATTCTATTTCATATTCAAGCTCCAAGACAAATTAACGTAAGCCTAACCTAAGTGAATTCCACCATCATCCTATGGATCCAACTCAGCCCATTCAATTGAAACTAAATCCAATTGATTTTCACAAAAGTATTCCAACCATTCAATACTCTATTTCAAACCCCTCCAATACTTAAAATCAAACCAATCTAACTAAATGAGTCTAATTAACCCAAGTTAGCCTATTTGACCCAAAAGGTCCAAATGAGCCAAAATCTAATCAAACCCAAATCAATTATAATCAAAGTCATAATTCAACTCTAAATCCATCATTGAACTCTTCTCAACACCCAATTCAATCTAATTCAACTCAATTAACCCACTTCATACACTTTACCTAAAGTGGACTAAGTGACCAAATCAATTCAAACTTCAAGCCAACCCAAATTGGATTGAATCAACCCTTTCAATACTCTCCATAATGATTGTTGATCATCCTTGGTTATCCAATTACAATCAATTGGGTGAAACCAAACCAATTTGATCACTTGATCCAAGTTGACCAAATTAACCCATATGAACCAAAATGAACCAAATCTCATTCCAACTCAAATCAATTGAAATCAATGACTCCCATCAATCATAAATTAAATATTGAACATGACTCAACCATTAATTGGCTCTAACCAAGCCAACTTAGTCTCTTGACCCAAGTTGAATTTGACCTAAAGGGCCAAATTGAGTCAAATCAAATCTTAAACCTAATTCATTAAAACCAATGCCTCTAATCAATCATAAATTGATTATTGAATATAATCCAACATCTAATTTATACCAATTTGGTTAAACTAACCTAATTGACCCACTTATCCCAATTTGACCTAAAGGGTCAAATTGAACTAATTCCTTCCATAATCCAAATTAATTCAAACCACCACCTACAATCATTCTCAAATAATCAATTAAACCTAAACCAACCCTCCACCCAAGCCAAATTGGCTAATTTGACCAAATTGGTCAACATAACCCATTTGACCCAAATGAACCCATATGAGCTAAAATCAAATCTCAAATTTAAACCAAACCAATGGCACCAATATATTCCAAACCATCATTTGAACACACCCAAACTCTTGATTTAACATAATTTGACCAATTGGTCAACCTAACCAATTGAATCACATTTGACCCATATGGGTCAAATTAAGAAAAACACATTCAAACTAAGTCCAAACCCAACCAAACTTGGCATGAATCATCCTTGGGTCACCATGGACCAACCCATGGTGAACCTGATTTGGGTCAAAACCATTGAACCAAATCACCCAAATAGGACAAAATCCCCATGTTGGAGGGGCTCACCCAATTCTCAAGCCATGGCAGCCACCTTTAACCTGTCCTGGACATTAGGACCACTAACCTAAAGGATTCTGGGTTCATCCTTGGGTCATGAGAGGGTGAACTCACCTAAGACACCCCATTGGTTCACTTGGAGGAGGAGGTACACCCCATGCCACTGCCTCAATCTCTCAAGCTTCTTCACCTCCTGCCATCTCATCTCACCTGACTAGATGATGCCAAAGGCATCAACCTTTGATTCACTTGGAGAGGAGAGTATACTCCTCCCCATCCATTCAAACTTCACATAGAGCTTCCTTAGGGTATTCCAAGCAGTCCTAGAGCTTTTCCCGATCCCCTCATGCTCTCCATCACCGGCGACACCAACTCCCATTCGAAATTGAGAACTCAGTCCGTCCAACCTTACATAAACTCAACCAAACTCAAATTAACTCTTCCCACACCTTCTTCTAGCTCTGACGAGTCAAAATGAATCGATTCTCAATCAATTTGATCACCAGAAAGCACTCCAAGACCAACTCCAGTGAGCTTAGTAGTGGTGTTTGGTCCACAGAGGCTTCGATGGAGAGGCAACTCAAAATCTTCTCAACAGGGCTTCATCTCTTCTAGACGAAGCTACCTTAGTCGACGAACCATCGATCCCTAACTCTGGCAAGGTAAAACTTTGAAAAATGAGCTGTGGTGTTGGTATTTTATGAAGAAAAGTGTGATTGCATGCGATTTTCAGATCTTTTAAATCTCCTCCCCACACATTTTGGAGTCGATCCGGATGTGCTATGATCTTCAGTGAGCTCAGATCTAGTGGTGGAAGCGAAGGGCGTGTCCATCTTCTCGAGGGAAGATGGATCATCGATTATCCATTCTACATATTAGGATGAACAATTGTGATGTAATCCATTAGATTTTTTTATTTAATCCAATAGGAACCACAAGATTAATCTCCATCGTCGAGATCGATGGCGAGACCAGCCACCACCACTCACCACCATGGGGACATTTTAAATAGTTTATCCTGGCACCACATGAAAAGTGCGCCAGCTCTGCGTGGCGGCTTTAGGGGATTAATTAGGCATTAAAATGTCATTAAATAGCCATAACTTTTAAAATTTATAACTAATTATAGAAAAATCTAAAAAATATGAGTAAATCCATTTTGGAAAGGATAGACATAAGAAAATTTAATAAAAATAATCTATAACATTTAAATAGTGAATAGTGCTTAATTAAGGTTTAAAGTTTAAGCTAATTACCTTAATTAAGGCCTAATTTCTTGGTCAATTGATCTCAAATTTGGTGGGTTAATCACATGGGGTGTCCTCTGCCTCCCATAATTTTTTTTGAGATTTATTGGTCATGTGATTTGGAGAATTTAAAATTCCAATCCTAATTACCCTCCTTAATCAATTTTATAATTACTAAAAATGCTAAATAGTAAAATTGAAGTAATTAATGATGATCAATCACTATAGATAGTGGGAATGATGGGGGAAAATGATTAGGAGCTCTTTCCTAGTTATTTTCTAAGTATATTTTCATAGGAGGGTCAATTAATGCATGGTTTAATTAATTAATTAATGGTAAAATTAAATCAAACTCAAATGTTAATTAGTTTAGATAGTTCAAATTCAATTCATGGGTTCTCTTTATATGTTTAATAATATAAAGAATCTTAAGGAAATTCATGGTTAACCCATGTGTGTGGGAAAACCATAAGAGTACATAGATTAGTTCCTTAATCTAATTAACTCTTAAGCAGGAGCCTAATTACATTAATTACTTTTAGAGCATTTTAAATTTTAATTTCTCATTGGAATATCATTGGAGGCTCATGATTAAATAGTTAATTAAATTAAGGAGACTTAAGAAAGGGAAATTAAATTAATTGCCTAATGATTTGAACTTAATCAATCCATAAAATTTAATTAATTATTTTTTTCTTAAACACATTAAGTTACCAATATGGGATGGGGTAAAATAGTAAATGTCTTCCTCCTCTTTAAGTTTTAATAATCCAAATCAAAAATTAAACTTCATAACAACTTTGATTAATCTTAAATTATTTCATTTGACTTGATTGTCCTTAGGAATTAATGTGATTGAATGTATCATGTGGCAATATTTAATTATTCCTTTTCAATCATTATAAACTTGTATGTCATTTGATATCATGCATTCATGTTCTAAAATAAATAATCAAATGAATATAATTATATATGTATAAGTTGCATGTGTTAACTTATTATGTGGCATGGTTATTATCACTAGTAAACCTCAAATTATTTTCAAAATTATAAATTTATGATGAAGATTTAAAGTGGTGTTAGCTATGAATATTATATGTGATTTATATTTTCTTATATCTTAAACATATTAAAGAATTATTCTATTTTCATGATTCATGTATATGTTTACATGTGTTTGAATATTAGAAAGTATATTAGACATCTCGAGAATACATGACATTAAGTAGCCCCAGGAGGTCTTAGATTACCTCACTTTTGGTTTAATAATGGCACGTACTTAATTTCATTCATATGTGTATATATGTTAGAATTTGGATAGAGCTCTACTTTACATGAGTAAATAAATTTATTAATATACAATCTTTTGCATGATTTCATTATTTTGTCTATGTGTACATTTATATGTATTTAAGATAGCAAATATATAGTCTAGACATCCTGGAAACACAAGGCTTTAAGTAGCCTTAAGGAGGTCTTAAATTGCCTCACTTCCCTTGTTTAACAATGACACGTATTTGCTAAAATCTTTAATACATGTGTATGTATACTTAGCTAAGGATAGAGTCCTCTTTTTGTACCAAAATATATGCATTAGCAATCATTCAAATGTGCAAAAATATATTGCATGTATAGGTATATTAAGTTCAAAATCATATGTATGCTATTGATGATGAAAATGAATAATGTAACATTATCCATATGATATCAATTCAATCTCCTTAATCTTAAGATGCCTTTCATGTTTGAATAGGATTCTTTAGGGTTAACCCAAACCTATGATTAATAAAATATTTAATAAATCATTCACTAATAGAAACTAAAAGTTATTATAATATACTTTAAAAAAAACTTAGGATTGGGATGAATGGGGTTAAGCCCCTTTCCTCTCTTTATAATAATTAGATGTTAAGTAGTATCAAATGAAATAAAAATATATAAATTAAAAATCACCAATCCTGGTAATAACTTGAAATGAAACCACCCCTCATCCTTAACATAAACAATTCCAAATTTAGATGATCATAATCCTAAAGCCTATCTAAGATATATCACACTAGGCCTTAACACACATATTAGAATACAAAGTCACTTCTAGCTCTAAGTTATAGCAGTGTATATTGTGATGTTGTGTTTTTTATTTTGATGTAATATTTTAGACTAGATGTTAGGATTATTTATGTGTAGACTGGATGTTAGGCCGCTATTAGCCTAATGATATTTTTTGTAGTGGACTATGCTAAAGGGGCTGTTGAAATAAAAGTAAATATATATATATATATATGCTTTTGCTTATAGGTTGCTTACGCCCCTTTGCAAAATCCACATTAGGATAGGTGGACTTGGTTACCCATGTGCAGGGTTCTAAGTCCAAATTTATAGAATATAATTGCTTGGTTTGTATGTTTGATTAGCTAATATCTATTTTGTAGGTGTAGTTAGATTTTATTTTCTATAAACATGTAATTTTGTAATAGGAATTAGGATTAGTGCTATAAGGTTTAAGATGAGTAGTGGTTAGAAGAAAAGTTCTAGAGGCCCTATGAAGTCTTGAAACAAAATTAAATCAAAAGGAGGAAGGAAAGATGAAGCATGAGGACCCCATAACATTAATTCAATTATAATTGTGATATTCTTTTGTAATCCAGTTATATAAGGGTAGAGCTTAGCTACCCAACTTCTTTTATTTTTTAGGGTGTACAAAGATACCCAGCCCCATCGGCCTCTTATTCTTTTATAAAAATATATAAAATATTTGATTATCATATTTAGTTTGTGCAATAGAAATGACATATTTTTATAGGTTTCTTAAGTTTAATGGTTGAATGTGTGGCCTAGATGCGGTAGGCTCTTTAGAATAAAATTATTTTTTCTACCCTCACTAACAACTCATAACTAAATTTCAAATATAACTCATAACCTCACCTTAAAACTAAGGTTATAATCAAATTAAAAAATTTAGCAACCCCTTAGTATGATGTATGTGACAATAATCATATCATCTTATTTCACTCTTGAATAGGAAGGGTCTTCACTCTTGCACGATAGGGGAATGCTTGACCTATGAGGGCATTCCTTGTAGTGGAGAATAGCTCCTATCACTGATTTAGCCAATAATTTAATTTCATCATACATTTAGTCATAATTGTCCTAAGCTTTGTCCATGAATGTGTCAAAATGGTAAAAAAATTTATAAAATTTTGCATTTTAGTTTAAGTCACGCGTCTTCATGCTAGTCATGATTTAGTCTCTCAAGTGAGTTTAGTACTTTAGTCTCTTCCCTAATTAAATAATATCTTGGTATATTGCACTTACATAAACCGGCCTACATGGTTTTGAAGCATAGGAGATGTTAGCTGGCTGACACTCTAAGCGGTTGTATGTCTAGAAGAGTCAAGATGGGTATGTCCTCTCTTGTGAAGGTAAATCACTATGTCCCATTTTTTGATTAGACTTAAGTCATGCTTTTAACTTGCTAAAGCATTCTAGATGTAGGATTTGAGGTTACTTGTTTTCTTCATGCTACAGTATAAGTCCTCACCACTTGCACTTTCACAATCTTGTGTTGTTTATAAGCATTCTAATAAAAGTGTAACTAACTAAAATAAACTCTCTCTTTGAACATATAAAGCCTCACTATAGGGTAGACTGGAGTTCTCACTAAGCTTCCTAGTATCATGAGTGCTCTTTAATTATCTTCCTTTGGAATCTGAGAATATGTCTTCCAAATTGAACTTTCATACTTGATTTATAAAAATACCCAACCCTTTGATAGTCTAATCTTGAAATTTTTGGAGATAATTATTACTTTAATCGAGAGTCTTCTTAGGAAATTCTCATTTCATAGTATGTAATTAACTATGAAAGCTTTCTTCCATAGAACCCAGGAACCATAAAATAAACCCTACTTTACTATTTCATGTAAAGTGGGAAAGATCTCTATATATGAAGACCCATATGACTTAGAGTCTTTATTTGGTGATTAGGTCCATTATAGGGTCATATTTTTATCTTTCGAGAGGGTACATCATACCTTTGAAGACCCATTTCACTTCAGTAAGTACCCCCTAAGTTCTATATGGTGCCCACATGACTTTGAATTAGAACACCACAATCCTTAAGTTTTTCTATGAAATGATTTGGCTAGTAGCCTCATGTCTCACTCCCATCATAGATGCTCTCAAAGAACAAAGAGAAATAGAAGGCATTATCACACTACCCATTACATAGGAGAAGGTGAGAAGCAATACATAGTAATGGTTGACTTCATTATAGTGTATACTTTATAGAGCACTTATAATGCACTTTTCAGGTGACCTCTCCTCAACACCTTTAAGGCTATCATTTTGGCATACCATGTACCCATCAAGTGGTAAATGTGCATTAATTAAGTTTATCAACTTAAATTTGTCATGTATTAAAGATGGCTACCCATTATCATGGATCAATATGCTAGTCGACTTAATAATTAGCTACTCTAAAATTATCTTTTGGACATTTTCTTAGGATATCATCAAATAATGTTGCACACGACCAACTATAAGAAGACAACAATAACATGAGAAGGCTTTTACACTATAAGGTGATAGTAATTGGCTTGACAAGTACAACCATCATTATCAACATCGATGGATCAAGTCTTCAAAATTGGAAAAAAAAGGAACATAGATAACTTTTAATGAATGCAAGTCCTTTAAGCAACATGATATTTACCTATAAGACACGGTTGCATTAAGTAATAAAGTGAGTAGAGTATCATTTCCTTGAGGATTGAACACTAAGTACTAAAATTAGGTTGATTATTTATTATTAAAATGATGAAATAAAGATGTCAAAGTAAATAAAAAATAAAAAACTATCATTACTGCTAAATCTAAAAATAAAGGCTAACAAACTAATAGAAATAGAAATATGTATGTTTGATCTTAATGTGATTATGCCCATGGATTCGATTTCACTAATGTAGATTTGTTATGTTAACTTTTTATATAAAAAAAGTAGGAGTTGATTTTTTTTAATGAAGTCTACCTTTCTATCGAAAGCTTAGGGTCCTCAATTTCTAGCACAACCTACCTCTTAGTGATAAATTTAATACTACACAACTTCAATATAGTTATCTCTAGCCTATAATCAATCATTATAGTATATTGTCCATAATAAGTTCATCTTAATTCTAAATGAACGCATAATATATTAAAAATAATGATAGTCAATTCAATAGATGATAATTTCTGTAAAATACAAAATAATTAAGAGAAATAAAACTAAGATATTTAGAATAAATAAATGGGAGGAAGAAAGAAAAATCTCATGTGAAGTATACCGATCACCTTCATGCCTTATCTACTTGGTCTCAATATTACCACTTGGTCTCAATATTACCATAATGGCTCTTCTAAAAGCTCAAAGATATCTCCACGGAATCTCATTTTGGACATCAAAGAACATGAAAAAATCATAAAATATTGGCAAGAGAAATCCACAAATTCATCCCAATTATTTGTTTAAATAGGGTTGCGTCAATTTTTTCTAAAAAAATAAATAAATTCATGAAAATCTAGAGCAATTCATAAGAACCTTACTATTGGCACCTAGTCTCTAAGATTGGGCACCTAAGAATCATGTCATCATGCATATGCTAGGAACTCATAAGTCTGGCAGTTAGGCACCACAATTAATTTCCTAGGTATCAAGCACTCTATCTTGGATTACTTTTGAATTAGGTTATAACACCTAAGTGCCAAGGGTAGGGCCTGGCACTAGCATCTTTATTTGGTTCTTATTATTAGGTGCATGGGCACCTAGTGTTTAATTTAGCTCATCTCCAAGCAACAATTTAGCTCTAGATAATGTTGTTCACGATCAAATATTTTCCCACTTCTATGCGTTAATGATATAACTTTGCTTCCTCATATTAGACCTAAAAAATTCAAATTCAAATAATAAGTGATGCAAAATTATTAAAAGAAAGAAAAAAATACATGGTAAATTTACAATCTATAGTAAAATAATCATGTAAACTTTGCAACTATCACAAGCTTCTATAATCTTAAGGAGGCATTTGTTAATAGATATAATATGTACCTTAAGCCCTGGAAAAATACTATTAGTTGAAAATCCTCTTCTTATCTTCACCATTATTACTATAAAGTCCATTGCTCGATGAAGATCTACTACTCTATCTAGAGTTGGCGAGATATAGTGAGCTTAATCATAATTAAGTAGGGAAAAAGAAAATTATGGCCAATCTACTATGTTAATAAGAAACTTCATGGCTAAGCTTAAATACGATATCATTGAGAAGTTTGTGTTCACACTAACCTACCGTCCTAACTTTATTTGTACTTCTAAGCATATCAATTCAAAGTATGTCAAAGTATTAATCATCAATCCTAATCATTAATAAAGGTTATTGAAGGTCTAACACTTTTATATATCTTGGTGAATTTATTATCTATAGTGTTTACAATGAGGTGGTGAGTAGTACAGTTCACCTTCAGACACTATATGCTGATGAAGCATTGAGCAAGTAAGGAATAGGAGTAGGCATTGCTTTAAAGAGGTTAGCATTGACACATGCTAAATTTAAGTTCCAAGTTATAAATAACTAAATGGAATGTAAATCTTTAATCATAAATTTAAAGTTCATTATAGTGAAGCCTAGTCAATGCCAAGTATGAAGTGTGAGATGAGGTCTTATAGACATGTCTATTTATTGTGAATATTGAGGTTATTTAATTTGATTAGTTTAGGGTAATCTATATCCTAACAGAACAAGTTTAATTCATTGAACTGCTCACCAAGTCAGGCAACCTTGATGAGTGATCACCCATGAAGATGGCATTTTCCAACATCTAAGAAGGTGAGGTGATATAAGTAATAGATCATCTCTCGATAAGCTAGGTTGCCCCTATATAGGATATCTAAAGACTAAAAGATCACACCTAGTGTAACACACCCATGGAGATTCAAAATATTGCATCCACAATTATGATAGAAAGGGGAATATACATGTTTATTCTATAAGCAATCCACATGTCTACAAGTATTAAGGCCATTTATTTTATTACTAGTTTTTCATGGTGTAGCCTCTAATGTAATCTTTTTCAGTCTATAAGAGGTTGAAAGGCATTATTGATGCAACACAAACAAATTTATTGTTTATATAATATAATGAATTTTCAGAACTACTCTCTCTCTCTCTCTCTCTCTCTCTCTACAAATCTGAATCCAATAATATTAATAATTTTTATGCATACATAGAATTAAAATTTTGAATTATTTATCATTATTGAAAGTAATTTTGTTCATAAAAAATTTTATATCTTTCACATGACTAAAACTACCTTTACTAAAATGATTAATGCATAATCAACATAAAATTAAAAAAAATAATCATTCTTGCAAATTACATTGGAGTGTGTCATTTTCATATTCGCTTTGTGTTTACCATTTGAGTGAGGATAGCATTTCTACACTTACATTGTTAAATAAAGTTGAAAGTAAAACAAGGAATAAGAATGAAACAAAGGAGACGAATAGGAGACTCTAAAGAAGGAAAGCAAAACGAGGGAGGGGTTGAGGAGGGAATGGAGGTGGTGGGCTCCTTGGCGGCAAAAAGGTTTCACTGTCCTTCCCGTCCCCCAGCTACAAATATCTCCCCTTACCCATCTTCTTCTCCACACAACCCGTTCACTTCACCCCCAAGAAACCACACCTCTTGCTGCTGCTGCTGCTGCTGCTGCTGCTCTCTCTCTCTCTTCTCTCCCCATTCTTACTCTTTCTTTCTCTTCAAACAATAAAGAAAGAGAACAAGAAGAAGGAGAAGAATCAGTCTCTACGATCTTCTTCGGCAGTCTTTCCTCTAAGGTAGAGGAGCTGAACTCTGTAACTTAAAAAGAGTTACCACTCCATCCTCCACCAAAAAAAAATTCCCCAGAAACACAAACTAAAAAAAAACATTTTTTTTTCCTCCAGCGTAGCGAGAGATATAGTGACTCAAAAGGTAGAATTTTGATCAAAAGATGTCGGTGGCAGTTTGCCGTGCAGCTCTGCTTCAGCCTGTTTTGCCGTTGGCAAGCTCTTGCTTGTCTGAAATGGTGAAACCGACACTGCCGCCAAAATCCGCCATAGCAACAGTGGAAGTAGAGGAGGAGAAGAAGAGTTTCGATATCTGGAATTCAATCCAGACCAACAAGGAGAACATCACTTCGGTGACGCTACCACCATACATTCATCCCCTCGTCCGGCGATCTTCAATCCTAATGAGCCAAAAGAGCCTGGAGACCTGCACTGAGAGCCTCGGTTCCGAAACTGGCTCCGATGAATTCTCCTCCAGCGATGAATTAGACTCTTTCTCCAAAACAGAGAATGAGGAGGAAGAAGCCGAGGAGGAAGAAGCCGAGGAGGAAGATGAATTAGATAATGAGGAGTTTGAAAGCAGAGATCTTAATTACGTGAACTACCACTGTTCCATTGGCCGTCGATGCCCTCTCCGTTCATTCCCCCCTCCTCTCCCCTCTATCTCCCGTCGCGATGGCCCCTGCTTCAGGATGCAGCCTCACCGCCGGGACGGTCTCGTCTTGGAAGCCGTACCAGTCCCGTCAGTTAACTATCTCCATGCCGAGCGCCGTGGCGGCCGCCTTCTCCTCTCTTCAGAACACCACCCCGAGAACAAGCTCGCCTGTTCTGACCTCCATTGATCAATCAGAACAGAAGAATGAAGAAGATGAAATCTTAAAGGAAACAGAGGAAGAGGAAGAAGTGATAATGGAAGAGGAGGAGGAGGAGGAAGTGGAAGTGGTAGACAGGGGAACTATTGTGGAAGTCAAAGTCAGCAAGCCGGCAGCGGTGAAAGTCCACCGGTCATCTCTCGTCATCAACAAGTTCGTTGTCGGCTCAAGGGTGGCCGAGCAGAGTTCACCGGGACCGGAGGAAGTGGAATTTACCGAAAAGAAGACATGCTCCGCGACCACGACGGCTGCTGCGGCGGCGGTGGCGGCGTCGTCAATGAGCACGTTGACTTCTACGACGGAGGGGTTCCAATTCAACTACCTGCATGACCGCCACTTCAGCAGATGGGGCCCGCAATCACCGGCGGCCGCGGCGGCGACGGAAGCGAAGCTACTGTTTACTTCGAAGAGGAGGAGCAGGGAAGGGTTGCTCCATGATATGCGACGGTGTAGCGAGCTCCGCCGACCGTTGTTTATATTTCTTTCGAATCCTACTGCATTCATGAGCTAGCTATGTGATCTTTTTTTCTAGAAGGTCATGCTAGCTATCCTTAAAGGTCATTGTCTTATGATATTCTGCTTTCAGGTCCCTGGCATTAATTTATGTCGTATTATCATGTTTTAAATTTCTGATTGTTGTTTTCTTTTATCCTTCTGCAATGAAGGAAGCATAAAGTAATGAGTTTGAATAGTTTGAATGATTGTACCTTAATTTTTTATATTATTTTTTATGTTTAAGTTTGAAAATATAATTATGTGAAAAACTAAAAATTCTATACAAAACATTATCAGAGAAATCTTTACTTTAAATAATTTTACGTGCAACATAATCTCAATCTTACTATGACAATTTTACCTAAACTTCATTGATAATGAAGATAGTTGTGTTTGCACATAAAAATTATTATTACATGAAAGAAATTGAATTCATAAAGAGTGATTCTTTTTCTTATTAACTATGAAGGATTGTACATAAATATTACCATAAAAACAAATAAAACAAACAAGAGAAATAATATTTTATTGAAGAAATTAAAAAAAAAAAAAAAAGAATGTAAAAACTCATTGGACCACCTTAGTTGAAATGAATTTCACTAGTACTAGATATGAGTTTTATAGGCCATACTTTTCTAAAATAAGATAAGCTATTGATAAATATATGTAAAATTGAGATGTTGAATGTATACTCAATATTGATAATACAATAGGGTCTATGAATTAGATAAAGGTGATCATATTAGTCATTTCTTTAAAGGTTATGGTAGTATATACACCATTGAAGATATCATAATCACTCCATCCAAACATGAGAGAAGGTATAAAATAGCATTAAAACTAGAAAAATTCAAGAAAATAATAAAATTACCGAGTGTAAAAGGTTAATCGTGGCATCTGTAGATAGTTGGATCAACATTATCTTCTAAAATCATTATCTTCAAAAATCATGATATCTATCGAGATCATATCAAACATATAAATGAAGCATAAGACATAATCACTTATGCTAATCATTAAAATCACACTTACCCGAATCCTTTTAGAAAGCCTCACAGAGATTCTCTTGAGATGTAACTAAAGGGTTTTCTCATAAAATATTGAACAACCAATTTTTTTATTCTTGTTTAAATCATCTTTAAATATAGGTATAGCATATGAGTTTAGCTCAAAAATCAAAGATCACTCAAAAATTTAATCAAAATATGGATTGGTTTGATATCGATCGAACATATTGAGCTGAGGATTCAAGTCAAACCATTTATCGAAGTTGATATTAAGCTATATATAGATTGGACCAAACTAGTTCAAGATCGAATCAAAGTTTTTGTTATTAAAAAATAATTTAAATCTATATATAATACCTACCTAGTTTGATTTAATGCAACCTCGTCGAATGTAGCCACATCTATGACAATATTAAGGTATGAAATTAACATTATACTATTAAAGGGGCCAAAATAAAAATAGAATTATAAGTTTATAACAACAAAATTATTTCTAAAATTAAATGTATTAAGTTATAACTTGTATTATTTTAAATTAGGTATAATATATTTATAAGTATAAACTTTACCTCGGTAAAATATATTTAATAATTATATTTTTATTATTTCATACAATCAATTTATTTTGGTAAATTTTTTAGATTCATTTCATATTGAACTCGAAGTTATCTTGATCAAAATGAACCAACTCAATTCAATTTTAGCCGATAAGATGGAAAAGCTTAATTCATGTTGGCTCAAATTCTAAATCAACTAGCTTAAATCGATCCAAAATGAGTGTAGCTCAAAATCGATTTATTAGCTACAAGCTAAATATCGAGCCACTCAAAAATTAATCGAAGTTAGTTTTTTTGGTCACCTCACATCAACTCATTGGCGACCCATAGGACTTGCAACATTAATTCTTATTTGTAATCATCTAAAACAGTTATCATGATTTTTCTTATAATATCCACTCCAACTTTGTGATATTTCAATCCATTTTTGTATAGTACACATCTTCTGATACATAGCAGGAAGTCATAACTTCTCAATGCCATATAATTATAGGTTATGTTTAATCATTAAGCCATTACAAAAAATTAATCTCAAATACATCTTTGTATTAATTTATTTCATTAATTATACATATTTGGCTGTTTATGACAACCATAACATCTTATCTTCTTAATTTATTATAACATTACCCTAAAGAGCCTTCAGACTAAATTTATTGATATTCATTTTTTTCACTTGACTTTTGCATCAATTTCTTGATTCTTCTCATAATTATACTTGAGAATTGTCTTCTCAATGCCTAGACTTCTTCTTTAGAGCAAAACAAAGTACATTTTTAAGGAGCCACCCATAGTAAGGCTTGAATATTGCCATGTATGATTATAAGATCTATATGCATATGAATGTATCCCATATAAGAATATTCATGTCATTTATGGGGCTACTATCACCACCATAATATTCATATTCCTCTAGGTTTCATGGTGGTAATTATTCACCAACATCTCTATACTTCTAACCGGCATCCTCTCATCATAATAATTAGTTAGATTCCCAAAACTCACATAATCCTTATTAACACATCACTAGGCATCCACAATTATAAACACCCAAATGTTACTCATAAAGAAGACTTTTTGCACTATTTATAACTTGTAACTATTCACTTGTTAGATCTTGGACCTTTTTTTTTTGCTAGTAGTAGCATGTGATTCCAAAAAAGTATAATCTAGTTTTTAAGAAATTTTACTTAACTTTCATTTTTCTACTCTAACTTTTTTCTCCTTCACTACTTTGTATTTTTCATTCTCTCTCTTGAAATCGTCTTCTCAAATTTATGTGTGTATTATATTATACCCTCTTAAAGTGTCTTTATGGTTATCATAATCAATATTTTTATTTCTCTATAAAGGTTTTTTTTTTGTTCTTGGTATAATTGACATAGATTACATGATTCAAACATTATAAATCTCTCATGTTTGATGTATGTTGATTTTCCTACAACCTTCTCATACAATAAATTAAGCTTGTCATATTTCAAGTCTTAATTATTTTATTCTTTCCTCTTAGAATGTAAAATATTTCTTCTTGACTAAGACAATAAGATTCCACCATTCAGTATTGATCCAATTATTGAGATAAAGATGATATGATATGGAAGTGATGATGAAATGAAGATTTCAAATGCCTTATAAGATGGCATAATTTGTCCTCTTATAGAGGTGAAGGATGTATAGATTTTAAAGAAATGATGAGGTGCTACAAAAAAGCAATGATGATCACTAAAGATTGTTAGAATAATCCTCCTCTAGTGATGGTAGGACATGATAGAGATGTGGCCATGATGCAATGGTGAATGGATGACCTAACATCAATGAGCATTGAAGGAAATTATGATAATTTCACCCTTAAAAAAAGAAAGGAATGATTTTTTATGTGTTGATAACTAACTAGAGGAGATCAAGATAGTTATTTTGGTTTGATAAAAAATATGGAGTTAACAAGCACTAGAGGGAGCTAAGATAATCTTTGCTCTAAGTAAGGGAGAATGAATAGAACAAGCCATTGATTATATGTGATTAAGGAAGCTCTTTTCTTAAACAAAGTGGGATTAGCTAAATGGTTTAAATAATCATATATGATCCTAGGGATCATGATGACACCTCTCTTGCATTAAGGGAATAGATTAAATAATATAAACATTAGCATATTATCATTGGCAACAAAAATAATCCTTCTTTTGAATATGAGTGCTACTACGTAAAAATAGTTAGATCTTTCAAATGGTCTTCAACAAAAAATGCATCATTTTGGTAATATGGATAATTAGAGTTTATTTTGAGTATTTAAATAATATACTTTAGTTCTTATACAAAATAATTTAAAAATAATTTATATAATGATCAATGATATATGCATTGGATCATATTTCACTCAATAAAAGAAAAAAAAATTGTTTGGACAATCATCACCTTGGGTGACCTATTTAATGTTCGATTGAGCTAAGAATAAGTCAAGTGACTGACCAAAGGCAAGCATCAATATAATAATAGGTAGTCACCACCAACAATCTTTAATTAGCAAACTCAATGTATAAGTTTGAAGCAGTTAATGCGATAAAGTTGAGTTGAATTATTAGAAATTATAGATTGAAAACTTTCTATAAGAAAAATTGTTTAAAATAGTTATAAGAAGTTTTAGGGGTCAAAATTAGAACAATTAAAATGATAGAAATTATAGATTGAAAACTTTGTATCGAAATGTTCATATTCTTGACATCAATCTAGTGTCACAAATGGCTCTTGAATTTGCAGTCTTGTGAATGCCACAATAATTCTTTGAATGTATAATGATCATAAAAATTTGTTCACTCTCTCAAGAATGATTAATGTTAACAGTTTTGAGTCAAAGGCTAGATGAATTGTAAGATCTCTATATCCATATTGTTAACATTTCATCAGTTGGCTCAATTTGTATGATAGAGGAAGGAATGAGATCATAGTGAAGATAAATTCTTTTAATCATAAATTTGCAAGTTTTAGAAAATAAGAAATAAATTTACCAAAATAATATCGCAAATACTTGAACTAGTTATGAGCTATAAACTCCATAATTTTGCAAAAGTTTATGTTGATCAAATGAATATTTACGTTAACTTATAAATTACAATATAAACTTGAAATCGGCAATGTCATATACCAAAACTTGGAGTGCACCGGTAGGATGTTTTAGGGTTGGTGCGCCTCCTTCCCCTTTGTTCGATCTCTGCTTTTCACTTCTCGCTTTCTTGACCTTTCCCCTTGCCTTTGTCGCCTTTACTTCTTCACGACCTCGGCCGGAGGTCTCTCCTTGACCTTCACCATGGATCACGGGTCCTTTTCCCTCGCTTCCTCTCTCTAGTCATCATTCTCCTCCCTCGCTAGATCCACTCGCTGGAAAGATTTGCTCTTAGCCCATAATGATAAAAGCCTAGAAATACCCCTTTCTTACATCCCCGCCTTCAAGAGGTCTGCTTTTCGAGGAAGAGCTTTCGAATGGTCAGAAAGAATGGTGTCTCTCCTTGATCAGCCATGCTATCGAAAAATGCCCCTATTATGGTTCTCTGTTGGCAGCTATCAAAAAGAGGTGGAACTTCAAAGGCAATCTGGACCTTCTGACTCTAGAAGGAGATTTCTTCTTGTTTAAATTCTCATGTCTTGAAGATTATAATCGGTATGGAACAACAGTCCTTCTTAAAGCGGTCCCTTTGTGTTCCGAGTGGAACTTTCGTCCCTCCAAGGAACAAATAACTGAGCTTCCAATATGGGTGAAACTACCTAATTTTTCTCTCTGTTGCTGGAATTATGCCAGATTCTCGAAAGTGGCAAGCAAGATTGGTATTCCCTTAGCTGTGGATAATCTCACTGCTTCCAAATCAAGAATCACGTTTGCTAGGATCTGTGTGCAGATTACCACCACTACTCCCCTCCACGTCGATTCCAATCAATTTAAATGGATTAAAATTCAACCAAGATATTATCTACGACGAAGCCAACATCATGTACAAATGCAACACCTTCAACACCCTCTCTGACCAATACCCTGTCCCCAACTCGTGAAGAAGTCAAAGCCGTGCTCCCCAAAGTGCGACAAACTCCTCAGCCAATCCAGTCTTGAGAATCTCCACAGAGATATAACCCTCATACCCTCATTTGAAAAGCAATCAGGATAATGCTGTCAGAGCAGGTAGTCAGGAAGCTCTTCTCTACTTAATTCTCAAACTATTCGACCAAAATGACACCACTCTCAATGATCTTAACAGTAGGAGCTACATGGCTGGGGTTATCACGAGATCGGCGGCAACATCCCCAAACCGTTTAGCTCAACAGAAAGCCTTAGAAAAGACTCCAAAAATGCCCTAAGACCAACCGGTGGAAATGCTAAAACATCTTCTAACCCTTCTCCTTCTACTCATAAAGGAAACAAAAAGAAGGGCAAAAAGCCCTCCTCAACCTCATCTCAATGACTAATCTGACCATGTGCTGGAATATTCTGGTCTTTCTGGCGGGAAGACCATTTAAAATCATCAAGGAATACCAACTAGATCTCCTTTGTCTTTTGGAAACCAAACTACATACAATTCATCTCACTCTCTCACTCCACCATTTTTTCTATATTCCAACAATAAGCTAGCTTCTCTAATTTTGATTGCTCTTCTGGAGGTCGTATTTGGATTAAATGGTGCTCTACCAAGCTGACCTTTAATCCTATTCTCAAGGATCATCAACTAATTCATGGAAGGGTTTTGGCTCCGGGTAATCACTCCTTCCTTTTAACTTGTATTTATGCTGATAATGATGCAAAAAATAGGATACAACTATGGAACACACTCAAAGAGCTAGCAGCAAGGATAACTGATCCTTGGATCATAATGGGAGATTTCAATTGTCCTCTATTCAGCAAAGACAAGATAGGGGGAAATCCAATATCTCTCAACAACTCCCTGGAATTCAAAGATTGTGCTAATGATTGTGAATTGTTGGAGCTCCCTAGTTACGGCTGTCTTTTACGTCCAATCGAAATTAATAAACCCATTTCTTCTAAACTGGATAGGATTTTCTGTAATTCTATTTGGTTAGATCTTTTTCCCTCCTTCTACAAAGTCCCCTCTCCCCTTTCTTCTGACCACTCCCCACTTATTACATACCTTCAATTCCCCATTCCAAGTTCACACAGATTCCTTTTTAAAAATTATTGGTCTTTGGCTAATGGCTTTCAGGACATCATTAAGGAAGCATGGGGGAGTTTTACCAATGGGTACACCCTCTTTGTTCTATCACATAAGCTGAAGCAAGTAAAAATGGCACTTAAGAAGAGGTCATGGGAACCTCTATCTCTCACACACCAGATTGAATTAGTGAGAAAGATCAAGAAAAGCTAATGGCTAAGCTAGATAAAGACCCCTCTTAACCTCCTTCTAGATGCCAAGGACATTAAGGACAGATACTTACAAAGAAGGAAAACAACTGGTTAAATCAAAGAGCTAAGGCCCATTGGCTCATCCATTCAGATGATGATCTTCAATACCTGTATTGCTCGGTTAAAGAAAGGAAAAATGCCAACCTTATCAGAGAAATAGAAACAGTGCATGGAGTGATATTTGATCAACAGGCCATTGCGGATGAGTTCTGTAAGCATTATTCTGACTTATTTAATTGTCATAACCCTCTCTCTCTACCTCTTTAGGACATTCTGGTGGGAGAATGTATTACTTTTGCTCAAGCAGCTGAACTAGATGCAGATATTCAGGAGCAAGAAATTTTGGATGCTCTTAACAGTATCTGTGAAACCAAATCCCCTAGACTAATGGTTTCAACTGTAAATTCTTCAGATCTACTTGGGACATAACTGGAAATACCTTTCTTAAAGGCACACTACTTTTTTAAATTCAATAAACTCCCCAACCAATTCAAGGATACCCTTTAACACTCATCCCTAAAGTAAAACACTCCAATATGATTGGTGATTATCGGCCCATCTCTTTGTGTAATACCTTCTACAAGGTCATCACCAAAATTCTTGCAAGAAGACTTAAGAAGTGTCTTCCCCTTATCATCAACAAAGCCCAATCTGCTTTTATTCAAGGAAGAGATATAACCGATAACCTTGCCTTAGCCTATGAGATTTGTAACCAATTCTCCTCACCTAATTTTTCTTGCAAAATTTGATTTAAAGAAGGCTTTTGATAAAGTAAATAGACATTCTCTCTTACATAGACTCCATGCAAAAGGCTTCCATCAAATTTACTAAATGGATTGGAACTTGCATATTGGATGTGCCTTTCTCTATAAGTGTTGAATGGTTGTATTAAAGGTCACTTTTCCTCCTCTAATGGTCTAAGGCAAGGATGTCTCTCTCCATTTCTATTCACTATAGCAATGGACACTTTTTTGCCTCCTAAACAATGATATAGACCTTCATCTGCAATCCTATCTCTACTGGTGATTGTAATATTTTCATACCTTTATTTCGATGATCTTTTGGTTTGGGAGGTCACTAATTCAACTCGATCTCTCTTAAGCACAATTTCATATCTTGTACATCATGATAAACAAAGATAAGTTTGCTATTTGTTTTTCAAACAACAACAAGATTATGGATGCCTTCTTAAACAAGCTTGACATCAAACAAAGTTCCTTCCTTCTTAAATATCTTGGTCTACCTCTTACAAAAGGTGCTATTAAGATGGCTCACTTCAATCCACTCTTTGACAAACTCCATGCTTGATTGGCAGGGTGGAAGTGTAAGTTTCTTTCACTTGGGGGGACATATCAACTGATCAGGTCATCTGTAAACAATTACCTATCCTATTGGTTTAGGTCGCTTGCTATTCCAAAGGGTATTATCAGGCGTATTTGCTCTTTCACAGCTAATTTTTTTTATCATTCAGGACAAGAAAAGAAGCTGCACACTATATCATGGGCTCAACTAACTCTACCTAGAGACAAGGGAGGAACGGGTATCCTCTCTGCCTTTTCCCTAAATCTGATAAGTAAAATCAAGGTACTTTGGAAATTTCATTTGAGTGAGTCTCTCTTTGCCAAGTGGTGTAAAGCAAAATATGAGTCGATATGGAACCCAACTCTCTCCAGAGCTTCACCCCTTTGGAAAGAACTAAAATCTATTGCTCTCAGATTTAAAGACAAATTCTGTTATAGAATTGGTAATGGTAACACCTTCTCTCTATTTTATGATCCTTGGTGTGAGGGCTCTTCCCCCGCCATTCTTGGATTAAGAGGTATTGTGATGATGGGTCTTCCTTCTATTGCAGCTTAAGTTCTATCATTTCAAACAAGGAATGGAACTTACCTAATATATTCTCCATCCAAATCCTTGATGGGGAGGATTCCGCTTGCTGCAAACCACAAGACCTACCAACCGAAAAATTGATGGAGGTTGGAGCAAAGAAATATGGTTCAAAGGAAATGCTATCAATTATGCATTATAATTATTAGTTGGCTTTATTTATGAGGAAAAAATAGGACATTAGTCTCATCTATAAATCTGATATTAAATGGACACTTCCTTTGCAATTCTATGAAATTGATTAGATCAGACCAAACTCATTGTCTACTTTATTCTCTGAAATGAGAAAAAATTTTCTCCAAATACTCATCTTCTAAATCCCTTGATTCAAAGTTAATTTTGGTTTGGAAGATGAAAGACTCAAGACTCATTTGATTTTGAAATGATTTGATTTTGAAATGGACAAACCTTTACTTCAATTGTGACACTCTCTCTATCCATTGGACTGATGGATGAGCAAACAGCTATTTGATTTGATAACTGGATAAATTGATGATTTGTTATTCATTTTGGATCTGGAGTCCCCAATTTTTTGTTTATTTGTGTTTCTCCTCTTACTTTTTGTGAGTAAATATAAGGGTTAATTATTCTTCAGTTTTACTAAGTTCTTACAGGTCTTTTGAGTTTACATAACTTGTAAGCTCAGTTTTTCTTTTGTTAATGTGTCCCTTCTTTTCTTTGATTTTTCCCCCTGTCTGTAAGTCTTGTAATATTTTTATTACTTTGGAATGATTATTGGGCTTAGCCCTCAAACTTTTCCCAAAAAAAAAAAAAAAAAAAATCCGGGCTGAACGGAGTAATTTAATTGTTTTTATTTATTATATCCAGCTAGCGCCAACTTCTTGAATAAGTTAAAAGCACGTATGCGAGCAGCTAATCTGCAAGTGGCATGGGAGGATTATGTGACGTTTATGCTCTTAAGTAGTAAATAGGCGGGTGGTCTGGCAGGTCAATGTCGCGAAGAATAATACCTGAGATTCGGCGTTGGAAATTTCCATCAGATTGTCCCCTACATAAAAAAAAAAATAAAAATAAAAAAAAAATAAAAAAAAGAAATTCTTTCTCGGAAGATGACGTCATTCAATCCAAGGTTTTTTTTTTTTTTTTGGAGACTGTGAGCCCGTAAGAACAAATAATGCACATACGTATATACTCCTGCGGGTCATCACATTGGGAGTAATGTTCCCAACTAATGGGCGCCGCCATCTCGCGTGATCTAGGCTCTTGAATTTTCCGCTTACACTTGATTGAACAACCAACCATCGAAAGATCTGCCTATTTTTTTTTCATAATCTTGATTAAATGGACTAAATATGCTTTTTCAAAACTAAATTGCATGATATTTGTTTAAATTTAAATAATTGGGCCTATGAAAAAGGGCCACATATATTTTGTAATAAATTTGAATGGGGAGTATATGACTATTCTACAAATGTAAATAATTGGGCCTTAGTGATTGGATGTTTTGAACTAGCAAGCTTTTCTTTCATTTAAATTTATTTAGTGAATGGATATTTTGATAGGGAGCTAGAGTTCTAATTTTCTTCAATAGCATTGGGTTTATCTTTGAATTCACATAGGCTATAAAAGTAAGTATGTAATTTGAAATTTTAGTTTTTAGGCATGAAATGAAATGGTGGAATTATATAATTAAGGCAATGAATGAACCCATATATGAGTTGATTTTAAATCTAAATAATTTAAAAAAATAACTTAAGAAATACCTGAAAAGTTTTATTGAGGCTCGTACATGAGTTTTTCTAAAAATATTTATATCAACATATGTTTATATATAACAATGTTGGGGATATAATTATTTTAAAATATTTTGAATTAATTTAATTTATTTGTTGGTTATATTACATTGATTCTTTCATATGCCTCTTATATATGAAGACTAAAAATAATATTATGTTATTTGTAATGATCTCTATTTACATAAATGTTGATTATATTGTATATCATGTAAAGCTTAAATATGCATCACACTAAATTTCTCATGATATTTATTATCACTAAAAATGAGTTTATTATCAAGATTCATAAGATTAACAATCATCCCTTCTTTTATGATGATTTAACTTTATGATACAAATTAAATTAACCTGCCCTTTATATATAATCAAAATATTTATAAAAACATGATTATAATCATAAATAGTAGCACTAATAGATTATCAAGAAGTCACCAAGAATTTTTCTTATAAATTTTAAGAATTTTCTCTTCATTACCATTGTTAAATATCAAGATAGAGAATTTAAGAGAAAATATTGAAAAACACAATTTTATAAGAAAGCATCAAAATAACAATAATTCTAATCATAATCATTGTAAAAACACATGATGAGATGTGATGATGGTCATTCATCCTATGTTAATGTTAGATCATTCAATTATGTTGCATGTCTATCTAATTGTCTACATCATAAATTTCACTGATTCATTCATGGTTTATTTGAATGAATATGTTATAAGATTAGAAGGATGAGATGTCTCACATATAATGATGAAGGAAATAATGAAAATATGTACAAGGGGTCAAAGATAGTAATCAATAGGAAATTCATAATAATTTTTCTATATACTTGAATATAAAAATGTACCCAATCATATGGCTTAACTTAAGATTATGCAATACATTGTAAGAGGGATTTTAAAATTTGGGAATTATATGCATGATAGTAAAATGTACCCCTAAATCATCAAAAATATTTTTGGTAGGAACATAATACACAATAAGAGAATGTTTGTTAGAATCTCTTATTTTCTATAGGAAGAAATATCATAAAATGTTTGAATATAATACACTTTAATAGAAAGAGTATTTATATCAATGATGCAATATGGGGATGGTGCTAGTGTAGATTGTTGTTGACTTCATTTCATTCTAATTGAATGGAAACAATGTTTTTTTTTAAATGGCTTCGTACTTTGATTAAATTTTAGAAGAACTAAAAATTTGGTAATATCATAAAGAATAGTTTAATAAATAGTTTATGATGTTTTTAAAAAGTTATTTATTAAAGTAAATAATATATCGTAAGTTGTCCAATATTATTATTTTTTGGTTGTAATTTTTGAGTATTTATTTTTATTAATTCTAGTATTCTTCTATTTCTTATTCATGCATCTCTTATATATTAAAAAATATATATAATTTATATAGTTGTCTTCAATTGCTAAGCATTAATATTAATGGTTTAGCCTATTTATCTACACAATCTCAAGTAAAAGCATCATACAAATTCTTTAGTATATCTACTTTCACTAAAATGAAATATCTTGTATGAGATTATAATAACCACACTTTTATAAGTACTATAAGAGTTAATATAAATAATATTAACAACATTTTAAATATAACCATTATACTACATGTCAACTCACCCAACACATTATCATATATCAAATTATGGTTCCAAGCAAATGGATCATACATATACAATTCATAAATACAACTAAAATAATCTAATGTTTCAATAACAACCTAAATAACAATTATCATCATCGTCATCATCATCATTATCATCTTCAACCAAGTATGGAACTACCTCAATGGTCACTTTTAATCTCTTAACTAATGTTGAATCATCCAATCCTATAAATAACCCATGATATTTTTATAACTTCTCCTTGCATAAATATAGATGCAAATTTAGATTTTGTAGGATTGGAAGTCTCACTGTGAGAGTGGTGATGAAAGTAAATATGAGAGAACATGCCGAGATAATGAAAATAGGAATTCACTTATATTTAAATTAAAATATTCATAAGTTGTAATAAAATTAATCACATGGTAAAATTTTAATTTTGTAACCTATTATAAGTTCAATTTTATAAATATAATAAAATAATAATAATAATAATAATAATAATAATAATAATAATAATAATAATAATAATAATGAAAATGTTAAAACTAGATGCACTAAATGCAGTCTAAAGTAGGTTACTAAAGAAAATATATAATTAATTTTCACAAGTTACTTGCCTATTATAAAATAGAATATTAGAAGATGTACTTTCTAAAATATCCTTCAAAATTTAAGAGAAAATTCAACTAACTATGTGATCAAAAGAGCATATTTGATGAAGTATGGTCTTGACTTTGGTCCAATCAAATAGTTGATGAAACTATTTGATGGTCCATATGTCAAGACTATTGATGGTAATTAGAACCAAACCATGGAGATTTAACATGCTAAGAATAGTTATTGAAGCCAATAATATTATTATGAAATAATTAGGTAAAGTAAGACTTAAATGATCTAGCACATTGTAAAAGAATACACAAACTAATGCTCTCAAAGAAATGTATGGTATCATAACCTAAGTCTATTGATGAGTTAAATAAATAGGTTGATTAAGGCATATTTAATATCCTAATAAAAATGATTTTACATGGACTTTCATGTGCCTTGAGCTCTTTAGATAGCTAGACATCCATAATAAATTAAGAAAATGAAGATCAAGATGTCTAGTACAATTTTGATTTATGTGAACACACCTAATAAACAATGTACTTAAAGAGTTGTAGCAATAATCTTCTTACCTTAATTATGTAGGATGAAAAGGGATTTGCATTATTAGGATATAACTAAGAAATGGAATTGCAATAATCTTATTTGATTAATTTAGTTAAAACTTTAGTTCAATTATTATTGTAATTTTAATGTTCTTTAGTTTTTAGTAATTGATTTCATTTTTTTCTTTGATGAAATCAATCAAATGAAAAGTTAATTATTTTATTGTTTTAAATATTAAATAAATAAATATATATTTTTGTGTGTGTGCTGTGTGTATTAAAATTTGCTCATAAATTAACTTGTGTATATCAAAATGTAACTATCTTATAGGTTCATATGAGTTCATTGGCATGAATTAATTTACTCATAAATTAACATATTTAAATAATGATAATTAGGTTAATTTATATAATTCTTTATCTAATTAGCATTCAATGCTTCATACATAGCATTTAAAGTGTCAACATAATAAATGATAATTAATTATAATGATTGAGTGTAACTAGTTTATATACTTAATATAATTAAATATTTAATTTAAATTTGAAGGTTATATGATAACTAACATATGTATGATTATATCTAAATTATATCATAATATTTAAATGTAAAATTTCAAAATTAAATAAAATATATGAAATTTTGTATTTCAGCCTAAGTCATTTTATAATCAAGGAATTTAGATATGATTTCATCTCCAACAAATTCCTTGGATTTTTTTCCTTTAATTTGATAGGTTACATGACCCACGTTTGATTAAAATGGAATTTATTATGAATTTTTATACATTAGCTGATTTTAATAATGAATGCATACTACATGCTTTGAATATATTAAGAGCTATATTTGAATATTTTTTACTTGTCCATGTGACTAGTGATTTTTGGTTTTTTTGAGTTTAATATAAATCATATTTTTATTGAATATTATATCATTATATGTTAAAATGATGTTAGAATACTATATTTCTTTGAAATAATTCAAAACGAGCTTCTTGCTTATAAATAGTCCTCATTCTTTTCATGAAAGTGTTGTTCATTCAAATTCAAAATCCTCTAGCAAATCTAAAAGAAAACTTCCTAGATTTTTTTTCTAAGTGTTCTCCAAATATTGCAAGATCAAATCATTGGATTGGAAGCTTCAACATCTTCAACTAAGCTTCTTTCTCAAATTACTGAGTTTGTTTTTCTTGATCTAAATCTCTTTTAGTTGTTCATACTATTTTCACCATCTATTTTATTCTTTCAAATTTTTACTTTTTGGTGGATTAGTCTTTGGACATCAAAGTTTAAGTTTTTCACATCAAAATTTGTTCAATCATTTTTTGTGAAAAACTCTTGTGATAGTTTGTAGGATTAATTTCATCTAGCTGAAATTTTTATCTTCTTATAAATTTCTTTTAGTTTCTTGATATATTTCTTCATTAATCTTATTTGAAAGATCATTTATTCTTAAATCTATTTTAGAAGTATATTTTAAGTATTTAAATTAATTTATTGTGCTAAAAAGATTTTTATATTTGCTAGATCTCTCTTTTAATTAAAAGCTTATAAGTTTACTTAAATCTATCATATACTAATTTTATTTAAGTATTTTGTGATCAATTGAATTAATTGAAGCATCATTTTGGTTAAAATAAAATAAATTATTCTTAGAATTTTAGAGTATATGCTAGATCTATTATATATCAAGTTTCTTTATCAAAATAAATTTATGAAAAGTAAACTTAGTTTATTTGTCACTTATCATTTTATTCTAACTAATATCCTTTGTTTAAATAAATTTATCTTGCTGAAATTTAGTAAAGCTTGCTATTTTTATTGTTTATTAATTAACAAAAAAAAGTTTAGTAAAGAGTTAATCATTCTTACACTATTATACACATACTAATTATCCTTTCTTATCAAAATTAAGTGAGCATTCTATCTTGTAAAAATTGTAAGTTGTAAAGTGATCATTTATAAGTTGTGAGATCATTTTTTGAATTAGATAGCTGGGTATATTTGTGAGAGATGTGATTTATCAAAATTTATTATTTTATACTTTTCTTTTTGTGCTATAAAACATATATTGCGGTTGTATTTGCCCTTTTATAAGGGAGTACAAATTATTGTAGGGATTGTACTCACCCTATTATAGAAGAGTACAGTTTGTAAGCTATTTTGTATTTAGTAAATTCCTAATCATGGGTGTGACGTGGATGTAGGCCAGTTTTGGGGTTTGGTAGAACTATGTAAAAATTATATGCCTATTATCTCTCTTTACTTTACTGTACTTTATTTTTGCATTGACAATTGTATTTTGTCATTATAAAATCAAAAATTAATTTTCTTGTAAAAGTTAAAATTGAAGATTTTACTTTTAGAATTTTTAATAACACCGAATCTAATTCAACCCCAACCTGCCCTCCACCCCCACTTGGGTGCTATATTGACTAATAAATTATTTCATTTTATCTCATTTTCTTCTAAGATACATCATTTAATTTACTTGAATAACCTATTATCATATAATAAAATGATCAAATTTTGTAAGCCTCATGCTTCTTCTTATCATAGTCATTTTAAATTGCTTATGTATGTATCTCAAATGGCTATGAGGTTGAATCAATCACAATTTGTATTTTTCTTTTTGTGCTATAAAACATATATTGCGGTTGTATTTGCCCCTTTATAAGGGAGTACAAATTATTGTAGGGATTGTACTCACCCTATTATAGAAGAGTACAGTTTGTAAGCTATTTTGTATTTAGTGAATTCCTAATCATGGGTGACTAGGCGTGGATGTAGGCAGTTTGGGGTTTGTACTATGTAAAAATTATATACCTATTATCTCTCTTTACTTTTCTTGTACTTTATTTTTGCATTGACAATTGTATTTTGTCATTATAAAATCAAAATTAATTTTCTTGTAAAAGTTAAAATTGAAGATTTTACTTTTAGAATTTTTAATAACAAGAATCTAATTCAACAGCCCTCCACCCCGCTTGGGTGCTATATTGACTAATAAATTATTTCATTTTATCTCATTTTCTTCTAAGATACATCATTTAATTTACTTGAATCACCTATTATCATATAATAAAATGATCAAATTTTGTAAGCCTCATGCTTCTTCTTATCATAGTCATTTTAAATTGCTTATGTATGTATCTCAAATGGCTATGAGGTTGAATCAATCACAATGAAATGGAATTAGATTTTTAATGTCTTTAAAAGTAAAACTATATTATTTGATGAAGATTTCTATAGTAGTCAACTTCTTACCACCTAATAAGGAAGTCTTAAGCATCTTAGGGCTAGTTAAAGTAAAGCTCCAAGCTATGGTTAAAGAAAGCCTACCTAGGAGCCCACAAGGCTGCTAGAGGTTAGGGTAAGGATTGTATTTGAATAAAGCTAAGCACAAAACAAGTCTAACTATCCTTATTTAATAGTGAGGTTAAGATATTTTGATCAAATGAAGTGAACAAATTTTGAATGATCTCACATCACGTTCTTTAATTTCTAATGTCCAAATATTACATGACTCGACTTGTTTTATTTTGAATACACTCCTCTATGAAATATTAACCCTTTAATTTCAAAATCCAAATTAAGTTATATCCATGCATGTTATTGATTGGGCGATACTTTATGATGTGTGATCAAAATCTATGCATAAGTTAATTTTAGAATTCATAGAAACTAATATAACCTACAAAAATATGTCTAAACTAATCATAGAAGTATTGAGCATTGATATGAGCATATGAATAATAGGAACATAAGAGGTATGTGTTGATCGCATGAGTTGCATGACAGGTGATGCTTGTGTTTAACTTTGATGATCTTTTTGGTATAAGTCATCTATATTTGTTTTCATAATTAATTCTCCCTTAAATGTAAATCATATAGATAAGATTTTATCAACAATAATTTATTTTCATTTTAATGTTATTTAGCTAGATTTCATGATGAAAATGGTAATTCTAAAATCCAATGCTATTTCAGTAATATGTAATTTCTTATTAAGACTAACAAAAACTTTATTGAGTTTAAATTAACTATCATTTAATTCTTCATAATATAAAAATGTTAGTTACCTTCTTTGTATCCTTATTAGTAGAATCATCAAGAGCCATAATGCAGATTTTAGTATCATTGTAATATGATCTAGATGTATTTGTTTCCTTCAATGCATTCTTTTCTTTATTTTTGAATTATGTTTTTTTTAATTTAATTTAAGGAGAAATCCTATTAAAACTCATTAGTCTTTTATAATTGATGCAATTTTTTCTTTCTTTCACTTAGAAAAATTAGATTTTAGTATATCTTCAAACAATTTAGAATTATCTTTCTTACCTTTGAATCTATGATGACTCTTTCCCAATATCATTCCAAATTATCAAGTTTTTAAAATAATTTCATCCTTTTTTCTTCTTAAGATAGATATAATGTGTTCATTTAAATCTTAATATTTTAGTGTCGTGTTTTATTTTTGTTTATAGATTCTTCTTCTTTTCCCATAGATGTTATTTTTATTCAAATTATGTAAAGAATTCATGTTATTTATAAATAAATAAATTCTTAAATCTCTTACATAAAAATAATCATTATCTTTAAGTTGTAAACTTTAGGCAAAGAACAACAGACCTTACTTTTTCTCACTGCATATGCTCCTAATTAAGTGCAGGTTATGCATTATTAATCATGTTGAAATACACAATTATTTTATTGATAGCTTCGCTAGGATTTATTTTAATAACTCATATTTTTGTATAATAATGTTAATTTGAGCTTCTTTCACCATATTTGTACTTTCATATAAGTCAACAACCCATATCTCTTTACATATTTAAATTGCATAGTTTCATGTAATCTTTATGTTTTAAACACATGTTCAAATTTAAAATATTCTTTAATATAGAACATCATGTGAATAAAAAAATAAAGTAAAGTTCCAATTATAATATCCCAAATAAGAGCCCAATAAAGTAACCAACCACAGAAAGCAAGACTGCAATTAAAAAGAAAATAAAATAAATTTTTATTTTTATTTTTAAATTTCAGGTTCTAGAAGTTATAATTTTAACTTTTTTGAAATAGGTTGGTCATTACTTAAATAATAAAGATAAAATGAATTGATAAAGGTGGTTAGCTCCTTCTTCAATTAATGGCCACCCACTCCTCCCCTCAAAATTTTCTCTTCTTTATTTTAAAGGATGGTCTTTGTAATCCATGTATATGGGGTTGATATGTAATAAAAGTTTTTAGCTTTAAAATAATAAAATAATTTTAGAGAATTTTATATTCTTTGTATTTATGCTCCTTAAGAAGGTTTGGATGTATACTCAAAAGAAAATTTGAGAATAACCTAAAGGGATTAATAGAAAGGATAACCCTTGAAAAAAGAATATTTATTTGAGGAGATTTAAATAGACATTTTGGCAAAGATGTAGAAAATTTTAAAAGCATTCATGTTGGCTATAGATATAGAGTGACTAATGAAAAAGGTAGGACCACATTAAATTTTGATTTAGCTTATGATTTGTAATTGCTAATACTTTATTTAAGAAATGAGATGAGCATATTATCACATATAAGAATGGACATAATAAAATGCAGATTGATTATTTATTATTAAGAAATTAGATTATTTAAATTGTAAGGATTGTAAGGTGATTTTGAGTGATTATTTAAGAACCTAGCATCGATTACTAGTTTTAGCTTTAAAGATGAAGAGTTAATAATGAATAATAAATTAAAACATTTTTGTATGATTAGATAGGGGTGCTTAAAGAATAATAATAAAAATATATTTAAGTATAAGCTACATGACCTTAGGATTTGGAATATTCATGAGGAAGTTAATGTATTGTGAGAAAATATAGAAAGTGAGAATAAATAAATTGCAAATAAAGTGCTTGGATAATCAAAAAGAAAAGCTCCTTTTAATAAAAATATTTGAATGTGGAGTCAAAGTGTGCAAGAAAAGATCAAATTTAAGAAACTTTGTTATAAAAATTATTCCATATATAAAAGCATAGAGAATTTGGGAAAGATATAAAGTGGACCGTTGGGATTCTTAGAAAGTAATATATAATACAAAGAATTGATTATTTAGTGATTTATATAATATACATGATACTAAAGAGGGTGAAAGATGTATATATAAGTGTGTTTAAACTGAGAGATGAGGGATACCACATAAATCATAAGAGGTACTTATTGAAATGATCAAGTATGGCATCAAGTGTGTGTGTGGTCCTGAGTTGGTGTTCCTTTTAAAAATTTTTAAATAAATGAAATTTAAAACTTAAATATAAAAGAAAGACTCATCAATCTAATCAAAGTAAAAAAAAAGTAGTAAATAAAAAGAAAAGAAAAGTGGGACATAAGATTTACAATGGTTTGGTTAACTGACCTATGTCCCCATTCTAGATCTTCCTCCCAAATCTACTATCTCTTCTTCAACACAACTTGCCAAGCCAAAGAAGCCTCTCTCCTTCACAGGTAATGGAGAAAATCTACACCCAATCCCCTTCTATTTCATGGCAAGAAGGATGCCACTCTCTCATAAGAGATATAGAGAAAAAGTTCTATAAATAAATAAATAAAGCTTGCATAAGTTCTATAAATAAATAAATAATAGAGAAAAGTTCTATAAATAAATAAACAAAGCTTGCATAAGTTCTTATACTAAAGAACACAATCTTAAGTTAAAAATACAAGGCTCTAAAATAAACAACCAAGTGCAACTTTAGTGATAATAATTCCTTAGAAGAAAAGAGGAGAGAGAGAGAGAGAGCAAGAGATCTCTCCCCATCTCTTAAGCACTCTTCCTTAAGCCTCTTCAAAAATTTTGACGTTCAAAAAAATTGTTGAGTGAAGTCCCCCAAAATGAGGTACTTATAGGGAAGAGGTTGAATAAAATTATTAAATTTATTCCTGGAAAAGTCAGTCCAAACATACTAAATGATTTACAATTATACAATGCATCAATTCAATTTTCTAGCGTTAGAGTCCTAGATGATCAAGTCATCCCAAACACCCGCAACTAGATCCACTATATGGATATTACAAATAAAAAAGTTAGCTCTTTGTTTGTTCATTATATATGATCAAATCACATGGTACGAATAAATTTAAGAAAAATACTAAAAAAATTGAATCCCTCAAATTCAGGATTAAAATTAGATAATTAGCAAATGAGAATCATATTATACAATCTACATAGTACAATAGGATTAGTCAATTTAGCCATGATTTGTAATTATTCAAGTTTAAATCTTGGTGGTTATGATGTTTAACATAAATGAATGATAGAGTACAAATCGAATCTCTTGTGCAATTAGCTCAAATTAGCAAATTTTGATCATAACCTACATGATTGAGTCGGTTGAATATTTAACAAAAATAGATAATCATATAGTATGATTTAATTTGTTCTATACAATAAGTAAAATTTTGACAAAATTTTGATTTAGTCAGCTTAGCAAAATAGGATCATCATACAGTATCATAAAGATAGTACAGTACAATTTCATTAAAATTTTTAATTTTTGAAAATTTTATTTTTTTATGCTCTCTTAAGTGTGTGTGTGGTTGATTGTCATTCATCATTCACATGCTAGAAAAAAATACAAGTACCAAATAAGATAATATAAATGTTGAACTCAACTAGGATCTTCTGGCAGCAATTGTTCATTATTTGTGATCTTCATGAATCTTTGATCAAGCATTTTGACAATCAGTTATAGCGCATGCTCTTATAGTGAATCTTGATTTTATTACGTGATTTTGATTTCTACATTACAATTAAACACAACCTCCACACAAACTGATCAACAAAAAATAATTTGTTCAACCAAAAATATTTATGATCATTAAAACTTAGAATATGAAGTCAAGGCTCATGGGGATAACAATCTCCCCCTTTTTGATGATGGCAAACATTTATGGTTATGTTTTGGGAGTTTAAATAAGAATAGAAAAATGAGTTAACTCACCCTCGTTTATGTCTTAAGAAAATATGCAATGATGTAGAATATGCAAAAGATCAAAAAAATAAATGTAAAGATGCAAGAAAATATGAATGGAATACTAAACTTTTCTTCCCATTTGATACATAAAAAAGGATAAAAAAAAGATGAACAGGTAAAATACTAGCAGTGATTTGTAAATTTGAAATAAAGTAAATGTTTTTAAAATATTCTCAACACAAACAAATAAATTCAAAATGCTTAATAATGGAATGATATGTGTCATTAACTATTTCATTAACTATCCTTTCAAATTTTAACTTATATGCGACATGTCTATTTTTTGATACTTCATAACTTATGTAAACAATAATAGTTAATTTACTAAATTTTCTAAAAACACTTGTAACAAAAAAAATGTTGTTTAAATGTCGCTTTTGATGAATAGAGATGTTATTTCTTGATTAAAGCGGGTGACAACTATTATGATTAATTAATGTCAAACCGTAAGTGTGAATTATTTTTATACTTCCCCACTTTGGGGATTATTATTATTATTATTATTATTATTATTATTATTATTATTATTATTATTATTATTATTATTATTATTATTATTATTATTATTATTATTATATTATTATTATTATTGTTATTATTATATATTATGTCTCCCAACTTCATGGATATTTTTTTTATTGACACCTACATGCTTTAGAGAATTTTTTCTTAATTTTTTATTTAGCTTTTATCCCAATTTGAACATCCCAGACTCACGATTGTTGTTGCTCAATTCATTTTGCAATCACAATATCACATACATTGGTACTAATATTTATACATAAAATATTTTTTTTACAAAATGTAATGAAAATAGAGTAAATAAAATGAAGTCATTTACCAAAGCCAATTCATATTATAAAGAAATATGTGTATTATCATAAAAAAATTTAACAGTTTAAGTTAAGTTAATGATGCCTACTTTAACTACAAAAATTCTAAATACTACTTGATTATAAAAGAAATGTGGAAACATTTAAATTAAATATCACAAATATTTTAAATCCATAGACCATAATAGTGAAACATAATAGATTCTAAAAAGTAGAATGGATCAAATGCTAATTAATGCAACTAATATGAGGTACATAATACATTACATCAGATGATAAAAATAAACTAGCACATGATGTAGTACATAAGAAAAGAAAACAAATAACCCAAAAACTAAAAGGGCTCTCGGTAGATGGTGGTGGATGAAAAATGGCATGTAAAGCATCAAATTGAGTTTGAAACCAAGCTTGGCCCTCTGCATGCTATTGATGGTACTCAATTTGAGCTCCCTACTCCTTAATATCCCTATCAATCTTCAACTCCAACCACACAAAATGCTCAGTGCATGCATTCTAGGGTTAGTAGTAATGGCCTAAATACATCCTATGTCTAAGTGCTTCCTCCTCTTCGGCCTCTACTATGGTCTGAGCTGGTCACTGCTTCTCACAATATAAAGTGTGGAAGGAGTGATTTATGAAGTGAGAAGAAATATGGCATGGCTCCTCGAGATAAGAAAATGTTGTATTTGACCTCAAGTAGATAGGCAATCATCTATTCTAGGGCCAAATTAAATTTTCACTTGGATTTTAGGTTCCTAATGATGGTGAGGTTTTCAATGTAATGAGTAAAAAGATCCATAACATTGAACTGAGTGTTGGTCATGCAAAAGTTGGTGACAATATAAAGGAGATGTGTGATTTTAATGCATTCACCAGCTTTAGGAATGACATTGTCCCTTAGCACATGCTAGATAACACCAGTGTTTAGCACAAGGTTACTAACTTAGGGCTGATGGGTGAGTTTCTAATGACTTCATTCCCAGTGGTTCAATTAGGTTAGGTCATTCATAATGGCAAGGGCTAATGGACGAGTTTTTGAAACATGGAGATAGTCGTGACAGTCAATATCGGTGATAAATATTTCCCTATCACAGACTCAAGAGTCTAGGATAGTTCGGTCATAATTTATGGCAAATTTTAAAATGAATTTAGAGAGAAGCACAAAATGGAAGGGGTAGGTTAATAAAATCAAAAATCGGAGAGAGGTGTTTGCAAAAAGAATAGAAATTGGGAAAGACAACTTATCTTGTATGAGAGGTTTGGAGTCTGTGATTCCACATTCCTTATACTTCCTGTAAGCTACTTTTTCTTCCTCAAAATGGAACCAATTTTATCTCCTAGTGCTTTGAGCTCTCTTAAAAGCCAGTTGGATTAGCTTTGCACTCACACAAACTTAATGGAGGAAATTAGAATGAAGAGGAAAGGAGGTTTGGTAAGAAGAAGTGAGAAATGAGGGCTATTTATAAACTCTCTATTCGATTGCACAGTACGAAGGGGAAGTTCATATAGTACAATTGAGAACATACCAACGGTCATCAAAACAATTAGAATTAATTGAGTTAATCATACAATATGACTTAGAAATGTCCTGTATGACTAAGTTTCAATAATCCTTTTAATGTTCAGAACAATAATTAGTTTGACTAGGTCAATCAAACTATTATAATCATATCATACAATGTGATCAATGATCTTATAGTACAATCTATTTGCAACAAATCATCCAATAAATTCTCCAGCCTATTCCGACGATCTAGTTATGTTTATTTTTTTGTACGATTGGTATCGTCTAATATGATTTAAAAAATTTTTGTCCCTTATAGTAAAATCTGATCTACAACAAATCATCCAGTCAGTCATCCAGCTTATTGTGTTCTTTTTTTTTTCTTTCTTCATATTCTCTTATTCCTCTTATTTGTCCTCCTGATTATAGTTCTTGAGTGAAAAACACTCCCACTTGATGTGACCTAATTTCTTACATTCATAGCAGGGTGAGCAACTTTGGAGGAGTTCTTAATTTTACCTTTACCTTTCTTTGGTTCTCTTTCATCTCATCCTTAAGCAAGTTTTAAAATTTTCTAATCAAAAGCATGACATCATCCTCTTTAGTATTGTTGTCTTCTTCGCTACAATCAAAAGTGTTAGCTTTAAGTGCAATGTCCTTCTCCTTTTTTGTAACACTTGCATTAATATTTCTTTGTAATATTTTTTTGTTCATTAGTAATAAGTGAACAAAGTAAGTGATCAATAGAGTAAACAGATAAGTCTTTAAACTCAAAAATGGTGGTAACCTTGGCATCCTAAGATTTAGGCTGGCAACACAAAATTTTGTTAACTTTTTTTATCATTTACAAACTCTCTGCCCAAAGCATTCAAAGAGATAATGATTTTGGTGAATTGTGTGAACATGTCTGAAATAGACTCATGAGGTACCACATGAAAAAGTACATAAACATGCATGAGCATATTGATCCAAGATTTGTTTTCCTTATTAGTCCTTTCATATGTAACACATAACTTCTCCCAAATTTTCTTGCCAATTTTACAAGTCGAGACACACATGTAATCCTCATATTTTAAACACAAAAAATAATTTAAATATTTTGAATTTAAGTAGGCTAATTTTCTCCCTTTTGATGACTACAAGTTAAAAGGAGATTCAATTTGTTTGAAATTAATAACGATGATGAGGTGAATATCCCACTTCAATCATATTCCACATATGAAATTCAATCGATTGAATAAAAGTCAACATACAAATTTTCACGAAATAAAATGGAATATCATCAAAGAGTGGTGTTTGGTTAATAGAGTACCATTTAATAATGTTTCTATTCCTTGGATGTGCTATTGATGGATTTGCTTATGGTTCTTAGATCGTGGAACAACCAACCTGCTCTAATACTACTTGTAAGTATTGGCACACCCAAGAGAGGGTGTGAACTAATGTGCTTTTTAAAATTAATAAAATAAATAAAATTTAAAACTTAAACATAAAAAACTCATCAATCTAATCAAACTGAAATAAAAGAAAAAGAAAAGTATGACATAAGATTTACGGTGGTCCAGTCAACTAACCTACATCCACTCTCTAGATGTTTCCCCAAAATCCACTATCTCTCCTTTGGCACAACTTGCCAAGGTGAAGAAGACTCTCTCTTTCATGGATAATAGAGAAATCCTACACTCACTCCCCTTCTTTTTTAAGGCAAGAAGGACACCACTCCCTCACAAAGCGTACAAAGCAAAATCTCTAAATAAGAAACAAAGCTTACACAAGGTCTCATACTAAAGAACACAATATCAAGTTAAAAACATAAGACTCCAAGCAATGTAAATAAAAAATAAACAACCAAGTGTAACCTTATTGATAACAATTCCTTAGAAGAAATGAGGAGAGAGATATCTCCCCGCCAATCCTAAGTACTCTTCCCTAAGCATCTTTAAAAATTTTCACGTTCAAAAACTTATCTAGTTAAGTCCCCCTAATGGGGGTATTTATAGAGAAGAGGCAAAATAAAAAATTATTAAATTTATTCTTGAAAATGTCAGTACAATCGTATTGTAAGATTTACAATTGTATGGTACGATCATTTCAATTTGCTAGGGTTAGAGCCATGGACGATCATGTCATCCCAAATAACTGCACCTATTCATATTGTATGATTCTAAATCATACTATATAACATATAAATAAAAACATCAGCTCCATGTTTGTTTATCCTATATGATTGAATCATATAGTATGAATCAATTTAAGTAAAATACTCAAAAAATTGAATCCCTTAAATTCATGATTAGAATTAAGTAATTAAAAAATTAGAATCATACTGTATGGTTTATAACATATTATATAATTAGTTAATTTAGGCATTATTTTTTATAACCCAAATTAATCTTAACAGTGATGTTTAACAAAAATAATTAGTGTATAGTATGAGCTAAATCATCATATATGATCAACTCAAATTAGCAAATCTTGATCATAACTGATATGATTGAACTAGCTAAAAGTTTTATAAAAATGAATAATCATACATCAAAATTCAAACCATCTTGTACGATCATAACAATTTTATGAATTTTTTGATTTAGCTAATTTAGCAAATAAGATCATCGTACAATATAATTTCCTTAAAAAATTAATTTTTTTAAAAATTTATTTTATATGTTCTCTTAAGTGTGTGTGTGTGTATCTATATGCTTGGTTATCATTCATATAGCGAAGAAAAATAAAGTACAAGTACCATACATGATAATACAAATGTTGTACTTGACTCAAATCTTCTAGCAATAATAATTCATTATTTGTGATCTTCATGAATCTTTGATAAAATTTTTGATAAATAGTTATAGTTTGAGCTCTTACAATTAATATTAACTTTACTACTTAAATTTAATTTCTATATTTCATTTTAAACATAGCCTACACACAAAACTAATCGGTAAAAATAATTTATTCAACTAGAAATATTTGTGATCATCAAAAGTTAGAATATTAACTAAAGGCTCATGGGTCTAATAGTAAAGAATGAAATACTATCTCTAAAGATAGAAGGATCACCTTATGATGGACTTGATCACTTAATAAAGACTCTTAAAGCTGATTGGTCTATGTGTACTAGAGATTTTTCCTTACTTTACATAGATAAAGTAAGGTAGGATTTATTTTAAGCCAGGTTCTTAAGTTCTTTCTAGGGGCATGGCCCCATAGTTAATTATATCTTAGGGGATATAAATCTCTTGCAAAAACTCTTGATCAAAGTAGTCAACTATTACCTTTATAGATTTTAAAGGTTAGAGCAAATGATTGATAATTTTTGAAAACATATATGAGAGCTTATATAAGAAGAGTTTTTAACAGATCCCAATGGAAGACAAGTAGGAGGCATTCATGATACTACAAAGAATAGTGAGTACATCAGTTTACCCTACAATTGGGCTTTATAATTTTGAAATTGAGAATTATATTAATTTTGGAGTTGAACTAGATTATTGGAATGCCTGTGGTGAAGATTTACACTCATAGAAAAAATTAAACTAGACAACCGAAATTCTACATCTAAAGTGCTCTAATATAAACCGAGAGCTCAATATATTCTAACAAAGGATAAATAGTATATGTTGGTTCATTTTCACTAGAGAGTGAATATATCCTGACTCTTATAAACTTCCAACCATCTAGAAAGGTCACCAGCTAGTACCTCCTTTGAGTTAAAATCATATGGCCAAGTCTGATGAATGCATGTTGGCTAGGCTGGAATCAAAAGATCCTAAACTCCTCCTTAGGATTTTAAATCATGACTAGTATGAGTAATTCTTTTAGCTAATGAAATAAAAAAATTTGTACTTTCATAGATTTTAAACTCTTAAATTTGACCCAAGTTTGGGTGGGTAAGTATTCTATATGCATGATAAAATTAAGTTATAAGCCAATCAAGAGAGGTGTTCTTTACTCAAGGGAGTTGTCAATGGTCCCGACTCACCCCTTATCATGCAATGAGTGAAGATCCCTAAATTTGAAGAAGAAAAAGTAATATGTGAATGATATGGTTATACATTCATAATAGACCTAGTTGTTCCAAAATCTTTTAGTTGTTTAATTTCTAGTTTTAAGCTAAAATTATAAATTATATTAATTTTGATTCAAGTTGACTTTAAATTAGAATAAATAAATTAAATCTTAAAGAGGATACCAAAATTTAGGTCATACATCAAAACGGCACACTTTAGGAAACCTAAGAAAAGCATACAATTTTTATTGCACAAATAATGTAAATAAACAAATAAGATTGAAATAATAAAAGAAGTTAGTGGGGCCTGGTTTTCCATACACCCCTAAAAAGAAAAAAAGTGGGCAATTGAGCTTTTCCCATATACAACCTAATTTATAATAAATATTATGATAAATGAAGGCCAATGGGGGACTTCATCTTTCACCTCCAAGTGTCGAATATTCCAAGCTTCATAGGACCTCCTAAGTAAATGCTTTCTAACTACTATTGATCCTAAGCCTTATGACTCTAATCTTAATTTTATTATAAAATTACCACATCGAGAAAAATTATGTTTCATACAATAGGGCTTAACACCATTGGGTACCAAGCACTAATCTTAATGGGCTTTTCTAAAGGGGAAAGTAGAACTTATAAGCAAAATTATTAAGCTTATTTTCTTATAGCATCCCCTTTTGTTAAGCATAGCCATCTACATAAAATAACATTAGCCTAATAAATTTTATCCTACTATCCGAACTATGCATATGTAATCTTAACATCCAATTTAAAAATGTTAACTATAAAATAGGAAAAAATAAATACATCGCAATCAAACACCTACCTAGCCTAAGTCTATGATTAGTGGCTTATCAGTATAATGTGTGTGCAAAAGCCAATGTGGTGATGCAAGGCTACGCTTTAGTGCTAAAGTTATGATTTGAAAATATAACTTAATTTTATTTTTATTTGATGGTTTCAATTTAAGTGATTGGTGATTTAAGGATAGCTTTTAACCTTGTTTTAGAATTTTTCATTTGAGTTAAATTAATGTTTAAAAGGCATGAGGCTTGTTGATTCTTACATAAAGTAAGAACCATTTCACATTATGCCCTAACCTCAAAATACTAAGAACTTAAGTTAAATATTTTCTTAATTATGTATGATTCTTTTTAAGAATAATGAAACATGATGAAATAGCTTCAATACATGTGAAACGACTTTGCATTATTTTTATTTATTTAATGTATATAGAAGACATGTATGCTTATGACTTGAATGAATATAAGGATTTTCTTTAAGTAAACTTAAATTTACATTTACTAGTTATCAAATGTTATTGCATGCAAGATATTTATATACTTAATTCCTTACCAGAAATAGGTATGTGGTGTTGTTAAACTAGTGGGTCGAGATAATAAGACCTCTTCTGGACCAATAGTCTTGCGCTTTCAAGTGTCCAAACTATATCCCGTGGTTATGAATATGCATGCATTATGAATGATATTCTTAAGTGACATGGATACACACTTTATATGAATTATATAGATCATAGTGTGAGTATACACCTTATGTATCTCACCATTTGATTTGATGATAACAAACTTTGTGTAATAAGAACCAATTATCTCTTTGAATAATAAATTATCCACAATAATCATTATGAATCTTATTCTTAATTTAGATTTATATTGATGATAAATATATATTCTTTAAGCTACTAATTGTTAGTTTCAAGTGTTTCAGGAAATTCAAGAGGCTCAAGTTGCTTAGTTAGATTGGGAAAGTCATATCATCTAGATTAGGGTAGTTTGGAAATTTTCTAAGAGTTGCAATAATAAGAAAATTAGAGCTCAATAAAAAAAATTTAATGTATAAATCATTACAATATATTTTATTTAATCTTCTCCATATTTTTCTACATATTAAAATTGCTTATTCTTTAATTATTCCTTGAATTATCCTTTTCGGATAATCTAAATCACTTGCATGAGTTTAAGTATCATTTATTATGCTTTCAAGTATGATGAATTTATTTCATACTTCATTAAATTATTTCCATGCTTAATCACACTAATTATCCATTTATTTTTGCATGAGAATAAAATTATTCAAAAATTATCCTAAATATTCTTTTTCTCTCTCCTATCCTTTAATCTTCAATCTCATATCATCCTTATTGTTTTAGAAACATTTTGGCCAAATTTTTTGTAGATTTTTGAATGATAAATCATGTGAGATTTATTCAAATCATTTCCATAATAATTCCATCATTTATTCAAATTTCAAAAGTCAATTTATTTGAATTTTTAATTTAAATTGTTTTGAATCTAAATTAAATTTACATTGCCATATTAATTCAAATTTGGATCTATTAACTTATGGAATAATTTGGCCTTCCCTATCTATTTTAATTTATTTAGTTTGTGTTTATTTAAATTATTTTAAGCTAATTCAAATGAGCCATGTATTTATATTCTTTCTATTTTAATTTTATTATTTATGAAAATATATGGTTGGCCATTCATTGTATTTTAGTTGGAGTAATTAGATTTGTTTAAATTAATTCATATCTTCTCTAATCTGATCTCCCGTAATTTATTCATGATCAATTGCATTGAATGAAGATTTAATTCATGTTTGGAAACTATGTGGCCGAAAATCCTTCTTGATTTTTCTTGATTTATTTATTATTATATTTCTTGTAACTTGTCTTATTTCTTCCAATCAATCTTAGTTAATTTAATTTATATTGCTTGAATCCCTATTTGGAATCCTTTCTTGGCCATTCCTCCATGTGATTGGATCAAATTCAAAATTATTTTGCACTTAGATTATTGATTTGAGTTATTTATGTTAAGTGCATTTTTCTTTCCCTCTCTTTAGCTTTTGCCAACCACTCCTAAATTAAATTAAATTAGATTAAAATTATAGCTATGTGGTTAAATATTTGAACTCAAATTTCTTGCTAAAATAATGTTCCCTCTCTTTTATTCATGCTTGGCCAAAAATCAATGGAATTTTTTCCGTTGATTGTATATGACTAAATTGATTAATTTCCTTCCATCATATTACTCTCTCCTATCTCTCTTGGCCAAAATTAAAGCATCTTTGTTTGAATTTTTTTTTCATGTGCTTTTTTTTTTAAATCAAATACCTTCCTTATTAATTTTTTCCTCTCATTATTTTCCTCCTCTTCTCCTTTGGCTTGGTCGAAAATCTTTTGATCCTAACTCTATTTAAAGCGATGATCTCATAACTTAATTCCTCTTGCTTCCTCTCCCTAGTCTTAACCCTTGCAAAATCTTTTCTTCAAATGTCTCTTGAAGATTATGCATCAAATCTCTGATGAGGGTGATGAATCAAAAGCTAATATGGCAAGGCAATGTAGCACTAAACTTTACTATCTACATAATATTTTTGTATTAACAAAGATGACTCTACTAAAAAAAGTGAAGAACAAATAGAAAATGTTAAGCCAAGAGATGAGCCCTACACCACTAGGTGAGGATAAAGAAGCCTTAGGTTTTTGGGGGGACAATGTTGAGAAAGTTCCTAGTCATGTTGAGAATAAAGAAGCCTTAGGTTTGTGGGGGACAATGTTGAGAAAGTTCCTAGTCATGTAGAAGCTATTATTGGAAAGGGCACTCATAGCAATAGTCCTCAAAATGGCTCCAAAAAGCAATCCAATGGTGAAGGTTAAAATTGGAACACCTTTAGCAAGAAGATAGCAAAAAGTTAAACATTTTAGCATACTACTTTATTATAAAGATCAATAATTTTTTCACAATTTTAGAGTGTAACACTCCTCAAAGTAAGGGTCTTGTCTCTGAGCAAATCAATTACCTCCCATGATAATTAGAGGTGGCAATTCTTCCAATGTCTACAACAACTTCAATAAAAGATAAGAGTTCACTAAAGTCTCCCTTTTAGGGAATGAATGAGCTGTGGATGCCAGAGAACCAACAAGGAGCAGTTTGCCTACTAATGAATTTGTTTGGGAAGACGACCATGATATTTATTTTGAAGTTGTTAGCTCAGTGGCAAGTAAGGGTTGAGTCTACAAGTCATTTCACATTTAGATTAAGAAGACTCTCAGACTCTAACATAGAAGTTTCTTAAAGAGTGATATAGGATGACAATTCATAAGAGTAAGATTGTAGTACTTTTGTAGAATTTGAGTCCCAAAGATAAGAACAAGAAATTTTAAAGTTAACATAGAGTTCGAGAAGGCCAAAATGATAGAGAAAATATGTCCTTCATGGAGAGGAACTAAGATTCATTGTCTTGACTAAGTTGATAGAAAATTACTCAAAAGTAAAAGTCAAGCTTAATTGGCATGGTCATCTTGTCGTTTTAGATTGATTCACCCAAGGAATGACAAGTTGAAGACATTAGCCATCCTAATGATGATGTTCTTGAAGACTTCCATATTTCATGTAGTGTAATCTAATCAATAGTAACAATCATCCTTTTGAGGTCACGCTTGAATTGAAATTCTAATTCATGTTGGGAGGGAGCTTTAACAGTATTATATGAAAAGTTTAAGGATCCTTCTAACCCAACAAATCATCTTTCCAAGAGATTATTATATAAATTTTAATTTTTCCTTTATGATTGATATATTTATTCCAGAAGAAATTATATGAAAATGTTATAAATATAAGTTTTCCATTTTTTTCTTTTTTTTGCATTGTTTAACTTTATGTTAATCTTTAGATGATATGAAAATCCATTTTCTTGAGAAATTATTTTTAACTATAATGTTGAGTTTAAATCTTGCGTATTATTATTTTTATGTGTACTTATCCTCAGTTTTGTGAGTTGAGTTCTTTGTATAGTCACTTATTGAAGTCAATTCTCTACCTTGAAGTCCTAACTTTCTTATAAAGTTGAAAGTCATTCTTTATGCTAATGTCGGCCTCAATGATGATTTTGGTTGGCACTTAACGATCAAGTGAGCTTTCCATGTGAATTTAGTCCCTCATTGTGAAGTAAAATCTTTGATCATGACATCAATGTTTAATCAAGAAAAAATTGTTTTGTTTCTTAGGTTCTTGAATGAATGGACAATGACGTTCTTGAAAGGATGGACAATGACTAAAATTATTGACATAATGATTTGACAAGTACATTAACACTTGTGCTTAATGATGATTGACTCAATGATTGATAGTCTTTAGTGTTTTACCAAACCAAAATGAAGGTTACCTTCTTCCATCAAAGATAGAGTTTTATTTCAATGAGGGCTTCACTATGAGAGCTCATGAGATCAATGAGTTTACTAGTTTAGCTTCTAACATGAAATAAGGCTTCTACCTAGACTAGTTCATACTTGGCATGCTACTTATCACTCTTCCTTAAAGCCATCAAGATCCTGAACTTCTTCAGGTTTGCCCATACATAAGTGATGTCAAACTCCTTAACAAGCTATTTTTCTTCATCATCATTCTTCAAGAGTAGAGGAATATATAGACTTCATGCCTCCTTTTGATTAAGTTAGATGTAATGGACTTTAAAACAAAAAAGTATGCTTTTTTTTCTCTTTAAAATATATCAAGATGGACAATTAGAGAATAAAATAAAAGATTAAAAGAAAAAAAACTTGATCAAGTTAGCCATCAACAAGATTATCAAATGATGACCTCACCCCACCAAATCTTTCTTTTGATATATAAAAAAAGTTCACGAAATCAAGAACGATGCACTCAACAATTCTACTAGTCCGAGGAGTTGAAAAGTTCTTGTATTATTAATATAAATGTTAAATTTTGATTTGATTTCCAAGTTTAGGTAGCTTGTTGTTACTTTTTTTTCTTTTATAGTTTTTGTTGTCCCTAATGGCATGTTAATTGAAGTCAGTATAACCAAGTAATAGATGTTGAATTTGAGTGTCTTCCTTAACAATGCTGATGAGGAAGGTAATCTTGGCTTTAAGGGTAGGGCTTGTCATCAAGAGTAGAAGCAACTTACAAGAAAACACTCAAAAATCCCTTGAGGCATCCTAATGAGACAATCCTCCATGTTCTACAATTGCTTGAATAAAACATAACCTTTAAATCACTCATTTTGCAAAGACCTTTCCCTACCTTCAAGAAGCTTTATGTTCTAATTATTTATCTCAAAAAATCCATGTTCAATATACCTAAGTAGATGTTAAATCCAATAAAATCAATGAAAAGATACCAAGAATATACTAAAGATATGAACCAAAGCCCAAAGAGTAGAAAGAAAAGAGAGGCTAAGTCTCAAAGATTTTTTTTAAGTGAATTGGTCTACAATAGATCAACTAAACCCTTAGACAGAGAAAGGTGACTTAAACTAAATTATAAAGATGATTTAGAGAGAGGGATGAAGAGATTCTAAGGAGAATCTTATAGAGAGAGAGAGAGAGAGAGAGAGAGACTTCAATTGGGTAAAATTTGACATAGTGCAAGATCAAATGATGAATCTATTCAACTAGTGATTATTCATAGATAAGGATTAAGGAAAATAGTATAGAATTGGTTATAGTGTGAGTACATGAAAAAAACATATAATAATTTATATTTGATGTAGTTAGTTATATTATGGGTGAATATAACCAACTGGTAGTCAATGCTTAAAGTGAATCTTGAGTTAAGGGCATGTATCCCTTAGTAGGATGATGGGTAAGTAAGCGTCTGAGTTATTTGTTCAAGTAATTTTAGTGACTTGTGAATTTAAGTGTCCTTGGAAATGTTCAATAGCTCAATGCTAACGGTTGAGCAAGCATTTATTATCGATATTAGGCCCTATGTAACTTGAGGATTTAAGAAACATTAAGCTTAATAAATTTCAACATCCACATAACTCAGAATAATATGGGTCCACCTAAAATTCAATCATGCATTCTATTCACTTGAAAAAAATCAATTTAAAACAAAGAATCGAATAGAGAAATTGGAATTGACACCTAAAATAATCTTATTTTGACACATCATTAGGTAGATGACAAAAAAGTCACAACAGAAAATATCTAATGTCTTCAAATCCACAAGATGCGCATAAGCTAATGAAATGGTTGCCAATATTATTCTTTGGCTGGAGATTTCAGACATAATTGAATAATGTGCAGTTTTAAGGAATATTGAAGGCTCGTAGAGATGGTATTCATGCCATGCATTTTTCAGCTAAACTTCACTCTCTAATTTTTTATCATAATAGTACATCTCATAATCAGGAAACTCAATCACTAATACCTAGAATTGTTGGAATAGTAATTAAGCATAAAACTCACTGCAGATGCAAAGGCTTTCATCTTAGAGACCTTAGAAAAGAGATCCAAAAAAAAGCACTTGCTAGTATATATCTGCAACTAAGTATGATTGCCATGAATCATTACCATCAATCATCATACCCCTGAACATAACTACAAGCTCAAGCTTCATATTTCGCAGCATCCACCTAGCATCATTGAAGCGTAACACCTTATGGAAACCAGAGGCTGTTGAACCTTAGTAGTGCATAGTCATACATCATTGTGTTCTTTCTCAGAGAGCCTTTCAGCTGAGTTGAATGAACTTTTTTCATAATCATCATTCCTGCTAGATGCTGTAAATAATTAAAAATCAATCTCTAGATTTAAAAAGAACAACGCATCTACAGAGATAAAATAATTAGCATAAATGCTTTCCTAAATGCTTTCCTAAACCTGCCAAAGCAATCTCAATACAACTAAGGCTCAGAGATGGGTGGGGTGGGAGGAGAGTTGTTTAACAAACATCAAACAAAGATAGATGGTGAGTACAAAAATCGGCACATAAAAACTGAATGTATGTATGCATACAGGCATGCCTGTATGCATGTATGTATGTATGCATGTATGTATATATATATATATATATATATATGTCAATAAATACAATCCAATAAATATAGTGCATGCTCAGAGCAAATCATGTTTATTATCTTACCTTATATTTCACATGCATTGACACCAAAGGGAAAGATAGCCCAAAAAAACACACAAATCAAGTAATCCAAATTCTATTACTTTAAAAATTTTAAATGCAAACAAAGCAATCCAAACTTGATTATTTTAAGAAAGTTAAACTTGCAAGGAGAAAGAGGATACATCAACAACACTAAGCTTAAGACACCAAAACAACTAGAGCACTTCAGAAGCGAAACATTGCATACCTAAAATAAAGCAAACATACAAATTTATAGAGATGTTAGGACTCCAAACATATTTTAAAAATCTTTATGATAAAACAAAAGGAATACCCTTAATCTAAAAGTAATTTACTTTATTAAAGGCAAGCATCTCCTTCATGAATTATATAAGTAATATAGTTTTCTCGAAATGTTTCTTTAGTGATCGGCCCCACTTGATAAGTCATTTGCTTAGTGGTTGGTCCCACTAGATTTTGAGCTAGCTATCCTTCACTTTACTACTCTTTCATGCTAGATGGTTTAACCTCAAAATTCTTTCAAGTTTTTCCTCACTTTTCAATGAGTTTCACCGTCATTAAAAGCTTTTCTGTATCTCAAGACATCTGATCATCTGCTTCTACTGAAGTTATTTTTTGCCATTGGTGTTTGATATCCTTGCATTAGTTTGTGCTTTATGTGACTAGGATAGCCTTTACCCCGTAATAATGGGGTAGCTATATTTAATTGATTGTCAGTCTTTTATAAAATCTGCAACATAATTAAAAGATCCAAAAAAATATTTGCAATTGGAGGCAAATTCTAGGCTTTGGATTGATGTAATAATACAATATTAATTATAATATACCCATTTAATTTCTTTTAGCATTATTTAAAAAAAAAGGGCACAAGGCCATTCTTTTGAATCAATCATATAAAAGCATTTAATTGTTTAATTTGATCATAAAAAATTCTAAATGTACTAATCTATATAAACAATTATATATTCTACATATGAACTGAAAGTATCATTCATTATATTTTAAAATTTAGATGGACGGTGAAAAGAGTCATATATTGGTCCTTAATTTGAACTTACCAACAAATTTTAAGTTAAATTTAAAAAAAAATATAGCATTGTTAAAAGATGATTTAAAAGATCCCTTTTATTCAAAATAACAATCTAATCCATTTCAAAAATTTGTTTAGAGGATCATAATTAATAATAGGACGTGGTTTTCCCGTTCCTTTTTTTGGCGACAATCATAACATAGCCATGCAGCTCCGCAGGAAGAAGGTTTTTCTAATTATCACTTTAGCTATGAGAACATTTATTCAAACAATCCTTAAGATTTTAATCCCTTCATAATCTTCAATCACAGAAACCATTTCTTCTAATAAGGAACCTGTAATTATGTCCCTGACTTCTGAAATGAATTTTAATTTCAAATGAATTAGAAAATAGGAAGCAAAACCAGCGATCTTGTTAATATGGTTAATATTGTTAGTATAAAAGACCATTATAGAATTTGAGAGATATGAATCCTCTATGAGATAGTTTAATAATATAATTAAGGAGATCGTCGGGGTCAAAATATGATTACCTTCATAAAATAGTTTATTCAAAATTACACTTAAGAAAGCTTAGGTTGCTATAAATAAAAATCCACAATGGGAGGAATCACTGAGTCCAATATCCACCTTTTATACCTCTCATAGTCAAAAGAGATGACAAGTCAGACAACCTTGCAATGTTTGTCTTTGGCAAAATTAATGTAGAAATCACTACAATGAGAGATTTTCTTACCTTCATAAGGCAATTAAATTTTACTAATAACACTATTCAAATTAGAGCATAAAATAGGACATATTTGTCAAACCATGAAACCTACAGCAATTTTGACAAACCATGAATTATCTGTTTCACACCAAGCAATGAGATGGACTACCAATAGCTGCACCAGTAGGACCAAAAAAAAATCTAGAACTAGTAGAACCAAAATATGATCTATTTTCAATCATTTCATCTAAATTTTTTTGGTCAGGATGCTCATCGCTATAAAAGCATTCAAATTGTTCAAGATCACTAGTTTAACTTTATTTGAAGCTTTCTTACATGGTCGCACATTCCTGTGAGTATGACCAAGATGATCCTTAAATCTTTTAACACCTACAAGTATTCTTTCTTCACCTTCTACATTGCTGAATCCGAATTTGTTTGTTGAATAAATTAGAACTACTTAGGCACCTGGTAAAAGGGGTTCTGTTAAGTACAACAGTAATAAAATAGCAAAGCTAAGTAAAAGATGAGTGAGTGTAAGAAAAATCCCTAAGTCAATGATTGATTACAAAGATCTCTCCTTCTCACTCTTAGAGAAGAACCAAGAGTTATGGGTTTAGAAAAAAAAACAAAGTGTCCTTGCCTACTCGAAACTCCCCTTTCTTTATTGTGTTGTGGGGCAGATAAATAAGATAAGTACACATCAGTTGAATCAGTTACATGAGGGGAAAGAGACTCACCTATGAGAGACAAGTGCACTATGTCTAGTAGTGATCGCCTGATTATGATCATCAGTGGTGTTTGATGTGCATTAAACGATGGTTACCCATGTGTAGGCAAATCTTCATGTGTTGAACATGGGCTGAATTAACTCCATTGTCCTCCCTTGGCACTCACTTATATGATTATCGAGCTACCTTTTGGAAGAATGATCCTTGTATTCGCCTTGTATTGAGCAAGCCTTTATAACCGAGTGACTTAGATTGATTCTATGTTGTTGTCGAGCATCCATGCATTAACTATTCACCATCTCCAAGTGCTTGTCGATCTTACTCACACATCTTGGTCATACATTTAGCTCCTCAATTCTTCTACTCTTTGTAGAATCGACTCAAAAATAATAAAAGAATTGAAGGTAAAGATCAATTATTCATTTTAAGAATTTTGAAAAATCACAATCATTTATCACACATCACCTATGATTTGACCTCCTCTTTTACCATTTTCCTCATGTTATGGGCTATAAAAGGAGAATAAAAGATAAAGATCAATTACTCATTTTAAGAGTTTTTGAAAAAATTGCAATTATTTATGACACATAAACTATGATTTGACCTCCTCTTTTAGCATTTTGTTCATGTTTCGAGAAATAAAAGGAGAATGGGTCTTCAACTTCCATTTCCCTCATTATTCCTTATCTCTAAGAACGTTCTCTTGCTCTTTCACCTAGTCTTCTTTTCTCCATAGAAGTAAATACTAACCATGGATTAAAAGACCAAGAAGCGACATTGATCCTACCAAGCTCTAATCGGGCTTGCTAAAGAAGAAGAAGAAGACTAAGAAGTCAATGGAATTTGTTGTCACTCTCTCAGCTAAGGTGAGTATCTCTGCAACCACTGCCCTAAGTACCACTATTGTTCTTGTTATAAGTAGAGAAGACTTGTGGGTGAAGGTGAGTGTTCCTATTGTAGTTGAGAAGAGTGTGGTTGTCATGATAGAGCCAACTTCTTCCCCAAATATGAAGAAGATGCCTAGTTTCCGGGGAGAAGAGGAAGGCAAGAGAGAAGAGGAAGAGGTTCCTCTTGTGCAATGAAAATTCCTAATGAGCCAGCTAGCGAGTACTCCATCACACAAAAGGTTGTGGAGGATTTTCTCACTGAGGTAAGACTCACAATTCTTTTGTTATTAAATTAAATTTTTTTTTCTTCATAAATTTTTTTCATTGTAGCGTGATGAGTTTTGAGAATCTACAGATGGGGACAATGGGCATTGGTTGGCTATCAGGATATTACTTCGAAATTAAGTAACTTGAAATTAATTTTATCTTACAATGAGCAGTTGTTGAGCAACACCCAAATGAGGAGGAAGTCAATCTTGTTTACCATGGCTTCCTTCCCTACTGATAACGCCTCTATTAGTTATCTTATTGCGATTCTTGTGTCAACTCTTACCTACATTAACTCTCATCATGTAATGGCCACTACAAGTTTATCCGTCATTAACTTGGTGTCTCCAAGCCTCCTTGTGGAGGTTGTTCTTCCCCCTCTTAATGTTGTAGCACCATCCCTCACTATTGACAATGTGAATAGCTTTACCTAGACAAATATTCAAACATGATCTTCCTTCCTTCCACTTTGGTGAGGGCTAGCCTTCCCATAGTGGGAGATGTTGAAGAGGATCCTCAACTATCTTCTTACTCAATTCAGCTCGTCGCCTTGCAGAAGAGAGTCACTCATTTTGAAGTGGGTGTGTATGCAAGATGAGATTATCGAGTTATGAATAATGTTGAATGCTATGTCACAACGATGATTAGTAGTCGAGGAGGAATCTCAATGAAAATAGGGGACCATAGAAGCCGAATTAACATCTCGTCGCCTATCGAGTCAAAAGGATCCTCTCTCTTCATTATAGGTGCCAAGTTTTTGTTTAATTACTTATGTGATAAAAGGGCAATCGCCAATGAGTAGCACTCTGACTCAATTGTAAAGTAATTTAAAAAATAATAAGAGGTAGCATGGGCTTGTAATATTTGTGCTAAGTATTTTTTCATAAATGAAATGTTTGTTTCATACTTGTGTCTTTACTTATAGTGAGTAACTTTATTGTTCTATGACAGCGAGTGGACTTTTCATCATAACTTGTGCTATCTAAGATCTTTATGGGATTTTGTAATAGTTTCTTTATTAAATGCTCGATGCAACACCCACCTCACTAAAACATTCTTATTGCGTCTTACCTCCTCCTATTAGGTGAGCCTTTCTTACTTTCCTTCTTAGATGTTGGGTAGAATTCTATTTGTGTGGGTTGATCTCTTTTGCTCGCTCATTTCCATTAAGTTCTCTTGACAAAGTATGGTCATGACCACATTGAGGAAAACCTCTACTATATTTAGGGAAATTGTGATCAATAAATCACCTTTCCTCAATCCAATGATGCCTTTAGTTTTCATGAGTATTATCAAGGGATCTTGAATTACTTATTCAGCTCATGAAGATGAGCGAGTGAATTCTTTGAGCACAACTAAGTTATATGCCCCTTTGGATCATGTGCGATTTGGTCTATACTTCCCACTTCATTCATAGTTGATTGAGATCTTGAATCACTATTGGTTGGTAATTGCCCAAGTGTCACCCAACTCGATCAGAGTATCACCACCTTTATTGCCTTCCCGAGGGAGGAGAGATTTACTTGGAACCCATCTCTTTTCCGTCATGTCTTCTCCGTCAAGGGCCATAACTAGGCTGCAAATGAACTAAGCGTTCAAACTCATAGCTTCTCGATTAGAGCTTGTTCATGATCATTTGATTAACTAATCGAAAACTTGAATACTTTTGTAAATACTGATTGCTAAATGAACAAACTTGAATAGCTTATCATTCAATCCATTTATGTTGAACAATATCATTTAAAGGCGTGAACAAGCTCATTAAAGAGCTTGATTATCGCTCGATTAAAGCTTGTTTGTGAATAATATTGCTTAAATTCTTATTTTGCTAGGCTTAATAAGCTTTAATTGATATAGATCATGCATATTTCTCAATAAGCTGCTCGTGAACAAATTTGATTAAAGCTTGATTAAAGTTTGGTTATTTCATTAAATGAGCTGCTCGTTAATACATTCGATAATCCAATTTGAACGAACTGAAAAACATGAATCAAATTCGAGCAAAATAATGCTAAACAATATCAAGCTTGAAGACCATCCTAAAAAGCTCAAATCATGCTTGAGCTCGATAATGACAAGATTGAACTTGTGAACATGCACATGCTCAACTCGGGTCGATGCATTTATATCCCTAACCATAAGGACAACACTATTTAATTCTAGGCAATTTTGATGAACATCACCATCTTGTCGAATAAAGTAAGAGGAAAAATTGGCTCTGCTCTAATTTAAGTGCTCAGGAGATGGTTAGTGCCTACTGAGCCCATTCCTTTTATGAAAAGTAAGGTCCGTTGCTCTTGAGGTGACTGTCGAGGAAAAATATATTTTTGCAAAGTTGACTAGGGAAGGCTGGACATTAAGTTCTATCTTCAATTTGGTAAGATCCATAAATCTCTCTATAGTGAGCACTTGCCAATTGCATACATTGAATGATCACTTATGATTTGATTATCTTGATTTATATTCATTTTTGTAGAGGAAGACATCTCTGCACCTTTCCCCACCGATCTCATGATCATTAAGTTCCACGATGAGTATAAGGATGAGGAAGGTGGCAGTGAGTTTATTGCTATTGAAGCCGCCTCTGAGAAATAGGCCAATAAAGCAAGGCCAAGTTCATCTCCCAAGAGGTCAAAAAAGAGGTCAATGAGTTGCAATTCTCCATCTTTCGCTAAAGAAGAAGAAGAGTGCGAAGGAAAAAGAGCTGGCATGTGAACCGAGCAATCTTGATCTTTCGGATAGTTATACCCCCAACATGGTTGACCCGACGAGTGAGGCTTTCAAGTTGGTGGACTTTTTTTTCTTCCTAGTTGGATACACCAAAGGTTCCAAGGGCCTATGCTACCATGACAACTCAAGCAATAATGTGATAGTCAACTTGTCAACTCTCTAAGAGCTATATATTCACTATGAAAGATCTCTCAGTCACTAAATTGATGGATCAGTCAATGTACATTCGTCGGCAAAATGCCAAGCTCGAATTGACAATGATGCAAGATGAAGTAAACCAGCTTGGGGAAGAAAAGATGAGAGTAGCCTAGGAGCTGACTCACCTTTCTGAAGAGAAAAATAAGATGAAAAGTAAACTTTCTCATCAGGCTGAGGAGCTCCAAAAGAAGTAAGTCGACTCTTCCAAGTTCCTTGATCCTGATGAATACATGGTCTTGTTGTAGCAAAAGGTTAAGGAAGGCGCCAAATTTATTATAACCAAGTTAGTGAAACATAACTAGTTGAACTTATTCTTGAACTTTAACAATGGATTCACTTTATTAAATTCGGACTTGGAGGTGACAAGAAAGGGAGCACTAACTAGTCCTTTTTTTCTTTTTCTATTTATATTTTTTTTTTGCAAGTTAGAGGATTGGTTGCATATATAAGAAATTTTGTACACTGGCTACTCGTTGTATTCTAATTTTCTTTTAATGAAGTAATTTTTCTTCACTCTTTGTCAATAATTCATATACTCTAATAAGTAATTATTTTATACCCACATAATGTTCATGCGAGTTATTCTTGCTGAAAATTTTATAAATTTCATAACGTACTCATAGCATCTATTGAATGTATTCAATAGCTATGTTTATTTGACTAGTTGCTTATAATTGCTTCATAGTTTGTGGGGGATATGTTATTGCCAACCACATGGGGTGTTAATCTTAATCACCAACCACATAGTGTTGGTTTTGGTCATCATCCATGGAATATCAGTCTTAGTCATCAACCACAGAATATTAGTCTTAGTCACCAACCATAGGGACTTGGTTTTAATCTCCAACCATGAAGTGTTGGTCTTGGTGCCAACCAAGTGTTGGTCTTAGTCACCAACTATGAGAGTTGATCTTAGTAGCCAACAACGAAGTGTTGGTCTTCATAGACAACCATAGAGTGTTTGTCTTGGTCATGGGTCTTAGTCACCAACCATGAGTTCATCTTAGTCACCAACCATAGAGAATTGGTCTTTAGTTGTTACCATGGAGAGTTATGCTTTTAGTTGTCAACTATGAAGAGTTGGTCTTTAGTTTCCAACCATAGAGAGTTAGTCTTTAGTTGCCAACTATTAAGAGTTGGTCTTTAGTGCGAGTGCCCCATCATTTCTTTGTGAAGCAATTTAAGTGAGTGATTCTTCATAATTCAATCTAGGATATCTAATTGACTTTAGTATTCTCAGACCAAGAAAAATGCACAAAATTTTTGTTCTTTGTTTGGGCTCTTCGGTGGCTCGTCAAACGAGAATTTTTACTAGAGCCAGAAATGTCTCGTTGAAGGACCTGAGTCAACACTAAACTCTTCGTGTGTTTATATTTCAACTTGGCATGTCTAACAGACTTTTGTATTCTTGGGCTAGGATGGCGCATTAAGCTTTTAGGCTTTCTATTTGGATGATTAAGTGATTCACCAAATTGAACTTTTTACTTGGATTAGAAATGGCTTGTCGAAAGTGATCTAAATTGATATGCGACTCCTCAGTGTTTAACTCAAGTTATTTATTTGTTGAGTATTTCAAATTCTTATGACTCATTAAACTTTCAGGCTAATTAATAAAAATTTAGCTATACATCTCATAATCAATTCACTAGATGAATAAGAAAACAATTGTTGACTAATAATAATGAAGGGAGTAAAACAAAACTTATTATTATGGAAATTTTTCCCAAATCCCCGCTTTCCAAGCACGAGAAACATCTTCTTTGAAATGTGTTTGTAATTAATTAATATGCTCCTGAGTTGACTTGTGCTTTAATGATATAAGACACCTCCAAACTGTGGGTGAGTTTATTTAACGCATTCTGGTGAGCAGCTACATCTACTTTCTTTAATACTAAGTCGCCAACTCTGAAATATTTTTCTTTGATGTGCTGGTTATAGTATTTAACCATTCACCTTTTAGTTTCCTTTACCTTTGGGACACTTCAATCTGTAGTTCTTCCAAAAAATTGAGTTTGGTTTCTTGGTCACAACATTTGATGTTTCCCACTAGCCAATCTCTTGGTCTTGCTCGATGGATATTTTTTCTCTCTGACTATAGAGTTTGTACTCGATAGGTAGCACAACTTCTATTCCATGCAAGAGGGTGAATGGAGTTATCCTAAGTGGCCATAATACGGTGGGTAGGGTATTGCCCACTTGGGCTTTTCACCTTCCATCTTTTTCTTCAGAAGGTTTAGAATCTTCTTATTCATCGCTTCTACTTGACCATTACTTTAAGGAGGATGTAGTGAAGCATATTCGAGTAGAATTCCTTGATATTTATAGAATTCTCTAAGTCATTTGTCAGTGAATTGCGGGTTATCTATAATGATCGTCATTGGTAGCCCATACCTATAAATAGTGTCGGTCCAAACGAAATTTTGAACTATCTGGGTGGTAATTTTGGCGAGTGACTTGGCCTCGATCCATTTACTGAAGTAGTCAATTATAAAAAGTATGAACCTTCTTTGCCGCTAGCATGTGGCAAAGGTCTTATCAAATCCATCCCCCAAATGGTGGCCATGGACATGTGATAGGCTTCAAAGGTTGTGACAACTGCTATTGTAAAGGAGCAAACTTTTAACACTACTCACACTTCTTGGCTAATTCTTTAGCATCCTTTTTTAGTGCAAGTGTGGTGTTTATTTTCGGTTGATGTGTATGTATGTGTATATGGGGGGACACCACAATTTTGAGAGTGTATTAAGGTGATGATCGACAGAAATAGTGTACTATCTCAAAGATAAATCACTATCCTACGATAACTAATAATATAATAAGACTCTTAAGGCATGATGAGTCTTGAATGTATTAGAGATTTTCCCTACTTACATAGATGAATAAAGTAGGGTTTATTTAAACTAATTCTAAAGTTATGAGGGCAAGCCCATAGTTAATTACATCCAAAAAAATGAATTCCTTAGGAATACTTTTCGATTAAAGTAGGCAATTGTTACCTCCAAAAAATTCAAAGATAACTATCAATAAATTGGTTATATTTAGGCGATCAAATGGGATAGATTGAACAAAGGAGATGAGTATGGGATGCTCATAATACTAGGAAACTTAGTGAGCATCATAAACTATGCTATGATTGGGCTTTATATATTTGAAATTGAATAGAATTATATATTTGACTTAAAATTTTATTAGAAATCTAAGACTTATAATTTCCATATGATTATGAAAATGCCAGAGGTGAGGATTTATGCTTGTAGCCCAAAGAAACAATCTGATCCTAAATCTAGGAAGCTTTAGCGAGGGCCAAAACGACTAAATCTAAGGAAAGTATGTATATTATTTTCTCCACAGAGAGTAAATCCACTGGACTTATAACCTCGAGTGGCGGACTAACTCTTCATGTTTTAAAATCATGTGGTCAAAGTCATATGTTTTCAAGATGGCTAAGTTGTTATTATTTAGAAAAGAAACTAAAGTCCTTAAATCCACTCCCTAAGAGACTAGAGCATGAGTGATATGAATAATGACTTAGTCTAATGCAAGTCTTATCAAATTTTATTTGACTTTGGACTCTTCATTTTGACACATGCTATAGAATTTCATATGCCTAAATGTATGATGAAGTTGATTATGGGCTAAATAAAAAGAGAAATGAGTGTTTTTTCCATCACAGGCTCTCAAAGATTAAGCTTTTTTTACTATCTGGCAAAGATGAAAGCCCTCTCTTACCAAGAGTGAAAGAAAATGATATGCATGATATTAAGCATACAACATACAGCTAAGGGGTTGCTAAATATTTTATTATCTTGATTTAATGCCTACGCTTTTATGTGAGGTTATGAGTTATTTTAAAAAACTTAGTTATGAATTATTATTGGGGTAGAAAATTTATTTTTTTGAAGAGTCTAAACGATCCAAGTCCGTCACCAATCATAAATAAACTATGAAGAGACATGCTTTTCTAATGCACAAAAAACAAAATATTAAATAATTTTATAAAAACTAACAAAGAATAAGAGGCGATTGTCGAATCTGTCGTCTGACAGAAAAAAAAAAAATGGGTCTACCCTTATACAACCTGGTATATGAAAGAATAATTACAATTTAATTACAACAAATGAATGGGAGTTATGGGTGATCTTCAAATCTTCAAGCTCCTTCTTTCCTTCATTTTCCTCTTTCATTTGGTTGGGCAAGCTCCATAGGATCACATGGTACATAAGACTTAGTCTTATAACCAACATTTATCCTAAGCCCCTATAGCACTAATCCTAATTTCTAATATAAAATTATATTAAAAATAAAAAAAGTAAATCTAACTACACTTGCAATATAAGTGTTAACTAAACACACCATACAACCCAAATAGTTATATGAATAATTTGGACTTAGCACCCGAGGGTAACTAAGTCCACCTGTCATAATGTAGATTATGCTTAGGGATTAAACAACCTGCACAGCAGAACATTTATATTTATTTTACAGAGGCCCCTTAAGCATAATCTCAAAAATATGATTAGGTTAACTAACATCCACTACTACATCCCCATCTACATAATATTACATCATAAACAAGCATACATCAAACCATGCAAACATAAAATTAGAAGTGACAACTTAGTCTAATGTGTGTGTTAAAACTTGTATGGTATGTCCTAGCTAGGCTTTAGAGTTAAGATTTTCTAAGTAGGAAAGGCATTTAATTATCAAGGGTAGTTTCACTAATTAATTTGTAAATTTTACTTAATATTTTCTTTTGTTTCATTTGACTTACACAAAACAACTAAGTGTTATGAAGAGAAAGAAAGAGAGGATCACTCTCTTTTATCCCTACCTTAAGTCATAAAAAATTAATTAATCAATTCCCTTTAGTGAATAACTTATTACATGATTTAATTAATCCTAAGTTTAAGTTCACTTAAATAAACTAATTCAATAAGAAAGGCATCTTAAGATTAGTTGGAATGAATTACTATCACATAACACATATTTATTCATTTCTTTCCATCATGTATATCATGCATATGATTAAATCCTAAGTATAGCTATACATGCAATTTATATCTTAGCACAGTTAAATGATGAATGTGAGTAAATGTATTTGGAATTAATATTTCATTTGATTGAATAATTTTGTCATATTAATTTAAAGCTCTATCTAAATTCTTATGCAAAAGCATAAAGAAAGAATCTTAAATCACATGACTATTCAACTCAACCAAATAAATAAAGTATGAATGCATGTCTTTTTTTTATAGAAAAAGGGGATTTTCATTCATTAGCTAAGTACACATCCACATGTATAAAAGTTTTAAGCGAGTATGTCACCATTGCTCTGCACTAAGTAGGAATGTCCTTGGGATTACTTAAAGTTATGCATCCAGAATGTCCTACTCTTATCATTAGATATATGTGGATGTATAAACAATTACAAGAATAGAAAGCCATGCGAAAATAATATTTTTTAATTTGATTGATTTATTTTGTGTAGATGAATTAAAGCTTTATCTAAATTCTAATGTCCAAATGCATAAGAATGAAATCAAGCGGTGCGTCCAATTGTCCTACAGAGGAAGCGAGTTAGGAACCTCCTTGGGCTACTTAAAGTCGTCTGGATGTCCTAATATATCACTAACATTCTTACTTATACAAATCAACATGAATATAAGAAAGAGACTTTATTTCACACACTAAATTTATATTCACTTGCATTTTCTATATATAAAACTAAATTTACAATATATATGCATATTCAATCATTAGTAAACTTTTGAAAATATATTTGAGATTTAATAATGATATTAGCCACACATATTTTTAATTTAAATCATCACATGCAAATTGACATAAAGAAGATCATTTTCATTTGATTAATTTGAAGGACATGAATGCATGAGTACATATGACATACAACATTTAGCATGAATGGAAGAAATAAAAAACACAAAGAATGTAATTTCATTCATTCTAACTAATAAGGACAATCATACTAAATAAGATTATTTAAAATAAACTAAAGTTCTTTAATGTCATTTCATTTTTTACGTTTGATTTGATTTAAGAAATGTGAAAGAGGTTTGTTAATTCTAATCACATTCCCCATGTGTGAATTAATTTGGTTTAATGAAGGATAATTAGGTTGATTTTATGCCTTGATTAGGTTAGAGTATGAATTAAAGTCAATTAATTAACCTTACCTACATCTTGCTAATTAACTAATTAATAATGAGCCAATATGATATGCAACCACATGAAAAGTAAATTTGTAATGCTCTAAGAAATGAAAGGGGCTAATACAATTGACTCATGATTAATAGTTAATTATGCTTAAAGGATCTCACTTAACTTTTTATTTTCTCACACATGTGATAATTTCATTAACTCTCTATTTAGGTTATTGAACACCCAAAGAGCTACCCAAGGTTGATTAAAGGTGATTAGATGTGAATGAATTTTAGATTGAATTGATTAAGCACATTAATTCATTTGGTTAAGCATGAAGCATTTTCAATTAATGGAATAGAATTAACTTAAGGAAAGAGATCGAGAAAGAGGCCTTAATCTCAATCCATAAGTCTCATATTTGATCACTTAGACTCTGATTTTATTTTGAGGATTAATTAATTAAGCAATTAATTAATTAATCATTAACTAATCAAATTCCAAAAGTAAAGAAAACTTAGAAATGAATTAGGAAAAATATCCCAATCACATTCCCTAAGCTCTCTTTACGTTTTAATAGAGGTAATTAGGCTTAAATAATTAATTAAGCTATTCATTCACTAATTATCACTAATTAAATTAAGAAAGTGATTAATCAATTAATCATTTCCTTAATTGAGTGGAGAGGTCATCCCCCAAACATCCACAAAAATTTAAGATTAATTGGGTGATTAATTAAGCTAATTAGATTTTCAATTAAACCTTAATTAAGCCAAAATCACTGTTCAAAATCAATTAATAATAATTTTCCTTGATTATACTTTGAAATATCTTCAAAATGAGCCCAAGTTTGTATTTTTTTTTTTGGATTTTCCTAGAATTAGTTATAATTTTAGGAAATTTCAGCATTAAAAATAGATCAGTTAAGCCTAATTAAAGCATTAATTGGTCGGGCATGTGCGGTGCACTCATGTGATGCGGATTGGCTATTTAAGTTGTCACATCAGCCATTATCTGTGGCGGATGTGCTAACTCATGGATCGTCGATCTAAGATCGTACAATCGATCCTGGTTTAAAGGAATCGATCTAATGGAGGATTAGATCATGAATGTCCATTCCGATCACATGGAACGGACGGCGTGATCCGTCCCATTCACGAGGGGCAAAAGATGGATGTCGTCCACCTTTCTCCGTTCGATCTGAGCTCACCCGAGCTCGGATTGCCTCCAAATTGATCCCACACCTTCGGGGAGGAGAGGCACACACATCCAACGGCTACAATCCAATGACATTCAAATTTGATTCACAAAAGACCAAGCGATTTTCCATACAAAGCTCAGTTTGTAAAATTACCTCACTGGAGCTAATGTCCGGTGGTGGGATCGATAGAGGTAACCGCTGGTGAGGCAAGCCGTTGAAGCTTGGGGTTTGATTTGGTGTAGAGCTCTCGGTCAATCAAACCATGCACGCAAGAGGATTCGGCTCCGATCAAACTCTGATCTCCGGTGCTCGGGAAGGCTTGGAGATGATTCGGTTGGCTTCGACGAAATAAGAAGATGGTGTGGGTGCAAGGAATTTGTGTTTGATCAAGTATAGGAGGAGTATTGCTCGGAAGGATGGTGTCTTGTTTCGGCTTTGCTCGAGGAAGAGGAATGCCTTTCGGGCTCGGGGTGTGCTCAGGAAGCTCGAGGGTTTCAAATAGAAACTCACACAAAGCAATGGTGTCGGTTCTCGAATTGAGGGGTATACCCTCAATTGCATGATGGACAAATGATTGATCCCGAAAATCTGGGTGGCGAGTAATCGTAGTCATTGTCATCTCCACGTGGCCAGAGTGGAGGAAGTGGTGGCAGGAGTCTCAAGGCTTGATATGGGGAGATTGTGTGGGATTGATCTTGCCTTTGCCCATGGGGTGTTCAGCCATGAGAGGGGGCTACTTGGCTTGCTTCCCTTGGTCCATGGCAAGTGTTAGGATGGCTTAGGGTGGGCTAAGGCGACCAAGGAGTTCCTCATTAGGAAGTTTGAAGGTTGCCATGGAGATGGGAGAGTGAACTTTGCCTCTTGAGGCAAGAATCCAATGTAAAGAGAGGGTGTCTATTGGTTAATCCCCTTGGATTGGGTCCCACATGGACTTGGGTTGGTTTGGCACTGACCTAGGATCCATTTGGGTCGAGTTAAGTTAGCCACAAAGATTCCATAAAGTGTTTTTTGGGTGATTTGGCTTCATATGATCAAAATAGGCTCATTTGGGTTAGGTTGGTTGGGTTAATTGGTAAATTGGGTCGTGACTTAGTTGTTCATATGATGATTTGGGGTGTTTGGTTCAATTGGTTTTGATTAATTTGGCTTAGGTTTAATTTTGGCTCATTTAGATTCAAAAGGATCAAATGGGTCAAGTTGACCAATTTGACCAAATTGGGTTGAGTTAGGTGTTGAGTTAAGTTCAATTGGTTGATTGAAAGTAATTGTAGGATTTGGTTTGGTTTAATTTGAGTTAATTTGAATTTTGGCCAATTTGACTCTTTAGGTCAATTTGGGCTTGGTTGGGTCAAGTTGACCAATTGGTGAAATTGGGCTCAATCATGGTTTTGGTCAAGTTCAATAAGTGATTTGGAATGAACTTGAGCCATTGGTTGCAATCAATTTGGATTAAATCATAATTTGACTCATTTTGTCTTTTTAGGCCAATTTGGGTCAACTTAGGTCAAATAGTCAATTGGACTTAGTTTGGCTCAATTAAGGGTTTGGTCATGTTCAATCATTGATTATGAGTGAATTTGAGTCAATGGTTTCAATCAATTTGGTATATGATGGGTTTTGGCTAGTTTGGGTTTCATTTGGGCTAAATGTTGACTTAGTCAAAGGCTAATTTTGACTTGGTTTGACCCAATTCAAGACAATTGATTAACCTAGGATGATTGTTGATCATGATATAGGGGTTTGGATGGGCTTAGTTCAATCCAATTTATGTTGTATTAGAACTTGGCTCAAAAAAATTTTTAGGTCACTTTGGGTCAAGTGGACCTAAATGGGTCAATTGATTTGATGGCTTGATTTAATTAATTTCACATATGGACTTGATGGAAATATAAATCCAATTGTAAGTGGTTTAGAGTCAAATGGATTTTGGTTCATATAACAATTTCAAGTCAAAAAGGGTCAACATGGGCTTGACTTAGGTTGACCGTTTGGATTGATAATTATAGTTTGTGTTTATATTTGGAACAATGATTGAAGGAGTGATTGAATCATAAAGAAATCCATGAGTTTTGAGTTGATTTGGATATCATTTAGCCAAGTTCAAGAAATTAGCTAAAGGGTTAAAATTTGAGAATGATTTGATTTGGGTTTGGTTTTGGTTTATTTTGGATTTATATTTATATTTGTGAATATAAATGAAATATAAATGATTGAAAATCACTTAAGTTTGGAGTGATTTGGAAAGTAAGATTGACCAAATTGAGGATGTAGGTCAAAATGGCTTAAGTAGATTGATTTGGTTTGGTTTAGTTTGATTTGATTTGAATGGTTTGAATTTAGATTTCATTTATATTTGTGAATATAAATGAAGTAAATAATTGATTTATAAAGAAATCAACCAAATTTGATTTAGTTTGAAAAAAATTTTGGCTAAGCATATGAAGGTGATTCATATGGCTTAGAAAAGGATTTTGGAGTCTGAACTCAATCATGGGTTTCAATCATTTGATTTGGGATTGGAATTATGATTTGGGTTGGGATTTGATTTGAGATTGAATTTAATATTTGAGATTGAATTTAATTGGGGTTGATTTGAATATGGTCAAGGCTAAGTCCATAAGATAAAATCAAAGCTTAGAAAGGATTTGGAATTTGAATTTAATCATGAGTTTTGAATTTAATATTTGAAAAAATCAATTGAAGTAGGGTTTGTTTGAATCTAGTTAAGGCTAAGTCCATAAAATAAAATCAAAGGGCTTAGGAAAAGATTTAGAATTTGAATTTAATTGTGAGTTTCAATCATTTGATTTGAGATTGGATTTATAATCTGGGTTGAGATTTGATTTGAGATTGAATTTAATATTTGAAAATCAATTGAATTGGGGTTGATTTGAATCTAGTTACTAAGTCCATAAGATAAAACTTGGGCAAAAGATTTGAAATTTGAATTTAATCATGAGTTTCAATCATTTGAATTGGGATTGAATTTATGATCTGAGTTGGGATTTAATTTGAGATTGAATTTAAGATTTTAGAAAATCAATTGAATTAGGTTGGTTTGAATCAGTTGAGTCCATAAGATAAAATCAAAGGGCTTAGGAAAGAATTTGGAATTTAAATTTAATCATAGTTTTCATTTGATTTGGGATTGGATTTATGATCTTGGATTTGAATTTGAGATTTTGTTTGGAAGAAGGAAGAAAGATTGGGTATAAGGCTATAGTGTGCAAGTCTTCCTAAATCCACAAGGCATAACTATTCTAATGGCAAACTCTTCTAAGTCTAGCTTACATTAAGTGTTCATTAGATTATCAAGGAACTTTAGTGTCTAGAGTCTAGATTTATGATGAGAAAGTTGAGCTCACTCCAGTGAGGTTGACAAAAGCATCCAATAGGTGTAGTGTAACTAAATGGTATACATTTTGGTGTTGGAGACGATCAACAACGTCAAGGATTGCAACTAATGTAAAGCATCTATCCCTAAATTTGAGATGTAAAGAATCAAGATCTTGGTGCATACTCAACTTATGCCAAAGGCATGAGAAGAAGAAAGGATCCATTGAGGGATCAAGCATGTGAACCTTCCACTGAAGCAAGTTGGATCATCCATAGAGGATAAAAGTTGAATTTGATATGATTCGGGAAGAAAAGATCTCAGGGGATGAGTGCATGAAACCTTCCAGAAGCGGGTTCAAATCATCCACTAGGGATAGGGATTTGACTAGGTTTGATTTTATATGGCTCCATTGGGAGAGGGATATGATTCACGTTAGGGAGGTAGTTTAATTTAATTGTTGGGGCATCCACTAGGGATGAGAATTTAATTTGATTTATGATGGCTTATGGTTTAAGCTCCACTAGGAAGAGAATATGATCTGGTTTTGAGGGCACACCTGCTGGAGACATGAGCTCGGATCCGCTAGGGATAAGGTAGATTTGAATTTTGACTCCCATGGCGAGATGGTGAATGATGAAATGGACCCTGTCGATTGTGCGATGGATCACTAGAAGGCTAATATCACTGAACCTTTCTTAGATTTATAAATCCAAAGGATAATCTATCATGAAGCTAACCAACCTAAGGGTTGCCTTTTCGGAATGGTCAGGTTGGAAGAAAGCTTGTAAACTTACAACTTCAGAAATACTAGGGTGATCGATTCTTGCATAAATCGAACCCAACTAAAATGTCGGTGTCGATGATGTTGGAAAGAATATGAAAGATATATCTTCCAAAGCAAGGGCGACCATGGTGACTCGTTGGTGGCAAAAAGTCGAACCACTAAGTGACTATTTGAATGAATGCCCGTTGACTCATGCTCATTCAAGAATAGTCAAGATCAATTTAATTTAAATTTTAAGATGGACCTTGTGATGGATCACTAAGAAAGCTAATATCGACTAGTCTATCTTAGATTTACAAATCCAAAGGGAAAGTCTATCGGTAGTGAGGTAGAGCTAACCAAGGGTGTCTTTATGTGCAATGGTCAAGTTAGAAGAAAGCTTGTAGACTCACAAATAAAAGAAACTTGGGGTGATGGGTTGTTAGCACAAATCGACTTAAAACAACTTTATCGGTGTCAGCGGTCATTGGAAAGAATGTGTGATAGACTTATATCTTTCAAAATAAGGACGACCATCGGGGTGACTCGATGGTGGCATCAAAAGCGAACTGGGGCTACTGAGAGGTGGCAGGACTTATCTCAACTCAAAAGTAATCAGCTTCATGAGTTTCTGCGCCAAAGATAGGATGTCTTGGAAAATGTACCTTGGTTTCCTAATCCCTAATATATATATATATATATATATATATATATATATATATATATATATATATATATATATATATATATATATATATATATATATATATATATATATATATATATATATGTACATATATATATATATATATATATATCATATATACATATATATATATATATATATATATATACATATATATATATATATACACATGACCTGTGAGGGACCACAGAAGAGCTCATGTCACTTAGTCATCTCGGACTTCGGACCAGAGAATCTGCATATCCAAAGACAAATTCTCCAACCACAGGGGTACTTGAAAGGAGACTATCAATCCAAAAGCTGAGTCTTATGATGGATTCGCGTGATCCAAATAGAGTGCCCCAGGAGGTGTAGGGCTTTATCACCACAGCAAAAGAAAAGTAGTAGGTGTAACTCAAGGAGCGTAGCTTCTGCCAGAGTGGTGTATCCACGGTGGGTAACATTATGGTAAATATCAACCAACCTAAAACGGTGGTGTGCAATCAATCTAGAAAGAAGGCGTGTAGACTTACATCTCCCTAAAATGAAATTGATTGCAGGATAGTCTGTCTTCGGTTCGACAGATGCTATTCGACCTAGGGCAACTACCAAGTGGGAGTCTGTGTGACTGACCAGACTGGTCAAGGAAAGAGGCGCGGGGACTTATCTAATCCTCAAATATACTCGACCAAGTAGTTCATGATGGCTAGTTCAGAAAGCGTATGAGACTTACATCCTCTTAAATAAAGTCATCATGAGGTAGCTTTTTGCGTAAGGCTACCAAACTAACAAGCTCGTCGATGTGCGATCAAGTAAGAAAGAAAGCGTATGACTTACATCTTCACGAACAAGAGACCACCAGGTGACACGCTTCAAGGTAGCATGTGCTCGATAGAGTAGTTAATGAGTGAGTCTGTGGGGCTTGCTCCCACATCAAAATAGCGAGACAAAAGATATGTGTATTTGTTTGTTTGTCATATACTCAACCAAGTCGGTTCACGATGCTTAAGAAGAAGGCATAGTGACTTACATCCTCTTAAATGAAGCCAACATGAGGGTAACTTTGACCACCGCTAAGGCTTATCACATAATAATAGGTTCTGCTCAAATCGAGAAAGCGTAGACTTACATCTTCACGAAGAGGATAGGGTGACACTTTGTATATGTACACTAGTAATGAGTGAGTGTCATAGAGGGCTTACTCCCACATCAAAATAGCGTGAGACAAAAGATATGTATTTGTGTGTTCTTGTTGTGAAAGAAGGAATAGGATGCCGCTTGGGTTCTCTACACCTACCCAAAACACATCGTGACGGATTCGCAAGTAAAGATATTTCTAAACAACTATGAAGAAATGGAATTTGAAATGAAGAGAAGTTTTATTAATAATTATTTTCAAACAAGATTTATGGATAATATTTCTTTAAGTAAAGTCCGTTGATTGGAAGCATAGGGCGCTCTCCCTTACAATTTATAAACTAATAGGATCCTCCTTGGTAAGCCTTTTCTATGGCGAAAGAGCCTTTCTAAGCAGGTTCAAACTTGCCTCCCATCTTTCGAAGGGCAGCAATTGGTCTCTTTAGAAACAAAATAAGCTCTCCTACTTGAAAAACTCTAGGGCGGACCAACTTATAATGATCTTAAATTATTTTGGCTTTATACAACTCGAGGTTCTAGCATGCGGGCGTCTCTTAATTAACTTGGCATTACGCTCCATTGTGATTTTACTACCTATCCTTAATGATGGAGTTGGATTCTAAAGGTAAGCACTTCAAACACATACCTAAGGAGAAAGGGGGGGTGAGTTGGAGTCTGTATGTAGTGGTAAGCCCTGAGCTTCAACTAACTACTCATGCCACTGCCGCTTGTTGTCATCAAGTGTCTTCTTTAATATCTGGATGAGAGTTTTGTTGAAGGCTTCTGCTAAGCCATTTGCCTCGGGTAATAGATGGTAGAATATCTCCAATCTATGTTGTGTCTCTGGGCAAAGATGTTGATTTTAGTGCTCTTGAACGTAGTACCATTATCGGATATAATTTGTCGAGACACCCCGAACTTATATACGATATAGTTCTAAAAGCTGAGCACATGTTCACTTAGAAAAGTAATTGATGCTAGAATGACAGGTGACCTTTGGAAGAAGTTGGATCGTCGGACCCACCACTATGTCGATGCATGCGCTCATAATGGCCATGAAATATAAGTGTAGAATGTTAGGTGGTTGGTGTAGGACCACAGTGCATAACATTGGTGGCTCTAGCTATGTCCATGCGATCAGTGATCCGAAGGCGATAGTATCTGGTCTCTTGATCTTGGCTTTCATTTTTTGGACGGATTGATGTGCTCCGCATAAACTTGAGTATACCTCAATCACGATCTTACGGGGTTTGTATTTTTTCAAACAACGTAATCACATATGATCGAAGGACTATCAGTATAAAGTGTCATCCACGAGAGCATATGAGAGAGCCTCTGCTTCACCTGATAGAATAATGACTTCTCTTAAGGTAGTTTACCTGTATTTAGATAATCCATGAATGGTTGCCTTTAATCTGACTCATCATCCTTTTTTGGCAATAACCTCCCCAAGAGAGTCTCGATGAGTTAGCATAATAAGGGATATGACTTGTCTATTTTGGACCTTATTGGTATGGACTCATCTTAGGACATGCCAACTCCTTGTGCAAGCTTGGCCATGCATCTCTTCTTGCATTTTCTCCTTGAGGAATCTTGTAGATGGTAACCTCTAGGATTTGAGCCAACAACTCCATGGTATATTTGTGGTAATGATGGAGCTTAGGCTTTAGAATTTTGTAGGACCCGATTTGGTTGATAACTAATTGAGAGTCCTCGAAGATGTTGATGCTCTGGACGCATAGGCGTATGGCTAACTCAGAGGAAATAGCCTCATATTTGGCGTTCTTGATGGTTGAGATAATATAATAATCTCATCACATGGTGAGTTAGAAGACTATTCTACCCTGCCAGAAAAATATCATAGTTCTTCTACTTTTTGAAAGGAAGCCGCACCATCAAAATATATCTCCAAATGGTGAATGCTAGTGTCCCCTAAGTTCATGATTTGTTCATCGAGAAGGTCCTCACTAAGTAGGGAATCAACAAGAAGTGGGTGTAATGCTAAAAAAGCTTACTTGTCCTTTCACGCGGAGGGAATGATGTGATATTGATGAAAAAATCATGGACCAACAACCCGTCAGATATGTCGGTCATGAGATATTGCGGTGGATTGATTATAGAATTAGATTCACTATGAGAAAGCATGTAATGTAGCTTTTTTGAGATGCAATTAAAGCGGTGCTTTTCAATATGGTGGGGTTTGCATCGTAGATTAGGCGGCGAGATAGTAGAGTGCATTCTTTCTTCATCGTTTGAGCCAAGCCAAAAACACCAAGGGGTATAATCTGGTATATAATATCAATGATTTGCTCGGGATAGGGCTCTAGGCGGCGTCATCAGTAGTGCTTGATGTCAAAAGCATCTTGGCACTTATCATCCACTTGAACTTAGCATCCTTTTGACAGTGAGAATGGCATCTTCACGATAGGTTGAAAATGAAGCATCTTAGATCATGTAGCCCTTGAAAAATGAGTTGACTTTTAGGGGTGGCATTTATAAGAGCCTTGATCTTCTTCGAGTTGATTTCTATTCCGTTATTGGATAACAAACCAAGGAATTTTCACGAAGCTACAACAGAGGGGTTCATTTTAAGGTTAAATTATCTTAACCATTTGAAAACTACTCTCAAGTCAAGAGATGGTCTTCCTTTTCTTTACTCTTGACTAAAGATCATCAACATAACATTCAACGATGATGAATGAGTTCATTGAAGATCGAGTCATGGTATGTATGTAGCACAGTATTTTAAGGCAAAAGGCATGACCTTATAACAATAGATTGATCGGGTTCAAAAAGTATTTTTTCATCCTCGGGGCCATCTTAATTTGGTTATAGCCGGATGACCATCCATGAAGAGAATACTACATGAGATGAGGCAATGTCCACCATCTTAGGTATAGGAAGTGAAAATTCATCTTTAGGACATGCCTTATTTAGATCTAAAATCGATGCATATCAATTTGATTATTCTTTTTCTTAACTGGAATGACAGTGGCCAATGTGAGATATTTTCTTCCACGATAAAAAACATCGATCGTTTCTTGATTTAGAAATGACCTCTTGCTTGTCTAATGCATCAGAGCTTGCTTGATAGGGTTAGCATTAGGATTTATTGCTAGTTATGGTTCTAGTCGAGATAAAGGGCATTTCTTCATAACTCCATGCAAGCAATCCTTAAACTTAGCTAACTAAGTCATTTGGTTTCTTCTTCATTCAAGGCGATGTATGTCGTGTGGATCTTCTTTGTTCTAAGTTGATTTCTTTGAGTTTGATGGTTGATCGATTTCTTCTTCAAACTCGGCGGTGCATCTTTGACTTCAAGATCATTTGGGTCATCAGTTTCTAAACACCTCCTCATAAGAGTTAGCATGATTTGAGAAGAACTATCGACTCCAAATGATTGGTGATGATAGGCAATGGTTATCATCGTCGAGACCTTATTTAGTCACAATCTTGATTGAGAATATGCTTTGGTTGTCCCATAATCTTTCAAAGTAATTGAACTTGTGTTTAGACCAAGTATGTGGGATTAATCCCTTCTTTGCCAAATTAATAGCACAAGGCAAATACCAATCAAAAAGTAATTGTATTAAATATTTATATGAATCATCCTCAAGTTCTACATCACGACTTGAGGATGATGCTCAACAAAACCTCTTTGGCTTGACATTTGAGCCTCCTTAACTACCAAACCTTTTCAACTTTGGAAGTGAGGTTAGAGCTAAGTTCCCAACTGGCACTGTTCTCTACATAATAATGATTCATACATTCATGCTTTGCTTGGAGGCTGGTCATTTGTATGAATCACCTCAGGGACCCTTGAGAGGTTGGTTGGTTTAACCACATGAGACTCATCCTCAGAACTTGACTCTAATTCTTTGTGGATAGCGGGGTACTCTATGAGCTGGAACATCTTTGGCCAGAGGAGGTCTTCTAGAACTACCTCTAGATTTGCCTCTTCTCACTGGTGTGAGTCATCCATGTGTGTTCATATGGAGGAAATAAATTATGGGTGGAATCTGCCTTACTCTACTTCTTCCTCGGTGTGATTCTCTCACTTGCATTTTATTTTCTTTTTTTCTTTTTTCTTTTTTCTTTTTTTTTTTTTTCTTTTCTTTTATTCTTTTATTTTGAGCATTGTTCACGAGAATAGACTTTTGATTTGAGGAAGATAGTAGGTACGTCTTCATATATCTCCTCTCTGAAAATGGCTTCAAGTCTCCTTTGACACAATACTGATTCCACCTCTTGAAATTTGATGCATTGATGTAGAGGATGGAACGTGTTGTTTCCATGTATCCAAGGCCCCTAAAAAGGTGAAAGATGTATCGAATCAATTATGTAGAACTTGGCTTTATCTTATCATCTATCTCAAACAACTATGGATCAAGTCTCTGCTTTGAATCCTCTCAATCATCATCTTCGAGTTGGAGATGTCAATCCTCAAATGGCGGTGTTTAGACTCATAATATTCTTGATGCTGGATCAACTAACACCAGAGTCAGATAGATGTCCATGATGTAAAGGGATTGTGCTGGTTGTCCCAAGAAGGTCTTCATCGGTGAATGTAACTCCAGCTTCTCTTGAATAACATGCCTCCTCTTCAATAATGGCAACTAATTTAAGCATATTTTAGAAGGCTTTGATCAATGACTCATCTCTTTGGATAAGGGCATCATATATGCTTAGCAGGCTTTCAGCGAGACATTATTAACTTTTGGTTTGGTCCTCCATAAGCATATCCATAGTGAGAATCTTGTGGAGGAACTTGATCCTAGAACCAATGACTTGCCCTTATCTTGAGGTGCTACCTGGGAGGTAGAACTTTGCTTCTGAGTTGACTTGTGACTTCATGAGATGGTTTAGTGAAAGTTCTACCTCATCGGTTCACACAACTTCTCTATAGGATCATCGAGTTGGATGACTCAAATCTCAATGGTGAACATGATTGAGAATGGAAAATCCATTTAAATCAAAAGAAGAAGAAGAGTGATTCAACTAGAGTTATTATTAGACTTGGAGAGAGCTATATAGGAATAAAATCAGATCATCAGTGACACAAATGTAAGTGGAATCTTATTGATTTCTTAGATTTGGATGGAGGTACAAATAGAAATCAAGTAAAGTAAGTGAGAGATTTGGCACCCCTCTACGTCTGTTACTAGAAGAAGAGAGGCTAGTATGCAATATGGAAGGAGTGATGGAATCGGTGGTTACTATACTATCCGGGCAAGTGGAGGTTGTGTTCTCTGATGGGCTCTACCTCTCAAGTTGTCCTTCTTGCACCTTCCTTCTTAGAGTTGGAGGTTTGAGCTACTTGACTATAAGGTAATTTTTTTATCTTAGAAATAATTTTCTTGGAGGTTGGATGATATCCCAACCTTTTGTCTTAAGAGGATCATGTATCCCAAGATTACCTAAAACTAGAAGGTTGTTCTAAGGTATTCCTTTGGGATGATGGCACCCACTTGAAGACAGCTCAATCCTTATATCTGCAATTTTGACATGGCTGGTATATGATGGTAGCAATAGTTTGGATCATGACTCTTGCCCACTTCTCACTTCACAGCTATTGAAAATCAGGCTTCTTTAAGAGATTCTTAAAGATCTTCTACCTCTTGAATGAATAAGGTTTATTCAATCTGTACAGAGTAGGTAAGTAAATACACTTGGCGTGGTAGAATCTTGCTTTGATGATCTTGATGAGGTGGTGGCGTGTGAAGAGGTGGTGGATGGTGGAGGAGTGGTGGCTAGAATTCGAGGCTATCTATGAACCGCTTCCCTATCAACTTGTTGTGACTACCCTTGGTTCTTTCTTCAAATGCCTTCAGGTCAGGCTTGGTGGTCTGAAAGGAAAACTTTGGCCTCTTCTTATGTATTGATTAATTTCTTGAAGATTTTGATTGTAAAACCCTTGAGCATGGAAACAACTGGGTCATGGATGTTCTTCAAGAGAATCTTTATGGCATGTTGTTCAAACAGTTGTGGTTCGCATTTCATACTCAGATTTGCCACCTGAGAATGTAATCAACAAGAGACTCGTTGGGGACTTTGCTCAAACAAGATACTGATAACCCTTTGATGGCTCCAAGAAACCTCTCGATGAAGAGGTGCTCCAACTCATTAAATGTCTTTATCGAACCATAATTCGACATACCGCCAAAATGCAACACCCTAGATCGCTAACAAACAATTTGAAAAGGGCGTCACTACCTCCGGCGTTGTAGCAGTCAGCCCTGAAATGTGCAATATATTGGCGAGGATTCCCACTGTCATCAAAAATCTTGTAGGAATGAGGTACAAAGCCCTTAGGATACTGAACAACATCGAATTCCTCCGAATATGGTCTACCCTTTGGAACAGATGAGCCACCTCGGGCTTGTGCTAACGCATCCTTCACCTATTGCGCCACCAACTGTTTGACATCCTTCTCATGCATGGAGGTGCTATTCATCACCTTCCTATGCAAGCTACCACTATCTTTCTCTACAGGAATGCACCTACGATGATCTAAGGTATGTGTCAACTTTGCTCTGTCGGCTATTATGGGAGAAGGTTGGAAACAGGGGCTAAATTCTACAATGCTGACGCACTTCCATCAACTCTGCAATCTTCTTCCCCATTTTATCAATATGATCATCTCTTGAGTGGTGGAGGAGGTGTTTGAATGGATGCATCATCCCTCTTCAACTACAATACCTTCCTCACTGGTCTCTATGGAGGGAGCTCTAAGATGACCATATGGACGAATCCTCAAGAAGGTCATCCTCATCGTGATCAAATGCTACCCTCTCATCCTCAATGCGATCACTTCCTAAGAGTTCCCTCTTCGACAAAGTAGCTCTACAATCTCATCCAAGGAACAATCTCTACTCTGCACACAATAAGGACTCACTAAGTAGGAGGTCAGACAAAATACATCTAACGCGCCACCACTAGAGTGCCATCTGGGAGGACTATGCTCGCTAGAATATGCATGCTCATGAATGCCCACTATCGGTGGAGTGCTGTCTCTGGGGAGATCTACTGCCATAGGGACTACAAAACTGTCTCCCTACCTCTCTGCTACTGCCGCTATCACTGGCTCTGATGGTGGTGGTGGTGGTGGTGGTGGTGCCACCATCATGTCGTGGGTTGCTCCTTCTCCAAGACCGGCAGAGGTCGAGTAGGGGAACTCGCCCTCACCTCAGTCGGTGGAGTAGATGGAGTGGGATCCTTTGGCCATAGTCGGATCACCAAAGGGGCTTTCTTCTCCCAGATGCTATCTTATGTGCCTTTGTGGGAACGGTGGATGGCGGGACATGAACTGGTGATGGCGGGCGAGGAGTGGACCGGTGTGGTAGAGACGACACCAACTCCACCCTCACCGGGCTTTTCTGCGAGGTGGTACCATAATACTATGTTGTCGGTCCTATCAATCGGTGGCGGTGAGGAAATCAACAGAGGCACGAATTACCCAAACCTCCTTCGCCCTACCCTGACCGAGCTACTACTGGCCTCGATGCTCTATCCTCATGGATCTTCCCGGTAACACTGGGATGATCGACCTCAAGTCAAATAGTGTGTCGGACTCTAAGCATCCATGTGCTCTGCCAACTGCATAGTACCATCCAGACCGGCATAGACTTCCTCTCTCCCTAGTAAAACCTCATGGTATGCGGGCGATGGAGGCAATGCAGTTATCCCCCTGTAGTCTTCCTCTCCATCTGATGTCGAGATGGGGTAAAACCTATTGCCACTAAGAAGTGGAGAGGTCTCACGGAGAGATCCCTCCTCAACAATATGGGATGTTGCTTCTCCTCTGTGGTGCCGCTTGATCTACACTTCTATTGTGGCATGTGCGGTATGAGTAGGGCGGCGAGAACTAGATCCTACCGAAGGGGGAGACTATCTTTGAAGTCAAGATAGCCTTCCCCTTAGAGGGACCAATGAGGAGGTGCTGCACTGAGCGGGTGAAACCGACCGCATGGAACAATCGACGGTGGAACCTCGACGCTTCCTCTTCAAGGAAGGATACTCGATCGAAGGCGGTCAATGCGATGATGGCCGCCCGCCACCTCATCCCGATGCAGTGGGGGCCTCACAAGAAATCCCCTCCAAAAAAAAAAAAACCAAGTGGGTGGAGTCAGTCTGAGGGAGGCTAGCCCGATCCAAGGCCAAATCCATCCCGAATGGAAAGGTGAAGATGAACTTCTGGGAGGCCATGTATACTGACTACAGACCGTATCTCTGCATGTTGAAATGTAACTTGAGTCGACTCTTTAATATTTGTCCCAAGAGAGTAATAGAGATTTGGAATTGAACACACACTCAACAATTCAAATATGTTAAGTGGGGTTCAGGAGATTTTGATATGTGAGAGTCTTTGCCATTTGATTTTGATTTAGAACCCATACTCAACCAAATTTAAGTAGGTTGGGGTTCATATTTGAAGATGTTTGTGTTGTTATCTTGTTTGAAAATTTTGATTTGAAAGACTTTACTTAGCAAATTTAGTATGCTAAGGAAAGGTTGTGATTGTATGTTTTAAAAAAATTTTGTGAAAAATCTTGCATGGTGGTGATTATGTGATATATATTGTTATGTGCGTGATATATATTGATATGATTTGAAAGTGGGGCTTCTTACTTAACAAATTTGTTATGTTAAGCAAAAGTCAAATGTGATTGATATGAATTTGTTTGATTTGAAAAGGAGGCTCTTGCTTAACAAATTTGGTATGTTAAGTAAGAACCAAATATGATTTAATTTGAAAATATGATTCTCACTTAACAAATTTGGTATGTTAAGTGGAATCAAATGTGATATGATTTGAAAATATGATCCTCACTTAATGAATTTGGTATGTTAAGTTGAACCAAATGTGATATGATTTGAAAATATGATCCTCACTTAATGAATTTGGTATGTTAAGTGGAACCAAATGTGATATGATTTGAAAATATAATCCTCACTTAACAAATTTGGTATGTTAAGTAGAACTAAATATATGTTTTGAAGATAAGACTCTCACTTAACAAATTAGGTATGTCAAGTGAAAGCCAAATGCATGTTTTGAAAATGAGACCCCCATTTAACAAATTTGGTATGTTAAGTGGAGATCAAATTTATGTTTTGAAAATGAGCTCTCACCTAATAAATTGGGTATGTTAAGTGAAAGTCTAAATATATATTTTAAAAATGAGACCCTAATTTAACAAATTTGGTATGTTAAGTGAAAGTCATATACATGTTTTGAAAATGAGACTCTCACTTAACAAATTTGGTATATTAAGTAGAGGTTAAATTCATATTCACTTAACAAATTAGATATGTTAAATGAAAGTCAAATTCATATCTTGAAAATGAAACTCTCACTTAACAAATTGGATATGTTAAGTGAAAGCCAAAATGCATATTTTAAAAATGAGACCCTCGCTTAACAAATTGGATATGTTAAGTGAAAGTCAAATTCATTTTAAAATGAGACTCACTTAACAAATTGAATATGTTAAGTGAAAGTCATTCATGTCTAAAATGAGACTTAACTTAACAATTAGATATGTTAAGTGAAAGTCAAATTCATGTTTTAAAAATGAGACTCTCACTTAACAAATTAGATATGTTAAGTGAAAGACAAATGCATATTTTGAAAATGAGACCCTCACTTAATAAATTTAGTATGTTAAATGGAGGTCAAATTTATATTTGATTTAAAAAAAATGAGATTCTCACTTAACAAATTTGGTATGTTAAGTGGGAATCAAATATGGTATGATTTGCTCTTGAAAAGAGGGAAGCTTCAATTCAAACATATGTGAAATATGTTAAGTGAAATTTCAATTTTATGCTATGATTTTATTTGAAAAATGGATTCCTCATTCAATAATTTTGAGTATGCTGAATGGATATGGCCATTTTCAAAAATGTGCTTTTGAGAAGATAGAAACCCCAACTTTATCATATATGAAATATGTTAAGTGGTATTTTAATTTTATGCTATGGTATTATTTGAAAATAGACTCCTCATTCAATAATTTTAGGTATGTTGAATGAATTTGGTCATTTTCAAAAATGTGCTTTTGAAAAGATGATTTTGATCTTGATTTTGAAAAAACCCTCCATGTAACAATCTTGGGGATTGTTAGGTGAGGTTTGGTTATATGAATTTTGATGCTTTTGGAAAGTGACACTTTGTAAAAGAATTTATTTTTTAATCATTAAGATGAACCTTGCCTCACTAAGCCAGTGATAAGGAGGTTCAAAATTGTTATCATTTTCCTTTCATAAATTAATTTTATTTTTCACCTATTGAGAAACCCAATAAGGGTTCTAGGATCTACAAGGAGTGAGGTCATAAAACTTAGAAGATGTTGGCTAGCTTTGTTTAAGAATGAAATAAACTAAGTGCCAACGGAAGGAAAGATAGTCTTGGACTCATATGAAAATATAAGTCCACTATTAATAATTGGAGACAACAATTGTCTACTAGAGATGGAGAGAGGAACCATCCCGAACGGAGTTGCCAAAAAATCTATGGTGTTTATTTTCGGTTGATGTGTATGTGTGTGTATATGAGGAGGGTTACAACACAGATTTGAGGGTGTACTTATTGAGGTGATCGGGTATGACATCAAGGAATAGTGTACTATCTCAAAAAGATAGAAATCACCTACGATGACCTAATCACCCAATAAGGACTCAAAGCATGAGGTTTTGAATAAGATTTTTTTCCTACTTTATGGATTAATAAAATAATATTTATTTAAACCGAGTTCTAAAGTTCGATATGGGGGGGAAGCCCTCATAATTAATTACATCCTAAGAAAGGTAAATTCTTTAGGAATACTCTCGATTTAAAATAGGCAATTGTTGTCCCCAAAGAATTCAAAGATAGGACTATCAATAAATTGATTATATTTGGAATATCAAATGGATAGATTGAAAGGAAAGACTTATTATCGAAGTCAAAGGAAATCAGTAGATAATGCTTATGATACTAGGAAAAAATGTGAGCATCCCAAACTATCCTATAGTTGGGTTTTATATATTTGAAATTGAGGAAACTTATATATTTGAATTGAAATTTATATTAGAAATCTAGGACTTATAATTTTATAATACAAGATTGTGGAAATGCCTAAGAGTTATGCTTGTACCCCAAAGGAAATAATAACCTCGGATCCTAAATCTAGGAGTTTTGGCGAGCCAAAGCACATACATAAATCTAGTGAAAGATACTATTTACCTCCACAAAGAGAGAATAAACCACCCGACCGCTACTTATAACCGTTGAGTAGGACTAAATCCTCTACATTTTAAAAATTATGGATCAAGTCATATATTTTTGCAAGATGGCTAAGTTATTATTTAGAAAGAAACTAAAGTCTTTAAACCCACTCCTAAGAGAAGAGCATGAGTATGAATAATGACTTAGTCTAATGCAAATCTTATCAAATTTTATTTGATTTTGGACCCTTCATTTTGACACATGCTATAAGATTTTATATTCTTAAATGTATGATGAAGTTGATTATGGGATAAATTAAAGGAGAAATAGATGTTTTTCTATCATAGACTCTCAAAGGCTAAGCCTTTTTATTATCTGGCAAAGATGAAAATCCTTTTTTAGCAAGAGTGAAAGAAAATGATATGAATGATATTAAGTATACAACATCCAACTAAGAGATTGCTAAATATTTTATTATCTTGATTTAATGCCTAAACTTTTATGTGAGGTTATGAGTTGTTTTAGAAAACTTAGTTATGAATTATTATTGGGGTAGAAAATTTATTTTTCCCTAAAAGCCTAAACAGATCCAGGCCACAAAGCAATCACAAATCATAAATAAACTATGAAGAGACATGCTTTTTTTAATGCACAAGCTAAACAAAACATCAAATACTTTTATAAAGCTAATGCAAAAGAATAAGAGGCCGGTGCGGTCAGGTACCGCCATATAATCCAAAAAAAATGGATAGCCTAGCTCTACCCTTATACAACCCGATATATTAAAAAATTATTACAATTTAATTACAACAAATGAATGAGAGCTATGGGGTATCTTCAAATCTTCAAGGCTCCTTCTTTCCTTCATTTTCCTATTTCATTTAGTTGGGTAAGCTCCATAGGATCACATAGTACATAAGACTTGGTCTTGTAACCAACATTTATCTTAAGCCCACATAGCACTAATCCTAACTTCTAATGCAAAATTACATTAAAAATAGAAAAAGTAAATCTAACGACACCTGCAAAACAAATGTTAGCTAAACACACCATACAACCCAAACTGTTACATGAATAATTTAGACTTAGCACCCGACACATGGGTAACCAAGTTCACATTTCCTAGTGTAGATTATGCTTAGGGGTTGAATAACCTGCACAGCAAAATATTTTTATTTATTTTACAGAGGCCCCTTAAGCATAATCTTCTACAGAAAATATGATTAAGCTAATCACGACCTAACATCCAGTCTTGCACATACACCCTAACATCCAGTCTACAACACAAAATAAGCATACATCAAACTATGCACTGTCCTAATATAAAACTAGAAGTTGTGACTTAGTCTAATATGTGTGTTAAGGCTTGTGTGGTATGTCCTAGCTAAGCTTTAGAGTTAAAATTTTCTAAGTAGGAAAGACATTTAATTATCAAGGGTGGTTTCACTTTAAATGATTTAATTAATTTGCAAATTTTACTTAATATTTTCTTTTATTTCATTTAACCTACACAAAACAACTGTGTTATGAAGAGAAAGAAAGAGATGATCACTCTCTTTTATCCCTACCTTAAATCACATCTAAAATAAATTAATTAATCAATTCCCTTTAGTGAATGACTTATTACATAATTTAATTAATCCTAAGTTTATGTTCACCTTAAATAAACTCAATCAATAAGAAAGGCATCTTAAGATTAGTTGAAATGAATTACTATCACATAACAGATATTTATTCATTTCTTTCCATCATGTATATCATGCATATAATTAAATCCTAAGTATAGCTATGCATGCAATTTGTATCTTAGCATACTTAAATGATGAATGTGAGTAAATGTATTTGGAATTAATATTTTTGAGATTTAATAATGATATTAGCCCTACATATTATTAATTTAAATCATCACATGCAAATTGACATAAAAAAGATCAGTTTCATTTGATAATTTGAAGGACATGAATGCATGAGTACATATGACATACAATATTTAGCATGAATGACAGAAAATAAAGAAACACAAGCATGTAATTTCATTCAATCCAACTAGGTCCTAAGAATAATCATACTAAATAAGAATATTTAAAACAAACCAAAGTTCTTTAATGTAATTTCATTTTTTATGTTTGATTTGATTTAAGAAATGTGAAAGAGGTTTGCTATCCTTATCTCATTCTCCATGTGTGAATTAATTTATTTTAATGAATGATAATTAGGTTGATTGTATATCTTGATTAGGTTAGAATATGAATTAAGTCAATTAATTAACCCTTACCTACATCACCTTAAGTTAATTAACTAGTTAATAATGAGGTAATATAATATGCAACCGCATGAAAAGTAAATTTGCAATGATCCTAAGAAATGAAAGGAGTCTAATGCAATTGGCTCATGATTAATAGTTAATTAGGCTTAAGGGATCTCAATTAATTACTTTTATATTTTTCTTACACATGTGAGCTAACCATAATTTTATTAACTCTCTCTTTAAGTTATTCAACACCTAAAGAGTTACCCAAGGTTGATTAAAGGTGATTAGATGTGAATAGATTTTAGATTGAATTAATTAAGCTCATTAATTCATTTGGTTAAGCATAAAACATTTTCAATTAATGGAATGGAATTAACTTAAGGAAAGAGATCAAGAAAGAGACCTTAATCTCAATCCCTAAGTCTCATAGTTGATCACTTAAGCTCTAATTTTATCTTGAGGATTAATTAATTAATTAAGCAATTAATTACCTCATTAATCATTAACTAATCAAATTCCAAAAAGTGAAGAAAGCTTAGGAAATGAACTAGGAAAAATATCCCAATCACATTCCCTAAGCTCCCTTACTGTTTAACAAAGGCAATCAGGCTTAAATAATTAATTAAGCCACTATTCATTCACTATTTATCACTAATTAAATTTAAAAAGTGATTAAGGCCTAATCAATTGATTTCTCTAATTAAGCAACCAATAAAATCTCAGAAAAGCAGGGGAGACGCAGATCATCCCTCTAAACATTCACAAAAAATTTGAGATTAATTGGGTGATTAATTCAAGGAGTACTTAAGCTAATTAGATTTCCAATAAAACTTAATTAAGCCAAAATCACTATTCAAAATTAATTAATAATACTTTTTCTAGAGTCTACTCTAAAATATCTTCAAAATGAGCCCAAGTTTGAATTTTTTAGATTTTCCTAGGAATAGTTATGATTTTAGAAAGTTTCAGCCTTAAAAATAGATTATTTAAGCCTAATTAAAACCTTAATCCCGTCGAGCCACGTGGCGGCTGACGCGGTGTGCTTCCACGTGGTGTGACGGGATTAGCTATTTAAGTTGTCACATCCACACCGACTGGCGCGTTAACTTCGTGGATCGCCCAAGATCGCCACAATCGATCCGTGTAGGAAAGAAATCAAGGGATCTAATATGGGATTACATCATGACCGTCCATTCCGATCACGCAGAACGGAAGGCGTGATCCGCCCAGCGGCGGTGAAAGACCCATCCCTCTTTGATCTCACCGCTCACCGAGACCTCCAAATTGATCCCATACCTTCGAGGAGGGGAGGCGCACATATCTAATGGCTAAAATCCAATGACATTTGAATTTGATTCACAAAAGACAATGATTTTTCATACAAAGCTCGGTTTGTAAAATTACCTTACTGGAGCTAATGTCCGACGGTGGTAGCTTCGCCTCGTTGAGGCAAGGCCTTGTTGAGAAGCTTGGGGTTTGGTTTCGTGTATAGCTCTCGGTCAATCATGCCACGCACATAAGAGGCTTTGGCTCCGATAGAACTCGGATCACCAATGCTCGGGAAGGATTGGATATGATTCGGTTGGCTTCAATGAAGTAAGAGGATGGTGTGGTTGCAAGGAATTTATGTTTGATCAACTATAGAAGGAGTATTGCTTGGAAGGATGGCGTCATGTTTTTGCTTTGCTTGAGGAAGAGGAATGCCGATCGAGGGAGCTCGGGGAGTGCGCTAGGAAGTGTCGTTTGTCGCTCGAATTGAGGGGGTATACCCCTCAATTGCACTTGATGAACGGACGGGATTGATCCATGAAAATTCGCCGATTGGCTGTTGTTGAGTCATCGAAGGGTCGCCACCCACACATGAAGAGTGGAGAAAGTGGTGAGTCTCGAGCTGGGGATTGTGTGGGATTGATCTTGCCTTTGCCCATGGGGTGTTCGTCCATGAGAGGTGGCTGCTTGGCATGCTTCCCTTGGTCCATGACAAGTGCTAGGAGGGCTTAGGGTGGACTAAGGTGGCCTAGGAGTTCCTCATTAGAAAGTTTGATGGATGCCATGGAGATGGGAGAGTGGACTTTGCCTCTTAAGACAAGAATCCAATGTAAAGAGAGGGTGTCCATTGGTTAATCCCCTTGGATTGGGTTCCACATAGACTTGGGTTGGTTTGGAGCTAACCTAGAGTCCATTTGGGTCGGGTTAGGTCAGCCACCAATATTCAATAAAGTGGCTTTGGGTGATTTGGCTTCCTATGGTCAAAATAGGCTCATTTTGGTTAGGTTGGGTTGAGTTGACCAATTGGTCAAATTGGGTAAACCAAGACTTAGGTTAGGTTCATATAATGATTTTGGATGTTTTGGTTCAATTGGTTTTGATTAATTTGGCATAGGTTTGATTTTGGCTCATTTGGATTCAAAAGGGTCAAGTTGACCAATTTGACCAATTTGACTAAATTGGGTTGGGTTAGTTGTTGATTCAAGTTTAATTGGTTGATTGAAAGTAATTGTAAACTTTGGTTTGGTTTAATTTGAATTTAATTTGGATTTTGACCAATTTGACCTTTTAGGTCAATTTGGGCTAGGTTCGGTCAAGTTGACCGATTGGTCAAATTAGGCTCAATCATAGATTTGGTCAAGTTTAATAAGTGATTTGGAATGAACTTGAGCCATTGGTTGCAATTAATTTGAACAAAATCATGATTTGACTCATTTTAATTTTTTAGGCCAATTTGAGTCAAACTTAGGTCAAATAGTCAATTGGACTTGGTTTGGCTCAATTGAGGGTTTGGTCATATTCAATCATTAACTATGAGTGAGTTTGAGTCAATGGTTTCAATCAATTTGGTATATGGTGGGTTTTGGCTAGTCTGGGTTTCATTTGGGCTAAATATTGACTTGGTCAAAGGCTAGATTTGATTTGGTTTGACCCAATTCATGACAATTGATTAACCTAGGATGATTGTTGATCGTGATATAGGGTTTGGATGGGCTTAGTACAATCCAATTTATGTTGAATTAAAACTTGGCTTAAAAAGGTCTTTTAGGTCATTTTGGATTAAGTGGACCTAAATGAGTCAATTGGCTTGATCATAGCTTGATTCAAGTTTAATTGAACTCACATAGAGGCCTAGGATGAAAATATAAATCTAATTGCAAATAGTTTGGAGTCAAATGAATTTTGGTTCATATAATAATTTCAAGTCAAAAGGGGTCAACATGGGCTTGATTTGGGTTGACTTGTGTTTGGATTGATAATTGTAATGTGTTTATATTTGGAACAATGATTGAAGAAGTGATTGAATCATGAAGAAATCCATGGGTTTTGAATTGATTGGGATATCGTTTAGCCAAGTTCAAGAAATTGCCTAAAAAGGCTAAAATTTGAGAATTTGATTTGATTTGGATTTGATTTTGGCCATTTAGATTTATATTTCATTTATATTTGTGAATATAAATGAAACATGAGAAAATCACTTGGGTTTAGAGTAATTTAAAAGCAAGTTTGACCAAATTGAGAGATGCAGGTCAAAAGAGCTTAAGTAGGGAATTAATTTGGTTTAATTTAGTTTGATTTGAATAGTTTGAATTTAGATTTAATTTATATTTGTGAATATAAATGAAGGAATGATTGATTTATAAAGAAATCAACCAAATTTGATTTGGTTTGAAGGAGGTTTTGACTATGCATATGAAGGTGGTTCACAAGGCTTAAAAAGGGATTTTGGAGTTTGAATTCAATCATGGATTTCAATCATTTGATTTGGGATTAAATTTATGATCTAGGTTGGAATTTGATTTGAAATTGAATTTAATATTTGAGAAAATCAATTTAATTAGGGTTGGTTAGAATCTGGTTAAGGTTAAGACCATAAGATAAAATCAAAGGGCTTAGGAAAGGATTTAGAATTTGAATTTAATCATGAATTTCAATCATTTGATTTGGGATTGGATTTATGATCTAGGTTGGGATTTAATTTGAGATTGAATTTAATATTTGAGAAAATCAATTAAATTGGAGTTGATTTGAATCTGGTTAAAGCTAAGTCCATAAGATAAAATTAAAGGGCTAAGGAAAAGATTTGAAATTTGAATTTTAGCATGGGTTTCAGTCATTTGATTTTGGATTGGATTTATGATATGGGTTGGGATTTTATTTAGGATTGAAGCCCACATTACCTGTGAAATTAATGGTGAAATTAAATTGAATTAAATAATAATTATATCAGATAATTTAAATTGAATTCATAGGTTCCTCTTTATGTGTTTAATAACATAAAGAACCTTATGAAAATTATGGTTAACCCATGGGTGTGGGAAAACCATATAATACTTAATTAAATTCCTACTAGTATTTGGCTGCATTTGGAATGAACGCAGAAAAAAAAAAAAAGAATTCAGTATAAAAGGATTACTTTATAGTTATTTGGTTGAGAGATTTACAAATTCATGACTTTGCATTTTTTTTATTTGGTTGACAAAATGTAATATAAAGTAAATTGATGGTTTGACGTCGGTGGTGCAATGACCCATGGGTGATCTACGACCACGTGATAATGGCATAGGCACGGTATGGCCACGGCACCGGTGAGCTGGCACACATGTGATGGCTAGCGGCGGCGAGCCAGCCATGGGCGGCGGGCGAGACGCATATGGAGCCAGAAGCGGCAATGGCGATGATGGCGACAAATAAAATAATAAACCGGCTAACTGTATTTGAAATGTGAAATTTACTGAACCAAACTGAAATGTTCAAAGCGCAGAATGCAGGTGCATTCCAAATGACGCTACCAAACCTTAAATTAAGAAGGCTAATCTAATTAATACTTAAGCATGAGCCTAATAGCATTAAGTCCCTTTAGGAGCATTATATATTTTAATTATTCATTGGCATATCATTGAAGGCTGATGATTAAGTGGCTAATTAAATTAAGAAGTATAGGAAAAGGAAATTAAGTTGATTACTTAATGGTTTGAACATAATTAATTCAAAATTTCACTTAATTATCTTTTTCCTTAAACATGTTGAGTTACTAACATGGGATGGGGTAAAACAGTAAATATCATTTCTCCTCTTTAGGATTTAATGATTCAAACATAAAAATCAAATTCCATAAGAAGCTTTGTTTAATCTTAAATGATTTTATATAACTTGATTGTCCATAGAAAGTAATGTGATTGGATGTATGATGTGGCAATGTTTAATTATTCATTTTCAATCATTATAAATTTGTATGTCATTTGATATCATCCATTTATATTTTCAAATAAAAAGAATCAAATGAATATGATCATATATGTATAAGTTGCATGTGTTGAATTAATTCTATTATATGTGTGGCAATTAGCACTAATAAATTTCAAAACTATTTTTAAAATTATAAACTAATGATGAAAATTTAAATTAATATTGACTATGAATATTATATGTAATTTACATTTGTTTATAGCTTAAACATGTTAAAGTATCGCTTTATTCCTATGATTCATGTGTATACTATTTGAATGAAGTAAGTATATAGGACATCAGGAATATGAGGCTTTAAGTAGCCCTACTTCCCTGGTTTAAATAATGGCACGTACTTACTTAATTTCATTCATATATTTACATACATTAGAATTTGGACAAAGCCTTACTTTTCATGAATAAATAAATTTGTTAACATACAATCTTTTGAATGATTTTCATTCTCACAGTTGTGTATACATTCATATGTATTTAAGATAGCAAGTATATAATCTGAACATCTCGAGAATAAGAGGCTTTAAAATAGCCCCAAGGAGGTCATAGATTATCTCACTTTCCTGGTTTAAACAACGGCACGTGCTTATTTAAATCTTTAATACATGTGTATGTGTACTTTATTAAAGAATGAAATCTCTTCTTTCTACCAAAAATATATGCATTTACAGTCATTTAAATGCGCTAAAAATACATTACATGTATAGGTATGTTAAGTTCAAAATCATACGCATACTATTGATGATGAAAAAAAATTATATAACATTATCCATGTGATAGTAATTCAATTTCATTAATCTTAATATGTCTCTCATGTTTGAATAGGATTCTTTAAGATCAACCTGAATCTAGGATTAATAAAATATCTAATAAATCATTCACTAAAAGAAATCAAATCATAATAACATCTCTTTAGAAAATAAATTACGGTAGATATGAAAGAGGGTCAGACCTCTTTCTTCTCTTTATAATAATTAGATGCTAAGTAAATATCAAATGAAATAAAAAAATACAAATTCAAATTCACTAATCCTGACATGTTTAAATTAAATAATTTCCAAACATAGATGATCATAACCCTAAGGCCTAGTAAGACATATCACACTAAGCTTACGCACACATATTAGAATGCTAAGTCACCACTTTTACCTCTAAGTTAGGACAGTGTATGTTGTGATGTTGTGTTTTTATTTTGTGATGTAATGTTTTAGACTGGAAGTTAGGATTACTTATTCGTAGATTGGATGTTAGGATTACTTATACGCGGACTGGATGTTAGGTCGCTATTAGCCAAATGATATTTTCTGCAGGGGATTATGCTAAAGGGGTTATTGAAACAAAAATAAATATAAATGCTTTGCTTGCAGGTTGCTTATTCCCCTTAACATAATCCACATTATGATAGGTGGACTTAGTTACCCATGTGTAGGGTGCTAAGTCCAAGCCATGAAATATAAATGCTTAGTTTGTATGGATGTTTAACTAACATCTGTTTTGCAGGTGTAATTAGATTTCAATTTTCTAAAAATATGTAATTTTTGTAATAGGAATTAAGATTAGTGCTATGGGGCTTAGGATGAGCAGTGGATAGAAGACAAAGTCCTGGGAGGCCTTATGAAGCTTTGGAGAAAACCAAATCAAAAAAAGGAAAGAGAAGACGAGGAATGAAGACAACTATAGCATCTAATTTCAATTGTAATTGTAAAATTTTATTATAATCTGAGTTATATAATGGTAGAACTCGGCTACCCAATTCTTTTTTTTGAGTGTACTGACAGATCTCCTTTTATTCTTTCACGATAATTTATAAATATTTAATTGTTGTGTTTATCTTGCGCAATAGAAATTGCATGTCCTTTATAGGTTTCTTAAGCTTGATGTTTGAATGTGTGACCTAGATGCGATAGGCTCTTTAGTGCAAAATTAATTTTTCCACCTATACTAATAATTCATAACTAAATTTTAAAGTAACTCATAACCTCACTTTAAAGCTTAGGCTATAATCAAGATAATTAAAAGATTTAGAAACCTCTTAGATGAATTTTGAATTTTCTAACATCATGCATGGCATCTTGCTTCACTCTTGAATAGGGAGGGTCTCCACTCTTACACGATATGGGAATGCTTGACCTGTGAAAGCATCCCCTGTAGTGGAGAACACCTCCTCCCGTTGATTTAGACAATAATTATATTTCATCATACATTTAAGCAAAATTATCCTAAGCCTTTTTATAAATGAATGTGTCAAAAATGATATAAAAAATTATAAATTTTGCATTTAGTCTAAGTCATGTCTTCATGCTAATCATGTTCAAGTCTCTCAGGAAGTGATTTTATAACTCTAGTCTCTTGCTTAATTAAATAATAGCCTAGCTATCTTGCAGTTACATGAAATCGGTCTAACAAGACTTTGAATCGTAGGAGGTGTTAGCTAACGGCCACTCCAGGCGGTGCTTAGTCCAGAAGAATCGGGATGAGTTTATTCTCTCTTATGGAGATAAATCACTATGTCCCATTTTTCGATTAGATTTAGGTCGTGCTTTTAGCTTGTGCTAAAGCATTCTAGATTTAGAATCTGAAGTTATTTTTTTCCTTCGGGCTATGAGTATAAGTCGTCATTTCTTAAAGATCTCCACAATCTTGTGTTGATAGATTATAAGTCCTATTATTCTAATAAAATTTGAACTCAAATTAAAATAAACTTTCTCTTTTAAACATATAAAGCCTCACTATAGAGTAAGCTAGAATACTCACTAGACCTCCTAGTATCATGAGTGCTCCCTACTTATCTTTCTTTGGAACCCAAAAATAAATCTTCCAAATTGAACCTTCCCAATTGATTTTCAAAAATACCCAATCCTTTGATAATTTAACCTTAAAATCTTTGAAGATTTTTATTGACTACTTTAATCGAGAGTGCTCTTAGGAAATTTCCATTTCCTAAGATATAATTAACTATGGATACTTGCTTCCATAGGAAACTAAAGAACCCAACATAAAATAAACATTGATTTACTTTTCCATGTAAAGTAGGAGAAAGATCTCTGGTATATACAAAAACTCATCTATCTTAGGAGTCCTTATTAGATGATTAGATCTATTGTAGAGTGATGTTTTCATCTTTCGAGAGGGTATATCATACATTAATGTTATACCCAATCACTTTAATAAGTACCTCATAAGATCTGTGTGGTGTCCACAACGACTCCAAATTAAAACACCACAAATTTTTTTGGCGACTCCCATGGGGCAAGTTTCTCTCTCCATCTTTAGTAGTCAGTCATTATCTCTAAGCATCGATAGTGGACTTATATTCTATATTAGTACAAGACTATCATTCTTTCCATTGGGCACCTTACTTATTTCATCCTAAAGTAAAAGTGGGCAACATCTTTTAGGTTTTAGGACTTCACTCCAAGTAGGTCTTAAAACCCCTATTAGACCTCCAATAGGTAACAAAAAATTAATCAAAGAAATTATCCAAACAATGAATCAAACAAAATCAAGAATCTCTTACCACTAGCTTGGTAAAGTAAGGTTCATCCAACATCCTTCAACATTCCAATGAAGTTCAAAAAGAAAGAAAAGCAAAAGATTATTCTCCAAAAGTTTTCAATCTCTCCAACATACGCATGAACCCATTTAACATAATCAAATTTGTTAAATGAGGGCTCCAATTCAAATTCAAAAATCAATTCAAACAACAACAATTAAAAGCAAAAGTCTAATCCTATTCTCTTTTCCAACAGTGAAATAGAAACTTCACCCCTCTTCTCTTTCAAGGAGCTTAGCATCATGTCTTCCAGCAAGCTTATTTTCTCATTCAACTCTGGTGTGGATTTGACCCTAGATCAGGCCATACTCACCTCCGCCCCTGTCATCAAGGTCAGTCTTGGCTTTGAGCACTTCAAAGTCACTTGCAAGGGACCCACCCTCACCACAGTTAGCAGAGAGGAGGTGACAGACTAGAAGCTATTTTTATAGTTTGACTTGTAGTCAGATTCTGAGTTTCCCTCTTTGAAGAGAAAGGATTTAGAGGTTCCCTTGCCATGAGTGCTAGTTGTGCTTGCCGCAATTTCAATTAGGACTAGTACCGCCTCTGTAGTTGCCCCAGTCTTTAAGGGGAAGTTTGTCTGAGCTTCTGAGATAGTCTCTCCCACATTTAAGGTCTGTTGTAGCTCTCATCCTGCTCCACTAACCAAGACCCAACGCTGTAATAAGAACCAACAAATCAAGAGAAATTACGAGCGCATGGCTAAAGAGGTTGAGGAAGCCTCTCAGGTGGCTGAAGATGGATCCCCTTGTGAGACCTCTCCCCTTCTTAGTGGTAGTAAGTTTCACCCCTTTCAGTTGTAGAGGGAGATGAGGACATCAAAAAGATTGTTGCATCACCCCCACGATCTACAGAGTATGAGACACCAGATAGAGAGAGGAGGAAGCCCTATGATGGTATGAGGTCCGTGCTTAGGAGAGCTCACGGACGCTCAGAATTTGTCACATTGTATGATCTGAGGAGAGTGATTCCTAGGAGTGTTAGAGATCAGATCCATAGGGAAAGGGCCACAGAGGCCAAGGTTGTAGGCCAAACTGGTAAGAGGGATAGTGTTGGCGGCCTCGCTGAGACCATTCGATTGGCGGTGATATGATCGATAGAATGGTGCTTATCGCCTGTAATAGGAGATCTCGGCGAGAGGCTGTCACCCCATTACACCGCTCCACCAACCGACCACTTTACCCGTTCATGTTTCACCATCCGAAGTTCCTACCAAGTTCTACAAGTCAGCATCTAGAGAGAGAACATCCCCCTTGGTGATGTAGCTGCGTCCTAAGGACCACACTTCATCTACTCCACTTGTTAAGGTGAGGTCGAGCACCCCATTCGACCTTCCATCGCAACGGTGGTGAAAAAGGAGTGGCGGCCCAAGAGTGTCATGGTCACTCCACCACCACAGTTACGGGAGAAGGAAGGAGGGGATACTAAGGTGACCTTTATGACTGTTGAGTTAGTTCGGGAGAGCACTCCACTTGCCCAGAACATTTAGTGCATTTCTTCCTCATAACTAAATCTGGTGGTGAGTCATCATTCAGCTTATGTCCTCGTAGTGTCGGGTCAGGTGGATGGTCGATCCTTGGATGAGATTTTGGAAGATTATCATGCCTCGGTGAAGCACATAATAGGGGACGATCAATCTGACCAAGAGGAGGGTATGGTTGATTTTAACGTAAATGAAGATGACCTGTTGGATGGCATTGCAGAAGTCAACATGGTAGATACCCGAGGATCCTTGCATAGGTATCAGTATTCACCATCAGGTAGCTATTTTTCATCTATTCTTGTCGACAAACTCAACAAGTCATATTCATTCAAGAGAGAGGTAGTCAGAAAGATCTTTAAGAATCTTCTTAACAATCCTGATTTTCAGCTACCCGAGCCTAAAAAGCCGTAGAAAGTGGGCAGGAGTGATGATCCTAACTACTGCCCCTACCACCACAAGCTAGGCCATATCTTAGAGGATTGTTTCACCTTTAAGGATTGGCTTGAGCATAGCTACAACTCAAGAGCCATAGTTGTCACTAAAGAATACTTAGTAGAACAACCTTCTAGTTCTATTAAAGTAATCTTTAAGGATACATCTGATTCTCTTAAGACAAAAGAAGGTTAAGATATCTCTTTATCCTGTACCACTAAGAAAATAATTTCTAAAATTAAGAAGCTTTCTCTGCACGTGCCTGACTCAGCTCAGACCTCCAACATCAAGGAAGATCTACCAGTTGTGAGGGACAACTCGGGGAGAGTGGAAGCTTAGCAATAGTAGCAACCATCACTTGTCCGTGATAGTTCCATAGCACAACCATCGTTCGAGTCCAGCATTCCTCTTTCCATAGTTGCAGCTACCACAACTACGAGTTCACCAAACCCCCCATACCACTTACTTGATTTCTATCATGTACCACCTCCAAAATTAAAGAAATCAATGATGAAGAATGATTCAGCTTACATTTTGTCTACCTTTAATGATCTTAATGATTGCATTCCAATTAATAGCTCTCCCAGTCATAGCCATAATAACTTAAATAATTTCAATCAATCCCACTCCGATTCAAAAATGGATTTCCCTTTTCTAAATCATCAGGGTTCACCTATTGAGATTGATTTTGAGTCATCCAACTCTAATGATCCTTTAGGAGAAACTGTAGGTATACCCAACGAGCAGATAGACCTTTTCACAAGCACCTTATCACGAGAAGTCACTGAAGTCATCCTCCGTAGCGGCAAAGTTCAACCTCCTAAGGTAGCACCTCAAGACAAGGGTAAACAAGTTATTAGTTTCAGTGAACAGATAGCTCCTCCACAAGATGCTCTACCTTTGGATATGCTTATGGAGGACTAGCCCAAAGTGAACTATAATGTCCTCATACATCTTAGAAAGTTGTTAGCTAAGTTAAGCATATATGATGCCCTTGTCTTATCCAAATAGATGAGGGAGTCATTAGTCAAAGCCTTATTTGACCCCGAAATATACTTAGTTTAGTTGGCCGCTACTGGAGAACACTCATGTTTCTCAAAGAAAGTCCTAGGAGTCACATTCACGGATGAAGACCTACTTACAAACATAACGCCGCTCCTCTACATTATAGTGGATGTTGGCAGATTCAAGCTATCCAGAGTATTGATTGATCCAGGTATATCAGTAAATATTATAAGCCTAAGAACCCTTGCCTACATGAGATTGACATCTCTAAATTCCAAACGAAGAGGATGATGTTGAAATGATTAAATGAATAAGGCGAGAAGACCTTAGGCTCCATAGTGTTGCCTTTGGAGATAGAAGATTGGAAGACGGAGGCTAACTTTCACATAATAAATTCCAATATATCTTTCAATGCTTTGTTAGGCGACCTTGGATACATGAGAATAACATGGTTTCATCCTCCTTACATCAGTGCATCAAGTTTCTAAGAGTGGAATCAAGTATTGTGTCAAAGGAGATCGCAAGCCATTTGCAATTCATGAGGACAAAATTTATGAGAATGCGGCCTATTACCTCCCTAAGAAACAAAATATCTTCTCTCATGACCTTCATCAAAATGAAAAAGGAAAAGAAAAGTAAAATAAATAAAAAGAAAGAAAAATGAAAAAGAAAAACAAAGGAATGAGAAGATCTTAGGGAGGATATGGAGCCCGGGATTAGATTCCACCCACAGATCGTTACTCCATTCGAACAAATGGGAAGGATTATCCAACCTCCACCAGAACAAGCAAGAGGCAAGTCTAGAGGGAGTCCCAGAGGTGAAAGACATCCATACCTACCACCTACCAGGCGATTCATTCCAACATCCAAGAGTACACCGGCTAATGACATTGACTTAAAATCTAGTACAGAGGATGAGTCCTATGTAATTAGCATGCTGGCCAGCACTTCACGTCAGTAGCTCCCATTAGAGGTGACACTCAAGCCAGAAAACAATGAAAACTAGGTCCCCAAGTAAAGCATAAATGTATCCAAGTCTCTATTATGTGTAACTATCATACATCATATGCAACCTTAGCTCTAACCCCAATTTCCTCATAAAATGTTGAGGTTTTGGTAATTAAAGAAGCCCCCAAAGCATGTGCAAACACTAAGGTCTAAAGGTTCTATCCAGGAGCAGCATCCTCAATTCAAGAAGTCAATGTAGAACTTGAGGATGATTCATTTAAAGAATTAATAGAATTATTTTTTGATTGGTACTCGCCTTGTGTCCTTAACTTAGCAAAGAAAGGTTTAATTTCACATACATGGCCTAAGCGCAGGTTAGAATACTTTGAAAGGCTATGGAACAATAAATGCAAGAGCTCTCAATCAAGACCTAGACTGAGCTTTGGTATAGTAGGCCTAGTTGATGATGACAATTATTGTCTGGTCATCACTAATCATTTGGAATCTAATAGGTTCTTCTCAAACCACATCAACTCATATGAGGAGGTGTGTTTAGAAACTTCAGATGATCTAGATAACCTTCAAGTCAAAGATGTGCCCCTAGAAGTCAAAGAAAAAAATCAAATCAACTATGGACGAGCTCAAAGAAATCAACTTAGGGAAGACAACCCATACATCGTACTCCATGTTGAATGAATAAAGAAATAATGACTTAGTTAGGCTACTCATTGAGTTTAACGGCGCTTTGCCCGGAGTTATGAAGAAATGTCTGTACTCGAGATAATTCATAAGCTAACGATATAGCCTAACGCTAACCCCATCAAGCAAGCTCCTAGACGCTAACCCCGTCAAGCATGCTCCTAGACGCTTGCGATTGAACATTGAACAACAGGTCATTTTTGAAGTCAATAAACTAATTTGTGAGGAAAAACACCCCGTTAAATTTTGAGTGATTAAAAAAAGAAGAATGGTCAAATTCACATATGCATCGATTTTAGGGATCTTAATAAAGCATGTCTAAAAGATGAATTTTTACTACTAATACTAGAACTGATGGTGGACATTACCTCATCTCATGCAGTCTTCTCTTTCATGAATTTTTCATCTGGATATAATCAAATAAAGATGACACCTGAAGATGAAAAGAACACTGCTTTTAAAACCCCGATAAAATCAACTACTATAGAGTCCTTCCTTTGGTCTTAAAAATACTAGCGCCACATACCGGAGGGCCATAACTCGAATCTTCAATGAACTCATTCATCACCAAATCGAGTGCTACGTCAATGATCCCGTAGTCAAAAGCAAAGAAAAGGAAGATCATCTCTTTGACTTGAGAATAGTTTTTGAGCAGTTAAGGCAATACAACCTCAAAATAAACCCTTTAAAGTGTGCAAGCGGAGCATCTTCAAGAAAATTTTTTGGGTTCATTATCCGGCGCTGCGAGAAATTAACCCAAAGAAGATTAAAATGATATTGGAAATTCCACCCCTAAGAGTCTAACCCAACTCAGATCATTCCAAGGGAAGTTGGCAGACCTAAGACGCTTTATGTCCAACCTATTAGAAAGATGTCAATCATTCTCAGGACTAGTCAAAAAGTATGCCAAGTTCAAGTAGGATAACAAGTGTCAATATGCCTTCAAGAGCATCAAGCAATATTTTATGATGCCACTAGTCCTAACTTCCCCTATCCCAAGCAAACCTCTGATAATCTACACTGTTGTATTGGATGACTCCCTTAACGCTTTGTTGGCCCAAGTGAATGATGAGGGGAAAGATCTCTGATATATACGAAGACCCATCTACCTTAGGAGTTTTTCTTAAGTGATTAGGTCTGTTGTAGGCTGATGTTTTCATCTTTTGAGATGGTATATCATCATACCCGTCACTTAGTATCCTAAGAAGCTGCGTGGTGTCCACAATGACTCAAAATTAAAAATACCATAACTAAATAAAGTGTATTCGAATACTTTATAATTTTTGATTGAAACCTCTATAAATACAACAATTTATTTTTTCTTGCTTAGTAGTGAGAATGTAATGTAATATATTTAGCGATGACTAATAAGAGTGTTGTCAGGCGATGTGCGGAAGCTGACGACCAGTGGTGGTTGGTGGTCATCGATGGCAATGAGCTGTAATTGACATTGGTATTAGTTAGTGGCTGGCGATAGAGATTGATGATTGCGGTTATGATCGACGACGATAGCGGTTGGCTGTGCTATCCACGATGGTGGTGGCTGGTGTTGCTCGTTGACAATGGTGATGGCCGACAATGACTGGAAGCTAGCAGCTGACAACAGTTGTTTGTGGTAGTGGCCGGCAACTAGCAATAGTGGGTGGTGGCTAGTGGCTAACAGTGGTGGTGATGGTGGCAGTGGCTAGTCTCACCAAATCATAAATTATTTGGTGAGACTAGCCATTGCCACTATCCTTTGTTGGAATGAAAAGAGATCTTTTGATAATTATAAATTATTTGAGTTATTCTTGTAGTTTGAGAGCTTGATGGTCAAGCCTTAATAATCCTTGGTAAGAGTACTAATCTTCCAACATATCTTTTTTTTCTCACCACCAATATCAAATGTAACTTATTTTAATCTTTTCTTTTCATTCTTCATTATCTCTAACCATCCACTAAGCCTTTTACTCTCCTCTCACACCTTCCATTTAATAATATCTCTAATACAATCTAGTCTGTCCTTACACCAAAATAACCTCTTAAATCTTATAATTCTCAATCAACTATTCCAAATCATAAATACATGTTCTAACCTAAACCGTCATAAGTATTTTCAATAATTTACCTCAATTAAAGCTCATTCATTAAAATTATAGTTTAAATCAGCCCAATCTTGCCAAAACTAGACTAGTTATAGTATTCTCATTATCATATTATCCTACATCCTTCATTATCCCACCAAAACTCTAAAATATATCTTTAGATATCAATTTAAAGATCCATTGTCATTTAATTCTCTCAATCTCACCAAAAGACACTCATCACCATTATTGGCACTTCATCACATCATCCAGATCCGATGGCGATATGGTGGACTCAAATGAGCTATATATTGGCGGGGTCGATGCAATCTTTATAAGATTCTAAGTGTGGAATCTTAAACTTCTAAGGAGAGAGAGCTTCCACAATTCTCCTGGAAAAGATGTTAGGGAGATTGTTATTCATCAGCTTCTCTCTCGTATTTTCCTCCTCACTTGTTTGATAAAAATCATTATCAATACTGAGTGATCTTCACCATTGTATATTACAAAGGGCAAGTAGAAGATAAAAAAAAATCAAAATAATTAATTATAAATTCTTCAAATAAAATACTTTAACAAAAAAAATTATACGAAACAATCATTTATTGAAAGACATGCAAACACAATTGAAAAAATTTTAATGACTAAAATGATGTTAATCAGCATGCATTTTAATGTGAAATAATGGAAAAAATAAACTAATAATTTTGTCTAAATATCATAACAAATCAAATGCATTAATGAAAACAAGCTTTATAAAAAAAGCAAGACACTAAACAAAATAATCTTCTCAAAGAAAATAAAAATGAGTTAATGAAATTTAACTTGATTCATTCATATCTTGCATTAACTATGAGAAGTGTGAGATCGACATTTGTTATAATATATGAGGTCGACAACTACTACAATGTGTGAAAGAATATCGATTGATCAAAGAGATATCAAGAGAGGGATTGAAAGAGACGAGAGAAGGAGAAACTATTATGAGAATTCGACACCTACAATGTTATAAAGTACTCGAAGAGAGAAGAGGGGGGGGAGAGACAAATAAAAGGGGAAAGGGATTGATTGGCTACAATGTGAGAAAGAGATCAATGTGGCATTGGCAATTGATTTGTGGTTGCTGCAAACTTTGCTGACTGCAACATGAAAGGAAGAGAGGTGAAATTGAACGTAGGGCAAGAGGGAGAGAGCTGGGTCGAATAAGGTTTGAATGATTTCGACTACTATTGTTATAGTGCGAGAAAGGATCGAGAGGGAGAGAGAAGGGGTCAATCAAGGAAGAGAGGTTGAGGGAGAGAACTTGTGATGTAAGGTTTTAAGAATTTTGTATTAATCTATGTAAGCATGGATGATTGCGATTACAGGTAGAATTTTATTTAGTAACCTAAATTTAAGTTTTAAATAAAAAATATTTAAAAATATTAGATCTTTTAATAAAAATTGTATTAAAATATCATAATAAATGCAATTCAAAACCTACGCCTTAGAGAGTTTTGAAGCCTTAAGTTTCAAAATTGAAGCCTTAATTAATTCAAGCATAAGTTTTGAATGATGGAGAAAAAACATAGGTTCCAAAACCTTTTGCTTGCACTCCAAATGAATTTTGATGCATATGTTTTTATAGTTTTTTAAAACAATGCACCTTTCGAACTCATGATAAAAGATAGAGACTAGGGATGGCTTGAACTTTAATAGAGAGAGAGAAATGTACTTATTAGAATTTTAGGCAGGGGTTGGCTTTTCCTATTAGAATCATCTAGACTGTATTTTTGACATTTTAAAAAAAAATTAGAATTGAATTTAAGGTAACACAATGAAAAAGAAATATCAATTGTAATACAGAATAGTGAAAAGCAGCAAAATCTTACTAGAGGGTTAACTTTGAAGATCTTAAGCATATAGCACCATTTAAGATAACCTTCGGCTCTATTAAAACCCATTTGGATCCTCCCTCACTCCCTAGCATTAGCACATAGGTGCGTGCACCCAAAATCATAAAATTGATGTTATAGTACAAAACTAGCATAGCATCCAACTAAATTTAGAGATTTTTACAAAACAATCATCTGATTCATATGTATTTACAATTTAATTACTTTTCTATTTTTTTGAACTGTCAAATTCATGTATGATTGGATTATAATCAAATCGTTAGGAATTTTACGAAAATGAAAAATATGAGTTAGGCTTTTGTTATAAATTTAAATATTTAAATGTCAGTTTGAAAAATTGAGGTTGAATATGGTTGATTTGAAATTATATAAGAATTGGGTGACTATGAATGGAAAAGCCCCTAAATTTATTGCAAAATTGCAAAGTCATGGATAATTTTAGATTATGCAAAACAAACCTTCACCTATTTTCCCAAAATAACCGGAAAATTGAGTCGCATGCACTCGCATCTAATTTCCAATATTTCATGCAGGAAAAGAAAGCCCATCCTGAACCAAAACAAAAATTACTAAAAAGGCAATTTAGCATACCAAACCCCTATCCGTTGAATTTGCCAGGATGTAAAATTCATATTCTTTAAATAATTAACTACCAGACTGCGTTGTAACCTAAGCATGTCATTTATGTATGCCTAAAATACGACACATTCCATTTCCATTTGGTGAAAACCAGAATTCAAATGTTTTCCTTGCTCTACCAGCCCATTAACAAGCGAAAGCCAAAAACAAATCAGAAAAAGATCGCCATCAATTTTTTTTGTCAAACAATTCCATTACAACTTGATATGCAAAACCCAAGTGAACTTGATAAAGAAAAGACAATACCTAGAGAGAAGGGATAAACCAACGCTTGATCAATGTGATGCCCCGATTAGGGCGGACATGACGGTGCACATGATGCGGAGAACACAAATCTTCTCTCGGAGGCAAGTTGACGGAGGTAGCCGATCTTGGCAGCGCTAGGGTAGAACAGGGCCAGGTCACCTTCAGACCATAGAGCAACCACATGATATGCTCATCGGACAGCCACCGTTCGTCTTTCTCTGGCAACAGAAACTGTATCAGAGGGAGATACATTGTCTGAATCAATCACCGCCGCCGCCGATCTCGATTGCACAGTTCAAGCACGCGAGCTACGCTGAGGCTCTCGATATTTGCGTACATTTCAGAAACGAACGAATGCACTTCGATGTTTGGGCTCACCAAATAAATAGTCCTAAGTAGTTGCATACGATTAATTTTGTTTTAAAAATATTGTATTCCTCTAGTGTAATTCTGTAATTATATAAAATTACTCTTAATATTTTTTTAGAAATTAAATTAAACTTAAGTTTATATAGTCTAAAAATTAAATTGGGTCAATTTTAAATACCAATTTTCTGGACTTATACTTAAGGAATCATTTGAGATTAATAGAAATGTAATATTTTGATATTAAATTAGTATGTATGAATAATAGGAGAGTATTTTAAAAATTATTTGAATTGATATTTGTTCATTATATTCATTTATTTATATAATTAAATACATTAAATGAAATGTTAAAAGTTCATTACATAAATGAATATATTTGAACATTTACTCATTTATTTTCTAGACATTATATTTCTATTGTTTTTTTTTTTAAAGTTTGAAGGAGAAGGATTTTATGAGATTAGATATTTTAATTAAAAATAAAAATGCAATATTATTTAAGAGTTCAATTTAAAAATATATATAGAAATCATTTTAATAACTGAACAAGTTGAACAAATAGAATTCCAGAACACTACTTCAAATAATAAATCATTCAAATATGTTCTTTCCAAAATAAATATGAAAATCAATAATTAAAAACAGAACAATCTTGGACTAAAATATTGAAAGGAAAAAACAGAAATTAGCGCCAATCAATTTTAAAATTTATTTGCATAATTCCAAATAATTTGACATCAAAATTTAAAGAGCATTGCCAAATGAAGTGCATCATCTTTAGGTAAAAGATTGCAGCAGATATTTACTTATTTAGGCCAAAAAAATAGAGTCAATTTTTAGAACAATAATATCTAAATATAATATTACAACAAATATACTCAATCAATATGAACTTGAGAAGACAACTAAATAGCTTAGAGCATCAAATTAAGAACTTACTAGAGTGGTAATAAAAAGAATGTATTATTGTACAAAATTTTTTGCAAAGATAAATTAAGGGTTTGTTTGAGCAAGATTTTAAAGCTATTGGAGAAAACAGTTTTGAAAAAAGCTGTTATAAATATTTTTCTTTTGAAAAATTTAAAAGCAACTTTGGCAAAGACAACATATAACGACTCTTTCTACGGTTTCACAAAATTTTTTGAAAAATAACCAAAAAAGCTAGTAATGAATATTTTTTCTTTTCACGAAAAGCAAAGTAAAAACGTCCAAACACATCCTAAGTCAAATTAATTTGATAATTTTGCATTTTTAACATTTATTAATTTATTATTGTGGATTAGAAATAAGCATAACGGAATAAAAAAACCATTAGATATGAAAGTAAACAAAATATAGCATCCCCAAAAAATTGCAAAACAAAATTCCTTTTACTAATTATCATAATGATTATCAGCTACCACTAAAGCTCGTTGAGTTAACTAACCAATAATTCAATTTGAACTCTTTGAATAATTTTAACTACATAAGGAAGAACATAACAAGCAGTATTTGTACATATGATGTGTACTAAGCAAACAAATTAATCTCATTTTAGCTTACTAAGCCTTTGTAAAACTCAATAGTTTCTAGTTCAACTCATCACCTCACATGTACATTGGTTGGTTAACAACCCTCACACCTTGGCGCCACTACAGTGCCAAAACATGAAATTTTTTAGGTTACTTGATTGACAAGTATTTCTCTAGAAATTGTACTCATTTGTTCCCCTTAGGAATTTGTAATGCTGATTTGAAGGATAAATTAAAGTTAATTTAAAATTAATGTTGAGAAAACATAATGGCAACTCTAGGCTTTAATGGCTTATAACATCTGACTTGCTTTCTTTTTTGAAAATTCACATCGAATTGAGCTTGTTAACTGAAAATCAACCAAATGTGAACTCCCCTAAACATTTGGAGCACTAGAACTACATCAAAAAAAAAAGAACATTACATTTCTTAGCTATTAAGCAATTCTTAACTCATGCAAAAAAGTAAAGTAGAAATTGGGAGAAATTCAAAGGTCTCTCCCCTTAGAATCTTCTAACATTATTCCATCATCTTAAATCACTTAACCATAATCTTTTTAATTCCACATCTTATTCTAATTTTTTAATTTAGGAAAATTGTAAAGAATGCTTTACTTTAGTACCCTTACAATTCACTTGACCATGTATACGCTAAATGGGCTACCTTGTAAAATGTTTCTTGGAATCTACAATATATTATTGTTATTTATGTGATAGGTACATAATAATTATTTAAAAGTCATGTAATATATGTTCTTATAAATATGAGTTAATAAACCAAACCTCATTTATGTAATAATTTTTTTCTTGTGTTTTTTTTTATGTACAATGCATTATGTTGTTAGCAAAGTCTCTAGAGAGCTAGCATAAATCATAAGTCGATAAGGTCTGTGATGTGTGCTATTTTACCTTCTCCACCTAATGCTTGTTCAGTTTTACTAATTTTTTTAGTATTAATTAGTGATTTATTATTTTGATATATACTAGTTTATAATCACATGTACATTTGAGTAGACTCTTAGAACAAACTTCCTACTAAGAAAAGATAAAACATAAATACAATCTTTTTAGAACTTCTTAACTACTAAATCATTTTTTCTAAGAAAATTAAAACCAATAGTAGTCTAGTTTATAACCCACAATATTAAATCATGTTACTAAAGTTTGTTGCATAAGATTTGGTGTTATATTATAAGTTGATTAGTTCTCTAAGTTATAAACAATAGACTTACTAGTAAATGCTTGTCAATGCATATCAATATTATAAACTTGAGATGTGTCTGCATGTAAATTAAGATAATTTTAATTTTTCATGTACATAATGACCAATATATGACTAATAAGTCATCTTTCCTATAGGATAAGATTGTAGACTAATTTCATCTTTTTTGTTTGTTAACATATATTTTAAAATCATATATATGATGGTATTCCCTTTCCATAAGATACATTATCAAGTTATCTAACCCATATAATTTGTTTTAAGTTCTTGATATGATCAACTTCTTTATATGTGGAAGAATGGCCTTACATATTCATTTTGTCACATTAAACATTACATTATATTTCAAAGTAGGCACCCCCAAGAGTCTAATTTAAGCTTTATTTTTCTTTAGTTATCTAGGAAACATAAGCTTTTTTATTTTTATATTAAGTAATTTTTTTAAAGTTTGAGCTTATTGGTTAAGTGTTGAACTCATATTTAGATTTGTGTTTAGATTGGTAATACTTCAAGTTTAACTTAATCCATCGCTCTACCTATATTTTAAGTAAGGGCTTTTAAGAGACTAATAAATTGGGGAGAGGTCATAAAGAATTGGATCTTATTATCCATGAAGATAAAAATTATCATAGGTTTATTTTTAGATGAGAATTAATGATAGGTTGACTAGGTTATGTATACCTCTATCTTTAGAGTGAAAATCTTGAAGAGAGATTCACATTGTCTTAATAGATAGAGGAAAACTCTAGTAATGAATTGAAAGATATTATCATGCCTAATTAAGTCTAAATTTTCTCAGCAAATATATGACATTATATATGGTTTATTTTGCTCACATTCTCATGAACATATGATTACTATAGTTAATTACATCCTAACCATGAGGTTTAAAGAACCTTTTTGATTAAGCTCTTAAGTATTTTAGATTTATCATAAGGTTCTAAAGAAACTAGCTAAGTAGATTTGTCAACATTAAAGCTTGGGAATAGTTGGATATAATCATCCAAAAATGTAAGAAATAATAATAATGTAAATTCTAAAAAGCCATAGTCATATCTACAAAAGTAGCAAAGTAAGAAGCACATGCATATAATTAATTTCTAAATTATAATAAGATGAATTAGAAGTTAAAATAATTTATTTTATAAGATATCTACAAAATAACAATGAATATGATATTAATGTTAAGAGATGGCCTAAAATGAAGTTGACACACTAGCTAGGAATGGCATAGACTTAAGGACTCATTTATAAGATGCTAGCATATTCATGCAGCACTAGGTAGTTATTCCTAGTTAGTGGCCTATGACACTTTGGATAATTACATTGAGTTGTTGGTTTTAACTTAATGGATAACATATGGGTCTAAACCTTACAATAATGAGCATAAGCATCTATAACAATATCAAGTTTACCTATAGGTTCGAAGTGGTTACAAATAGGAATTAATAAGTATGTGTGAGAATGAACTTTTTCTTTTTGTATATACTAAGTGGCAAGACATTCATGGGTCAATAGATGAACACACCACTAGGATAATGGAGAGGTTATCATATTAATATAGAAGATAAGCATATTATTTTATAAGAGATGACACATTGTCAATCAAAAATATAAAGACTTGTTCTATAAGATACCAATTTTGTCATTTAAGATTTTGCCACTTCTAAGAGATGAAGACTAATAGAATCAATGGTTATGGGAAACTAATTGATGACTTAATAGATGGTGGCTCAATAAATTATTGATGAACACAATTTGATATTTATTGGGTAATTGAGCTTTTTATTAACTTAAGTGTGTGTAGGAATATATTTGATGGTTAGGAAATCTTACTATAAGACCCTTTATGGTTAACTAGGGGTATGTCTATAATTTTCTAGTCTATCAAAAAGATGAAGCCTAAAAAAGATTTTTCAAGTTTAAAGCTCATACACATGCTAAAAGTAAATGAAGGTGTTCTTAAGATATTATCTCTTACAAAGTTATAATATTTTGGAAATTCTAGTGGCTTCATCATAGTAAGTGAAAGTTAGCCTACTAGAATAAAGGTTAGTGAAGTGTTGGTTTTATGAGCCTCATGTTCAATCGATTTATTTTGATGATAACAAAGCGTATGCTTGGATATTCTAATATATGTTTTATGTGTTTCTGATATATTAATTGCTAATTACATATCCGATACATCTCACAATATGTTTGATGAAATTATAAGTATGGAAGAATGAAAGATAGATCAAAATAGATAGCTTGAAGCTCAAGATATAATATTTTAGGTTATATGCATTTATAACTATCTTAGATGTTCATATGAGTTCATTGGCATGAATTAATTTGCTCACAACTATCTTAGATGCTCATATGAGTTCATTGGCATGAGGTTAATTTATTTAAATCTTTATCGATTAACATTCAATGCTTCATACATAGCATTTAAATTGTTAAAATAATAAATGATAATTAAATATAACTATTGAGTATAACTAGTTTATATACTTAACATAATTAAATATTTTAATTTAATTTAAAAGTTATATGATAACTAACATATGCATGATTATATATAAATTATATCATAATTTTTAAATATCATATTTCAGAATTAACAAAAATACATGAAATCTAGTATTTCAGCCAAAGTCATTTTATAATCAAGGTATTTAGATTTGATTTCATATCCAATGGATTCCTTGGATTGTTTCCTTTAATTTGATAGGCTACATGACCCACATTTAATTAAAATTAAAATTATTATATTTCTCAAACATTAGCTTATTTTAATAATGAATGCATGTTATATGCTTTGAATATATTAAGAGTCATATTTAATTATTTTTTTGCCCATATGACTAACCAATTTTGGCATTTGAATTTAATATTTATTTAATATAAATTATATTTTTATTGAATATTATATTATTATATGATAAAATGATGTTAGAATAATATATTTCTTTGAAATAATTCAAAATGATCTTCTTGCTTATAAATAGCCCTCATTCTCTTCATGAAAGGGTTGCTCATTCAAATTCAAAATCTCTCCACCAAATTTAAGAGAAAACTTTCTAGATTTTTCTTCCAAGTGTTCTCCAAAATATTGCAAGATCAAATCCTTAGTTTGGAAGCTTCAACATCATCAACTCTTTCTCAAATTACTTAATTAATTTTTGTTGATCTTAATCTCTTTTAGTTGTTCATACTATTTTTACCATCTATTTATTCTTTCAAATTTTTACTTTCTTGTGGATTAGTCTTTGGACATCTAAGTTTAAATTTTTCACATCAAAATTTATTCAATTATTTTTTTTTTTGTGAAAAACTCTTGTGATAGTTTGTAGGATTTATTTAATCTTGCTGAAATTTTTATCTTCCTATAAATTTCTTTTGGTTTCTTGAAATATTTCTTCATTGGTCTTATTTGAAAGATCATTTATTTTTAGAAGTATGTTTTAAGCACTTTAAATTTATTTATTTGCTTAAAATATTTTCATATTTGCTAGATCTCTCTTTTTAATTAAAAGCTTACTAGTTTACTTAGATCTATCTTATACTAAATTTTATTTAACTATTTTTTTGATCATTTACATTAATTGAAAGCAACATTTTGGTTAAAATAAAATAAATTATTTCTGAAATTTTAAAGTATATGATAGATCTATTATATATCAAGTTTCTTTATCAAAATAAAATTTATAAAAGGTTAAATTATTATTTTTGTCACTTATCATTTTATTCCAACTAATATCTTATGTTTAAATAATTTTATCTTGCTAAAATTTAGTAAAGGTTGCTCTGTTATAAGAGAGTATGGTTTGTGAGCTATTATACATTTAGTGGATTCCTAGCTAGGCATGGCTAAGCGTGGACGTAGGCCAATTTTAGGATTTTGTCAAACTACATAAAAAATTATGTGCCTATTGTCTCTCTTTACTTTATTGTACTTTATTTTTTGCTGCATTGAGAATTGTATCTTGTCAATATAAAATCAAAATTTAATTTTCTACTAAAAGTTAAAAATTTAAGATTTAACTTTTAAAATTTGTAATAACACCCAATTCACACGCACCACTGACCCCAGGGTGCTAATGAGATCTTAGTTCCAAAATTTAAGATAGTTAAGGACTCTTGGGTAGGAGTTATCAACATTTTCTCTTTGTGCTCCAAATAGAATAAAGCGCCAACCAATCAATCTCATATTATTTGAAGAGAGTATAGATGGTAAGGAGGGAGTTAAGCTCTCTAATTTAGAGGAAGTGATGGTGCCACAAGACAAAAGTAGTAGGGATAAGGTGCATTATTAAAGAAGATAAAGGTATAAAGTTCTTATGATCATGTCTATCAATTACTGTAAAAAGAAGAATTTTTATGTGATCAGCATGCCTCACTTTCAGACATTGTATGCTACACTAAAAAGCTCATATGTCATTAAATTAAAGTCAACTATAAGTAGGTAGTAATTAGAAGAAGGTCCTTAAGATAACTTGTTATAAAATTAGCAAAGCATAATCTATTGGAGAGGGAAAAGCAATTAACCAAGGGATAAGGTAGACCCATAACTAAAGTGATTAGAAGATGCCAACTAAAATACTCAAGTTATTAGTAAAGGTACTAGTCAAGGTGACAAAGAAGTCATCAACAAAGATAATGAGGGAATAACCATGGGTTGAGTCTAAAAAAAGGAGGTCAATATAGTAGGTCTCAACATGCATGATGTTTAATGAGAAATGTCACATGAATTGATTTTGACTATACTAACATGAGTTTAGTCCAGATGTTATACTAAGTATATTTTTTAGTTTTGCAATGGACTAAATAATTTTATTCCATACAAGACATGATAATTGTTATTTTTATGCCTTTCTAAGCTAGCAACCTATTAATTGATAGTAGAACACACACATAAGTGAACATCATAGATTTTAAATTATATATTTAAAAATTTTATTTTTATGATTAAATATGAATAGAGAATAGTATGTTATTTCAAAAGATTATAATATTATTATTTTTAGTACTATGCTAGTGGATAAAATTGTATTTAAAAATAATTATTTTTTTGGATATTTTTTATCAAGTGTAGGGAAGATAAGATTTATTTTATTATAAGGTACAAGTACCCTATAAGGAAAAAAACCCTTATAGTTCATGATATCCTAAAGGAGGAGACCTTTTAAGAATATTTTTAATTAAGTTATTGAAAAATATTTTTATGATTTTAAAGTTAAAAATGTTAAAATTTAAAATTTAAAAGAGATTAATTCAAGTTTAAAAGAGTTGATTTCAAGATGCCAAAGAAAGATTATTACGAATCATAATTTTTCAGAAGCTTAGGAGTAATCTAGACTAATCTATTATGATATTTAATATTTTGATATATGAATTCTAATATTTGAGTTCTCTCTCTCTCTCTCTCTTAAAACTAAAGTGAGAACACGATAATATCTTGAACTTAATTCTAATGTAAGGGTGTTACAACTTTCAACTCATTAGGCTTAGCTCCATTAAAATTATAATTTTACCTAGAAAAGATTGCTAACATTTTTTTTTGAAAATTAGGACTTACAACTATGCTATTGACGCTAAGTAGATTGTCCATATGATTATGCAATGCTTGTAGATAATTGTTTTATGATTTTGTCTTTATAATAAATTATTACCATTTCTATCATGAGACTTATAAGTCCATGTATGTATATTCATTATCTACAATAAGATTTGATGTTGATTTTTCTATTAACATGTATGTAATATCTTGAACTTTAGTCTAATAAATGTAAGGGTGTTATAGCTTTCAACTCAGTAAGCTTGCTAAAATTTTACTTAGAAAAGATTGCTTGCTATATATATATATATTTTTTTGGAAAATTAGGCTTACTTAGCTATTTATGCTAAGTAGCTCAACCATATGATTATGCAATGCTTCTAGATAATTTTTTATGATTTGTTCTTTATAATAAATTATTATTTCTATCATGAGACATATAAGTCCATGTATGCATATTAATTATCTACAATAAGATTTGATGTTGATTTTCTATTAATAATTTTGCATAGACAAAATAATCAATAACATTGATAATAAATAAATTCTATGGCAAAGATTTTAATTTTAAAATTATTTTATTATATTTTAAAATTAATTTTAAATAAAAAAAGTATTCTTTAATAGCTTATCATCATAATAAGTTCAAGCCACTTCACATTTAGTAATATAAAAAAAAACCTAGAAAATAACATGTAATTCTAGCGCAACACATAATTAAATAGACAAGTAATTGAAAAATAAGGCAAAAATAACCATAGAAAAAGTTTGAGTGTTGCTAGGTCCCACAATACACCTCAAAAAAATAAAATTGATGATGGGGTCTATCATAAAATTCAACATGATTCTATATAATAAATTTTTTAATGGTTTTAAGCTTTGTCTTCAAGATTCTTTACTATATGGGTTCATTCTTATTGTTCATCAAATTTAGAAATTTTACAGCCCTTACATAGCCTTTATAATTCTAGAAAGGTATAAATATTAAAAATTAAATTTCTATAATTACTCATATAAAATATATTTTTATATAGTAAAGCATATACATAATTTAACAATATATTCACATCCCCTAAAGTACAATAATGTATAGAATAATTCATATCATAGACCTCACAAATAAACATCATATAATCATCCAAAAGCCATGATCCTACCTTAGATGGTTTAAGGTTTATGTCATATATGTAATGTATATTAAGGGGTGTTTGGTTGGATGCATTTGGAGTGTAAAGTAAACCAAATGTAGGAATTTTAACTTTTTGAGTGTTTCGTATGATACAAAGTAAAATTTCAAGATATTTCTAGTGCATTTGAAACACATCAAAAAGGTGATTTGTGTAAATTCCAAAAATGCTGCTCATTATAAAGTGAGAACAACTACTCGCCATCATCTACCATCAACCCAACCTGCTCATTGTCCATGCTCGGGTCATCAAACATTCTTCGCCGCTTCTCCACCTCCATTCTTTGCACCGACCACCATCTCTCTGCCCACAGGCACCCACCATTCTTGCTGGTCATCACCATCACATCACCACCGTCCCCCCACTTGAGGAATATTCCTTCTTTTGCACCCATCGTCGCCTTAAATCCCAAAAGTACTTTTTACATTCATTCTACAAAACAAGACAAAAACTAACTCATATATTTGTAGAGTTTCTAACTAAACAACCTAAAGTAATCAAAATACATTAATTCACTTACAGTACACTCCTTTTTCAGGCAACCAAACAACCCCTAAGTTATGAGGGTGTTTCTCTATTATTTGTTGAATGTCTTATTTTTTAATTATATGAATATTCAATTTAGATCTATTGGTGGCCAAATTGAAATCTTTGGTGCTTAAAATTTTTATTTAATTTTTTCTTTTGTTTTTTTTTTAATTTAAATTTAGGGTTTTAAAAATTTTGTGAATAAATAATATTAACATCGAGATGAATCTTATCATTCAAGATGTCTTAGATATTGTAAGATGTGCATCTTACCTAAGGGGTGAGTTGATAGTTTATAATTTGTTAGGAGAAAAAAAGTGAATTTTATGGGTTTGGTTATTTATAAATTTTATTATTTATGAAAAGTACATTTTAGAATAATTTTATTTTGCAAAGTTTAGTAAATTGATAGATTTTTAAAAATTATGCAATTTATTCTATAGGTTTTTGATGTCACCTAAGACCATTTAATGAATATTAAAAATTACTAAATTTTATTGAATTTTTAATTAAAAATTTATTTTAGAATTTATATGGTTAGAAGACCTAATCACTAAAACTCAAAATAAATTTTAATCAATTTATTATAATTTTAAATATTTTTTGAGTTTATTGATTTTCTATTTTTTATTATTTTAAAATTTTTATAATTTTTAGACTAATTAATAGTAATTAATCAACTTAGAGTTTGAATATTTTTTTTCTAGCAAAAAATATGCAAATGAAATTATGAAATTAATTATAGAGCTTAAGGGTAACTTTAAGGAGATCTTCGTAAAAAATATGAAATTACTTTGAATTATTATAAAAGTTTATAACTATTTATTTAAATGATTAAATAAATTCAGTTTATTCTTCAAATAAATACAAAAAATTCTATAATTAATGAGAAACTTATGCATGATTAGGGAAAACTCCAATAAAAAAATTAAAATCATGTAAAGATGTTATGAATTTTTTTTTCAATTTATTTATTATGATTTTTACTTAGCACTTGGATTAACAATAATTATTTTGAAATTGATCACATACGCTTAGAATAACTACAATATCATCTCTGTAAGGATTGGCACACCCAAGAGGGGGAATTAAACTTATAATTTCTTTAAATATAATTGTAATCAAATAGTTAACATTTATTGAGAGAGAGAGAGAGAGAGAGAGAGAGACTTAATAAGATAAATCAATGATTCAACCACTTAGAAAAGACCAGATAAATATAGAAGAAAGAAAAGAAAAGGAGAAGATTTATTGTAATTTGGTCAAATTAATTTACGTCCACTCTCCAGATCTCCTCCAAAATTTATTGTATCTCCTTTGACACAAAAGCCAAAGCGAAGATACCTCTCTCCTTAATGGGTAATGGAGAAACCCCCACTGGCTCACCTTCTCTTTCCAAGGTAAGAAGGATACCACTCTCTGAAAAGTATAAAGACAACTTCTTCGAACACAAAGCTACACAAGTTCTCAAAAGAACAAACTCTCAGGTTAAGACACACAACACAAAGATGGCGTGGATGAGAAATATACAACCAAAGTAAAGTGCAACCTTATCAACAAAGTTCCTTGAAGTGAAAAGAAGAGAGAGAACTCTCCACTTTTTGCTTAAGCAAAGCACTCTTTTCTAAGCCTCCCTTGATTTTTCTCAAGTTTAGGATATTGAGGTTAAACCCCCTTAAAGTTGGTATTTATAGGGAGGATGCTAAATAAAAATAGAAAAATAATACTAATTTTTAAAAAAATCAATCTAATCATCTTGATCTAACATCATACTATACTTTAAATTAATTTATTAGGATTAGGAATTTTGGGCGTGCAATAGTCCAATCAGTTGCCACTATTTGTAATGTAATTGTATTATACAAATAGTCCAAAATAAAAAAGCAGCTCTTTATTTGTTCATAACGTATAAACTAATCATACAGTGTGAACAATTTAAAGAAAAATTCTTAAAAATTGAATCTTTCAAATTCCAGAATAAAATAAGGTCATTACTGAATTAAATCAAATTGTATTATGTATAATTAGTGAATAAATGACTTAATCAAGCCAGTTGAGATAATTAACAAGAATTGATTGTAAAGTATAATCATTTTCGTCTTGTATGATCAGTACAATTTTGGCAAATTTTAGAAGAGACAAATTTAATTATGTACATAATAAAATGAATAATTATATAGTATAAATAAAACCATCTTGTACGATTAGTACAATTTTGGAAAATTCTCTCATTAACTCATTTAATTATGGCAATTGAAATAATTTTTTAAAAAAGGACCATCATTACATTATGATCCACATCATAGATTATGATTTTCTCAAAAATTTTAACTTTAAGAATTTATTTTTATATTTTCTCAAGTGTATGTATGCTTGGTTTTTATTTATCATTCACATGCAAGATATATAAATACAAAATACAACATAAATACTAAGATCAATGATACAAAAATTTTAGCTTGACTTGGATAACTTGATAATGCATCACTCATTCCTCAATTATAATCTTCAAAGACTTTTACTTTGAACATCTTTGAAAAATTAGCCATTGTTCATGCAATATCAACTAGTCTTCATAAAGTTGTTTAATTATACTTTCTATATTTGAAATACACCACAACCATACAATTGATAAGTGAAAATAATTTGTTCAACCAAGAATGTTTGTGATTATCAAAACTTAGAGCTTTATGTTAAGGTTCATGGGGTTAACAATTTCCCCTTTTTGATAATGATAAACATAGGTTGAATTTTAGGAGTTTAATGAATAATAGAAAAATAAAACAACTCCCTCTTAATTTATGCCTTAAGAAAATGAAAAAGATGTAAACAAAAAAGAATCAAAAGAAAGATTAAAAAGAAAGATCAAGATGATGTAAATAAACACCAACCTTCTCCCCCTTTTGGCACATAAAAAATAAGCTAATCAAATACTAGCTTTAATTTGTAAATTTAAAATTAGTAAATTTTCATAAAATAATCTTAACACATTGTTATAAAATAAGTAAATTTAGAATGCTTAATGAATGATAGTATAATATGTGTCAATAATTATTTTTTGGCTAACCTTTCAAAATTTTCTACTCATATGGAATATTTTTATTTATTGATACTTCATAACTTATTTAAATGACACAAGTCAATTTATTGAATTTTATAAACATATTTGTAACAAAAATAAAATGTTGCTTAAACTTTGTTTGGATGAATAGAAAAGTTATTGCTTGATTCAAGCATACAAATAACTATTAACTATTAACACTAGTCACTTAATATTAAGGGAAGCACAAATTATTATTATTTTGATATTTCCCTGCTTTGGGGCAATCTTTTAAAATTTTGGATACTTGCTTTGGGAGTTTATCTTTATTTTAATTTAGCTTTGAATTTGAATGTTCACGATTATTGTTACTCAATTTATTCTATAATTGGTAATATCACATACATCTGTACTAATATTTATGACCAAGTTAATTTATTATAAAATATAAAATAGGAAAGAAAGAGATGTGATTTATACAAACAACTTCCTACTTTAAATAGAATTGTGCATCATCATACACTAATTTTATGATGTTTGGTTGAGCTAATGGTGTATACTTATTTGTTTTGGATTTTAAACACTACTTGATTATATAAAGAAATGTAGAAAATAAAATTTCAAAGAAAATATTACAACAATTTTAAATCCACAAATCACAAACTAGTAATACATAATAAATGTTAATAAAAAGGAAAATTAGATGAAAGAAATAATAGATGCTAATTAATGTGACTAACATGACAAAAATAACTAAAAATAGATACATTAGATGCTTAACATAAAGCAACACAAAGTACAATACAAGAGAAAACTAAAACTCTAATGGTCCTCGTCTAGCGATGTTGGTGAAAGATGCCATGAAGGGGCATCAAATTGAGCTTAAAAGCTCGCCTCGACCCTAATGATAATCTACCTAGTGAGCTCTTTGGTCCTTGATGTGTCTAGCAAATGCTGCGGGCATCTTGGGGAGCGATAATGAGCTTAAGGCTCCCTTTATCCAGTAGCTTCCTCTTCTTGACCTCGATGTAGCTTTTTAGTATAGAATGTATGAAAAAAGGTGATTTGTGAAGTGAAGGAATGTGCTATGGCTTTTTGGGATAAGAAAGGTTGCATTTGACCTCAGGTAAATAGGCAATCATATATCTTAAAGCCAAATTATACCTTCTTTCAGATTTTGGGCTTTTGATAATGGTGATATTTTTAATGTAATGAATCAAAAGATCTACAACATTGAATTAAGTGTGAGTTATGTAGAAATAAGTAATGATGAAAATAAGACATGTGATGTTGATTCAATCATCTACCTTAAAGATAGCATAGTGCCTTAGCATGTGTTGGATAACATGTCGTTAAAGCCATTGATTAAGGGTTGGAGTTAATGGAGAGGTGAGTTTCTAATGATTGTTTTAGTAGTGGAGTAATTATAGGTAGGATCATTTGCTATACTATGGACATGCTAGAATTTGAGACATGGAGGTAATCATGAAAGTCAATATCAATGATGAAAATTTTCTTCTCATTGATTAGAGGATAGTGCAATCATAATTTATGCAAAAGTTTAAAAGAAGTTTAGAATTGAATAGGTAGGCTAGATAGATAAGAAATTGAAGAGAGGTGCTTGCAAAAAAAAAAATCAAAAATAAGAAAGAATAACTTATCTTGGATGAGTGGCTTTGAGCCAATAATCTTGCATTTCTTATATTTCTTGTAAGAGGCTTCCTCATCTTCAAATCAGAAGCATTTCTCACACCTATTGTTTTGTGTTCTTTTCATGGTAGTTTCAATTACTCTTGCACACTTAAAAACTCAAGAAAGAAAGTTGGAGTGAATAGAAAAAAGGTATGCGTGAGAAAGAAATTAGGGCAATTTATAGACTCTCTATTTAATCATAGTACAAAAAAAAGTTTGTACATTACAATTAGGATTATCCCAATGGTCAGTTTAATGATTATATTTAATAGAGTCAATCTTATAATATAATTAAAGAATCATCTAGTACAATTTAGAACATCCCAATGGTCATCTAAATGGCTATGTTGATCGAGTCAATCATAGAACATGATTAGAAAATTGTAAAATATAATTAAGCAACATTAATCATCCCAACGTTTTGAACAATGGTTAGTTTGATTAGGTCATTGGACTGTATAGACATATCATACAATATGATCATAAAGAATCCCATTTGATCTATTTAATAATAGTTCATCCAATCAATCATTACAATGAGTTTTGATGATCTTAAATAGTCCAATCATATAGTATGATTGGAATCATACTATCGATTATTTGTAATTTTTTAGGCTCAAAGTGAAAAAGAAAAATAAATGAAATTGAGGGAACAACAACATTATGCAAAAATGAAGGGAAAAAAAAGACAAAATAGAACATGTGCACAAAACTAAGACACAAATAGAACAATGTAAAAAGATAAAAGATCAAACCCATAAGCACTGGGTTCTATCACCTCTAAGCATGATCTAAGAGAACTAAACCTCTCAAAATTCAGGGCTTTTGTGAAGATGTCTACTAATTGATTTTTGTGTTAATGAATTGAATATCAACATCTTCTTTTAGAATATGATCTCTAATGAAGTGATGTCAATAAATTTTTAGACCATGCTTAACATTGAATCGTAAGAAGTAAGCTCACCCATTATGCTCATCTCAAATTTTGTGCTCATCAGTCTTGAAAATTTTACACAATAAAGATTATTCAAACAATACATCATCAACATAAATTTATACAAGAAAAATGATCAAATTTTATTCTTTTGATAAACAATGTTTTGTCAATAAATTCTTTAACAAAATAAATTTTTAAGAGAAAAGAGCTATGTCTATCATACCAAGCATGATGAACTTATTTCAAACCACACAAAGCCTTTTGTAATTTGTAAACATAATTAAGGTGTAATGAGCTTTCATATTCGAGTGGTTGTTCAATAAAAATAGCCCCTTCTATAACACCATTCGAAAAGGTACTTTTAACATCTATTTGAAACAATTTGAAACCTTTAAAATAAACAAATATAAGTAATAATCAAACAACTTCTAGTTGAGCAATAGGTGCAATGGTTTTCTCAAAATTAATTTCTTCTATTTGATTAAATCCTTTACAAGCCTTACTTTATTCCTAACAATAACTTGTAAGTCATTTAGTTTATTTTTTAACTCTGACTTTATTCTAATCATACATTGAGATGAGGGTCTTGACACTAATTCCCAAACATCATTTCTAGCAAATTAATTCAATTTTTCTTATATTGACTCAACCCAAAATTCATCAAAAACTACTTCTTCTACACTAGTGGGATCAATTATAGAAATGAAGGTTGTATGTCTTACATCTTCTTTAAGGCTATTTCTAGTTATAACACCTATAGATGGTCTCCTATAATCAAATATTGGGGATAACTTATTGTATATCTCCACTCTCTAGATAGTCTCCTCCTAGCTTCCTCATTTTCTTCCAAACCAAGATTCTAATTTTTTTGACACTAGATCATCTTTAGCTGCAAGTTTATTAAAAGAGGAAGGGATAACAGCTTCATCAAAAATAATATGGATTGGCTTTTATACTAACATGGTTATTTTATTGAAGATTCTATAAGCTTTACTTGCAAAAGAATATTCTAGAAAAATACTTTAATCATACTTAGAATCAAATTTCCTAGGTTATTCTTTCATTTATTTCCATTTACACCCAAAACATGCAAATGTGATAGGTTTGGAGTGTTACCTTTAGAAGCTTATAAAGAGATTTATTTAGCTTGAATCTAATGTTTACTTGATCTAGCACATAATAAGTAGTGTTAACTACCTCAATCCAAAAATATCTATAATGTTTATATTCACTAAGCATGGATCTAATAGCTTATATGAGTGTTCTATTCTTTCATTATGCTATTCTATTTTATCATGGAATCTTGGAGGTTGAAAAATTAAGCTATATTCTAGTCTCATTATAAAAAAATTCAAAATTATCATTGTTTAATTGTTATCATGATCATTATGAATAAATTAATGGTTTAACCAATTTTTCTTTGAATCCAAATAACAAAGATCTTAAATTTAGAAAAGATTTAATTTTGTGTTTTAAAATTTGTTAGCGGTCCAAATAAATTCATGTGAAAAATTTGTAAATGTCATAAAGTGATAGTGCTTGTTGTTGATTTAAAAGAAGATTTAATTTGTTTACCATGTAGCCGGCATCATTGATCATTAATCTGGTTTTACCTCTAACCAAATCAACTTGTGTAATCTTTCTAAGTGTATGCATACTAGCACGACATAGTCTCTTATGCTATAGCCAGGACTTATCCAATGTGGACTTCAAACAAATGGCCAATGAACATCCTAAGTTATCAAGATCAATCATATAAATGTTGTTAATCTTAACACTTTCTAAAATAAATTTTTCACTAAAATCAAGCACATATTTTTCATTTAAAATTTTGACATTAAAGCTCTAGTCATAGCGACTAAAGTTAATCAGATTATGTTTCAAACCATCAACAAGAAGGACCATTTTAATGGATAAACATTTTTAATACCAATGGTATCTGATCCGAATACTTTATAAATTATATTGTCTCTAAGAGTGCTTTTCCTTTGCTTTTGAGTTCCAAAGAGATGAATTTTCTTTTGTCTCTAGCCATATGCTTTAAGAACCCACTATCAAAGTACTATATGCCTCCACTACTACTAAAGGCATAACTACAAAATATATTTAAGTTATTTTTGGAACCCATGCTTGCTTGCGTTCCTTATTTTATGAAGTAAGAAATTTATGAAAGATTTTTAGAAGTCATGCATATACTAGGTCTGAATGTGATTGATGTTCCCATAGATGACCATTGTGACTAAACATACCATAAGGAAGCAAGGACTTTTTGGGAAAGAATGCATGATCTTCTTAGTTTTAATTTTAATTTTTTTTGGATGGATGTATTCTTTTGTAGCTTTCAACTTCCCTTTTAAAATTTTTATTTTAACATTCAAGCAAGTCAACTTTTTTAGATAGATTATGTTTCTTGTTGGCTTTTCTTATTTCAAGCTTATTGTAGTCTTTTTTTTGTTCATCTGATAATGTGCTATAAATGTTTTTCAAAGAAAAGAAAATTTTCTTTAGAGATGAATAATTTCTTTTAAGGATTTGAATCAGATGTAATTCCTCTTAAAAAATTAAGAGTTCATTGTAACCGAGATTACTTGTTCATCATTAAAATTATGAGAATCTCTTTTTGCCATGAAATAAAGGTTTATGGCTTCTTCTTTGAATTAATCTTTTGAAGATTCTAAACCTATTTCAAAAAGCACATTGAGTTCTCTCCTTGCCCTTCTTTGTATCCCATTTTTCATTCTTTTTATTTTTCTAATTGGAGTATTTGAGAAAATGACATTTCCACTTGATGTGACCTAAGTTTTTACATTCATTCTAGAAAATTAGATCAATAATCTTTGAAGAATTTTGCTTTTACCTTTGTCTTTTCTTTGATCAAATATTTTCTTCTTATATTTTAGAAATTTTTTGATCTTTCTAGTCAGTCATAAGTGCAATGTCATCCTCTGCAGTGTTACTATCTTCTTTACTTCATTCAAAAGTAGTAAATTCAAGAGAAATGATCTTTTCCTTTTCTTGTCATCAGTATTTTTTACTTAATTTTTTTCATAAGCAATAAGTGGGCTAAGCAAGTGATTAATAGAGTAAATAGATAAATCTTTAGATTTTTTTTAACTTTTTCAGCATTAGTAAATTCCCTTCCCAAAGCATGCAATGAAGTAAATGTGTACATGTATGTCTAAAATGAACTCTTGAGGTGACATAAGAAAAGTTTGTAATCATGCAAGCAAGTAGATTCAGATTGTATAACCACATGATCCCTTCATATATAACACATAGATTTTCTCAAATCATATAATTTATCTCAAATTTCTTTACTAGTTTTATAAGTAGAAATAAACATGTAATCTTCACACTTTAAAGCATATAAAAATAGTTCAAATATCTTGAATTCAAATTGGGGTAATTACCTCTCTTATAATTACCATGAATTGAAAGATGTTATAATTAATATTCTTTTGACAACATCATGTGGAAGTGAATAACTAACTTCAATCAAGATCCACATGCAAAAATTGATTGATTGAATGTATAATTTTTTTACAAATCAAAAGGAATTTCATCAAAGAGAGGTGGTTGGGTAATAGAGTTCCCTTTTATAATGTTTTTTATTTTTAGATGTGTCATTAATGGATCTACTGATGGTTATTAAACAGTGAAACAAAGGACCGATTTGATACCACTTGAAAGGATTAGCACACCCAAGAGGGGGGTGGTGGTACTTTTCAAATTTTCAATTTTCTTTAAACATCAATTCAATTTTCAATGTTAGAGAGAGAGAGAGAGAGATAGAGATAGATAGATAGATAGATAGATAGATAGATAGATAGATAGATAGATAGAGAGAGAGAGAGAGAGGGAGAGAAAGACTTAAAATGATTAAACAAATGATTCAATCACATAAAAAGAGCAGTAGAAAACTAAAAGAAAGAAAAAAGAGACACAAGATTTACAATGGTTCGATCAAACTCACTTATGTTTGCTCTTCAGATCTCCTCCAAAATTTGGGCTAAGGTTGAAATGCCTTTCTCCTTAATGGGTATTGGAGAAACCATACACTCTTCTCTTTCTAAGGTAAGAAGATACCACTCCCTCTTAAAAAGTATAAAGAAAATTTCTTCAAATACAAAGCTTATACAAGTTCCCAAAGGAACAAACTCTCAAGTTAAAGCACAAGACACAAAGGTTAGGTGGATGAGAAATAAATAACCAAAAGTAAACCTTACCAACAAAATTCTTTGAAGTAAAAGATGAGGAGAACTCTCCACTTTTCTTTTATGTAAAGCAATCTTCTTTAGGTCTCCCGTGATTTTGTTTTCAATATTCAAGATATTTAGGTTAGACCCCTCAAATGGGGTATTTATAGGGAGGAAGCTAAATAAAATAGAAAATAAATAATTTTAGAAAAATAGTCCAATCAAACTGTACAATCCAACATTATACTGTATGATAAATTTATTTTATTAGGCTTAGGAGTTTTAGATGATTGATCATCCAATCAGTTCCCACTATTCATACTATATGATAAAAGATTATATTATATGAATCTTATAAAATTAAAAAATTAGCTCTCTATTTATTCATTATGTACAAACTAATTACAAGATAACAATTTAAAGAAAAATTCTTAAAAATCAAATCCCTCAAATTTAGGATATTACCTAAATAAACCACACTTATGATTATGCATCATAATATACAATCAAGTAAATTAAGCATAATTAGTGAATAATAGAATTAATCTTGACAGCTAAAATAATTAACAATACTGAATCATACAATATGATCATTATTGTCTTATATGATCAACACAATTTTAAAAATTTTAGAATTAATTAATTTAATTATGTTGGCCAAAAAAACAAAAATGAATAATTGCATTACATGATTAAAATCATCCTATATGATTAGTACAAGTTTGATAAATACTCTCATTTACTGACTTAATTATGGTGGCTGAAATAATTTTTTTAAAAAATATGACCATCGTATAGCATGATCCAAATCATATAGCACATCCTCAAAAATTTCAATTTAAAATATATTTTTTATATTCTCTTAAGTCTATGTGTTCTTAGTTTTTATTTATCATTCATGTGCGAGATACATGAAAATAAAATACAACATAAATACCAAGACCAATGACAAAAAAATCTTAGCTAAAGTTAGATCATCTAACATCACTCATTCCTTAATTGTAGTCTTCATAGGCTCTAACTTTGGATGGTCTTTTGAAAATTAACCATTATTTGTGCTCTATCAACCAGTCTTCATTAAGTTGTTTAATTATAGTTCCTACATTTGGAATACATTTAATTATAGTTTCCACATTTAATTATAGTTCCTACATTTGGAATAATTCACAACCTACATATACAACTATTTAGTTTCATTTAATTAAGAATATTTGAGATCATCAAAACTTAGAGTTTTATGTGAAGGCTCATGGTGTTAAATTTGAAAATATTTAAACAAATTTGATTTAAATTATTTAAAATATTAAATGATTTAATTTGGTGAATTAGAAAGTATAATTTTTTAGCTTGAAACAACTTATAATTTTTAAACTACATTAGAAGTTCAAGAAAATTTATTATATATTTTCTATAAATTTTTTAGAATTATCAATAAATTTTTAAAAATTAATGTTAATTGTAAAGGCTTAAGTAACTTAGAATTAGAGTTTATAAATTTTTTGATTATATGAACACAAACCACTGATTAAGTTTAAATCATAGGATGAGAAAAGAATAAATCTCTGAAAAATTGAATTGAATTGAACTTCATTTAAGTTATTTAAAGTTAGCGAAATTAATTGTGATTTATTATTCAAATTTAGGAAATGGGATAAGAGCTTTCAAATGGTTTTTGGACTTCTTATTATATGTTTGATGTTAAATTAGGATCGTGTAAAATTTGTGTTATATTTTTAAAAGTTGATTTGCATTATTTGAGAATTATTCTTGATTAATATAAATTAAGGCACATTAAACTTAAAAATTTATGTTTAGTTCATCTTCATCTCAAATCTCTATGGCAATGTTTAATGGCCATTGGAGGGGATTAAACTATTTATTTCATTAATCTTGTGCATTTAGAGTTAACTAATTTTATGAAATAGATGGAATATAGTTTTACTTTTCAATTCATGGGAGTCCTCTGTATTTACTAATTCTAGAGAGGGCATAACCATCCAATAATGAAAGATGTTGTAGAAATTAAAATTTCCTTAATTTATTCTAATTTTAAATTTTAAATTTATTTTAAATTTTGGGTTACTACAATATGTGTTTTATAGGTGGTGGAGTATGATCGAGGCTTTTTTAAAAATTTGGGGTTATTTTGCCACTTGGAATTAGTAAAAGTTGTTTGATTTAAGATTAGATGGCTTGGATCAATCCATATTATATTTTTAGTGGGATTTAGAAATTTAATTATATGGTTAGAATTTAAACATCCATCTCACAACATAAAATTTGATGACTAAGAGATTATCTCTTATCTCTAGCCTTTAATAAAGATGCCCTATATTGATCATTTTAATTAGTAATGATCTATTGTGATCTTTGTGAGATCTCAATTCCAAAAGAATCAAGAAGGTTAGGACATTATATCTTATAATTGTATCTAACTCTTATACAAGTTCATTTCATATTATTTCATATCAGATCTTAGTATTTAGAAGATGAACATATCTAAACTAGTGTATTTTATATTGAATACATAGTTCCAAAGACTTCATTTGATTGCAAAGATGATGTTTAGTGAAGAGATCTACTTGGAGGAAAGTTCTCTGGATCAAATTTATGATTTAAGTTTATAGCGGTTGGCATTTAAAAATGTTTATGTGGAAAATTGGGCTTGGAAATGATTTTGGAAGAGGGTTTAAGATTTAAAGAGTGAGCAAATTTCGAATTACATAATAAGTTCATTTGGATGGAGGCTTATGTATATGTAAAGGATTGGGCTTTATTGACTAAAGAAATGGTAGTATAAATTATGGGCTTAGAAAATTAGGGATTCTTTACATCATTAAAATATTTATTGCTAACTAGATCGGGTTTATTACTAGGTTGCAATGTACTCTTCTATGTAGATGGCTAATGATCAAACACCTTTAATGATAATGAATGGTGATAATAGCTAAAGATATAGAGGCTTGGTAATAGGTAATGTTTCCCTAAGTTGATGCAATTAGAATGCCCAAAGATTTATTTTTTGAACAATTTTGGTGTGGGGATGATTACACTAAGGGACCTAAATGGATTAATCGTACTTTAGATTCTTGGCCCAAGAGATAACCTATTAAATCAATTGTGGCTTAGTAGTTAACTAACTTAAAGGGAAATTACTAGGAGAGAGCCATGAGGGCTTAATCATAACCTCAATAATCTAACTACTAGGAAAGGAGCCACGAGCTTGATCTTAACAATGAATAGCACAGTCATATAAAGATAGTATCATTAGGACTTGATTTAGAGAATGCTAAAAGATTTATTTTTAACCCTATCGGTGTGATGAACTCATTAAGATGGGGCCTAAATGGCTTGATCTAGCTTAAATTTATTAGCTAAAGGGATAACCAACTAAATCAATGGTAATATGGTTAATAAACTAAGAGATGGCTACTACAAGAGAGGTAGCTACTCTAGCTACTAGGAGAGATACTAGGAGAGGGACTTGATTCTTGCCTCAGATAGTCTAGGTCATACTTAGATGGGGCTAGGAGAACTTGATCCAACTAGATTGCCCAAGGATTTATTTTTGAACCCTGAAGGAATATGGTGACTACACTAAGAAGGGGCTTGAATGGCTTGATCATAGCTTATATTTACTGGCTAAAGGGATAACCTCTTGAATCAACTATGTCTTGGCTAACCAACCTAAGGTGTGATTACAAAAGAGGAGCACGGCTTAATCTTGACCTCAATAGTTTAGCTACTAATTGTGGGACTTCAAGGACTTGATCCTAACCTCAAATAGACATACTCATACGTAAATGTGGCCACAAAGGCTTGATTTAAATGCCCAAAGATTTATTTTTGAATCCTATCAGTGTGAAATGACTACATTAAGAAGGGGTTTAAAAGGCCTGATCCTAACTTAAATTTACTATTCAAAGGGATAACTCATTGAATCAACTATGGCTCAAGCTAACCAACTTAAGGGGTGAATACTAAGAAAATGCTTGATCTTAACCTCAATACTATGGTTACAAAGAGTACAAGGACTTGATCCTACCTTAGATAATGTCTGGGTCATACTTAGATGCAAAGACTTAATCTAACTAGAATGCCTAAGAATTAATTTTAAACCTATTGGGGTGTGATGACTAAACAAAGATAGTGTATGAATGTCTTGATCCTACTTTAGATTTACTAGCTAAAGGGATAACTTATTGAATAAACTATGGCTTAGTGGGTAACCAACCTAAAAGGTGACTATAGGAGAGGGCCATGAGGGCTTGCTCCTAACCTCAATAATCTAGCTATTAAGAGAGGGGTTACAAAGGTTTGATCATAAACTTAATACTTAGATGGGGCGACGAGGACTTGATCTAACTAGAATGCTCGAAGATGTGTGTTTGAAACTTATTTATTATGACTAAACTAAGAAGGGGATTGAATGTATTAATCTAGCTTAGATTTACTAAGATAATCTATTGAATCAACTATAGCTCAATGACTATTCAACTTATGGGGTGACTACTAGGAGGGGCCATATGATCATGATCTTAAATGTCAATAGCTACTAGGACATGGGTTGAAATGACTTGATCCTAACCATATATAGCTTATTCTAAACCACTCAATAAGAAACTTTGAGAATAAGTTCCTAATTGGCACATAGTGGTTATTCACAGAGACTTTATTTAATATAATAATGCATAAAATATCAAAGAGTTTAATAATTAGTTTGATTTGGAGATGATTATATAAATGAGGTTTGATTTAAATTTTAAATTTAACAATTTCAAGAGATAAGAGGATTGCTAATAATAATATTTTATTCTTCTTTCTCTTTTTTTAGATTTTGGATCTAATCAATGTAGACCTCAACACTATGTAACATGCAAATAGAATTTCGTTGATGAAATTTCTTTTGAAGTTCAATTATGGGTAGTATTTCTTTAGATAATGTGTTCCCACTTCGATTAATTAATATGATCCTCCTTAGTAAACCTTTTCTATGATAAAAGGTCCCTCTCATGTTGGTTCAAACTTACCTCATATCCTATTATAGTCTATATTCTCTTAAGAACTAAGACTAGCTCTCCTTCTCAAAAATTTCTGGGATAGACCTAATCCATTATTCATATAACTCGAGATTTTATTAAGCTTAGAGACATTTCTCCTCAAAAACATTATGATTTTTCAACAAAATCCTAATATTCTGCTTAGTTGTGATTTTGTTGCTAATGATTATTCTTAATGAGAAAAGTTGCACTTCAAGAGAAGAAATACCCTCAAATCCCTAAACTAAAGAGAGTGTGTGCTGAGTTAAAGTTACATTTGTGGCATGATAAGCCCATAAGGTTTCTCTGACTACTCATGTCTACTTATTTTCATCAAGTATTTTCTTCAAGATTTACATGTGTCTTGTTGAATGCCTCAGTTAATCCATTAGCTTGAGAATAATATATCATAGAATATTTCTAATCTATGTGGTTTCATTTAACGAACTTGTTGGTCATAATACTTTTGAAGGTAGAAGCATTATCATATATAATTCATTGGGGTGCACCAAATCTATAAATGACATGGTTTTTAAAGAATTATAGAATGCATTGGGCTATAAGCTACTCAATGGAACCACTTTATCTCACTTATAATGTAATCTTTCACTCTAAGATGAATTTATGCCCTTTTGAAGGCAAGTTGAACAAGTTGAACAAAATCATTACAAAAAAACTCTTAAATGACATTAAGGTGATCATTGAATAGAGGACATTAAGTGGTTAGTGTAAAACCACTGCATTTAGCACTTTTAGTGATAGCAATGTCTTTGTAGTTAGTAACCATTAAAGGCTAGTACTTGTGTCTCTTGATTTTAGCTTTTTCATCTTCTAATGATCACCATATTCTTGTGTACCTCAATCACAATCCTTTCGGATTCATGTTTGTACATGATGCCATCAATAATATAACCATATGTGATCAAAGGATAGTTGGTACACGATGCCATCAATTAAAGCATAAGATAATACTTTCTATTTATTCTGAATTTATCTATGGATGTAGGAGGAACCTTCTAGAATACCTATGAAATAGGGTTTGATAGAAATATTGCAAGTAGGAAAATATGAGAGAAATGAAATGTCGAAAAAATTGTAATCTTTATTCCTCAAGATTAGACTACAAAAGACTAGGGGCCTAGAGGGAAAGAAAAAGGTCCCCTCATAAGAGAGAAGTTTCCCTTTTATAATATCAAGAAGTGAATATAAAAAAAATACATATAATATAAATCAACTATAAGTATGTTCCCACCAAAGTTGATGGTGGCTATACATGTGAGCGAGTGTGTATTTGTCAGATAGTGGGAGGTGAGTAGCTCTTTTTTGTTGTATGAGTATGAGAATGAAGATTGGGTTGAGATGGGTAGCCACTATGTTCCTTTGAGTATTCACCTACTACTGCCTAGTAGATTTATGTCTCATTCTTGGGGTTATTATTCTCTAAGTTCTTAACTCACTGGATTAGGTTGGTCTTCCTTTATCAGACACATCTTTCTACAAGTGTATATATTCTTGCTAGTGAAGTATTCTTTATGTGAGACTCCTATTTTTGTTAATAGACTCATCAGGTTGCTTGATCCTACTTGCTACCTTGGGTATACATTTAGCTTCCCAATTCTTCTACTTCTTATAAAAGTACTTGACAAAAAAAATTAAAGAGTGAATAGAATGATTAGCTATAAATAATTAATGATATGAGAAAATTTATGCAATTATTGAGATATCACATCACCCTTTGACCAAATCCAATCTTTCAACACATTAGATACTATAAATGGATCCTTAATCTTTCATTACCACATTCAAATTTTCTTCAACTTCTTGTTCAAATAAATTCTCTAACTTATAGTGTTCGTCTGCAAAACATAAAAAAAATATTATAACTGTGGATGCTAAGAGGACTCATAATGATATTGACCCTAGAACTCTATGGGCAAGTCTTTGAAAAATGGTTAAGAAAGTGAAGAAGTCAGAAGAGATCACTATTGTTATCATGGCTGAGGTGTGCATCTAAGCCCCTCCAATTGCAACAATTATAGCTCTGGCCACTTCTTCTAACCCATAAGGAGAATATAACACTCACCCAACTGAAAATGGATTATTGTGGTGAGTCTCCATCAGCTGCAACCAATAAGTATTCCTAGGGAAGAAGAAGGAGAAGAAGAGGTACCTTTGATTCAACGTAAGAAGATGTTAGTGGGTTGAATGGTTGGATTAGCTACTACAAAGGCAACTATCAAAGAATGCCTCATTGAGGTGAGACTTGCCTATTATTGTGTATTGGTAGTCCTTTTTATCTGCATCTCTTACTTTCTTCTTTGGTCGTAATTGAGAATGATTAGCATTTAAGCCTCAACAAAGGATGGAGAGGGGGCACTCACCAGCTCTTCAAGTTATTTGCTCTAACAGTCCAGGTAGCCTTATAGAATCAATTCACCTTTCTATGGGTGATTTGCTAGGCCACTTCCTTAGTAAAGAGGAATTCCACTTACTTTATAGGCTTCCTTCCCAAGGGTTGGACATATATAAAATTCCCATATTGAAATTCCATTTCAAATATTTAATTAGATTTTTTATCATCGACTAGCATTGACTTCAGATTTGCTGTAGACTGAATTGGTGGTGTTGCACATAGACTTGGCAAAGAGTTTACATCAGCTAGGAGTGACCATCAAGGCTCCTATCATGACAACTAGCTTCACCTTCACTAGCATTAGTGAAATGATGTCTAGTTTTTCCTCTTCTATTTGCAGGGATAGCATTGAGTATGCAAAGGGTGAGTCTACTCGGTGGCTAGGGGATAACATGGAGAAAGAGTAGTGAGAATTCACTAACTCTTTCAAGGTCGCCACTCTACTAGAGGAGGTCATCCTCCTGAGAGAAGCCCAAGACTCATCTCAATAGGATGAAGGTGAGCGCAAATACAGTTGGAGCTAGAATCTTAGTGATGGTAGTCCTTGGAGTGGAGTATTAGTGCAACTTCTTGACCATAAGAGTTGAAATTACATTACTTTATGACTCACTCAAGTCGCAGAGTACTTTCCTTCTCATTTTTGGTGGAAATTTCTTATTTGATTATATGTGTGAGAAAGGTGGACTCGTCAAGGACTAGGACTCAAACCCTATAATTAAATTATTAAAAAATGATGTATATACATGGAGTGTGTTATACTTTTCCATAAATAAAAATAGTTAATATTTTGTATTTTCTTCACTCACAAGTACTATTTATTTATTTACTATGGATGCACATTAATTAATTTTATATAGTATTACTTGAGATATTCAGGATTAAGGTAATCACTTATTCACTTAATTCTTGATGTAACATTCATGTTACCATGCCTTTGTTATTGCATCTATAAATTCTTTCTAATGGGGAATCGTTTAGACTTTATTGCTCTCTTTAGACAAGTGAGTAGATCCTAATCTTATTCTTATTGCTAGTGAGTATGGCTTTGTTAAAGAAGGCTGCCTTAATTTTTTCTAAAGCTAGATTAAAGAGGTCGCAGTGTTAAGCTCTTCTATCATGACCTTTATATTTTATGGCTACTATGACACCGATCCCAACTTCATTATGTGAGTGGCCAATAAGAATGAGCACATCAACTCAGTTAGGGTGCATGAGTTGTGCATTCCACTTGCTCACTTCAAGAATGGGCTCAAGTTTTCTCTCCATCACGAGTCGGTAAATATTTTTAATTTCTTTGGAGTGGTTCCTATCCAAACCCTTCCCAACTCAATAGTGAGCATCACTACTTTCATATAGTGCTTGAAAAAAGAGTGCATTCCGTGGGGCATTGGCCTTTTTAGCGAGCATTCATGGCAGAAGGTCACTAAGATGGGATTGTGTGGCCAATGACTTTACTAAAGATTCACACTTCACAAAATAAAGTACATAAGTGGCACTCACAACTTCTCTTCATGAAGAGTACATCGCAAAGGCTAGTGTGAACTGTTCTTCTTTTCTCTACCTTGCTAATAAGGCTGCCAAGCTTGGTAAGTCGACTATGCAGGAGGAGGAGGTCATGGTGAGGCTTCAGGGCCATACCTTGAATATTTCTTTCTACCTTCTCTTCAACAAGGTTTTCACTCTCCTCATTAAAGTTTCCTCTATATACTCGCTATCCCCTCCACTTTTATGAGTAGTATTCTAATTTTTCTTCTCTTTGTTTACTCGTAGAAGAGGTAACTTGATAGCTCTAGCTCTTAACATGCTCTAATTCCTCAAGGAATGTGAGCACAAAATAGGAAAGTATGTGGCCGACGATGAGGACCCAGCCTCTCTCAAGGTTAGCAAAGAAGAAGAAGTGGAAGGGGAGCTGAGGGCAGGTCCCATTAAAGTTGCAGATGAAGCAAGGTTGAGTACTACTCCAAAAAATTCCAGAAAGAGAGTCACGAGCTCAACTCTTCACAAAAGCTAATAGAGTAGCGAGTTTGAGGAGGAGGAAGAGCAAGTGAAGGCTTGGGTAACTTCACTCCAATTGCATGAGTCTACTCATGAAGCCTATAAGCTTGGCCTCTCCATCTTCTCAAAGGAGTTTGATGACCTTTTGGGTGGCATTCCTAATGGTCACTTGCCACATGTTGTTATGATTGCCCATGATATAATATGGCAGTCTACTTGGGGAGTCAACCAAAAGTTGTTTGAGAGGAGGAAGGAGGCTTATGCTAACAAGTCCAAACTAGTGAGCATAAAGAAAATGCTGAAATCTTATCAAACCAAGTGCAAGGACCTTCAGGCTAAGGCAACTCACCAAGAGGAGGAGAAGTAGAGGGAGACTTTGGAGCTTACTCACCTTATGGAGATAAAATGAGGGTTAGAGGAAGAATTGTCTCATTATATTAAGGGGTTTTAGAGGAAGGAAGTCAAGTTCATTGGGTTTCTTAACTTTGATGAATACCATGAGCTTATGCTCTAGAATTTCAAAGATGGTGTCCACTTCATTAGTGCCAAGTTAGTGAAGCATGGTCACTTGGCAAGTAGAATGAATTTAAGTCACCTTTTAATGTAAAAAAATTATTTTTTAAAAAATGAAGATCATGGTTGAACATAACTGTATTTGCTTGTCTACCTAACACTAGTGTATTGATGTATGAAAGACTTTGCTCATGACTTAGAATATTTTTAGCCTCGATCAATTAAGATAACTTACTTGGATATTCGTGTAATCATTGTAAGTTTTTGTATGCTCACTTTAGTGATATTTACTCATTGATGTTTGAATCACTCAGCTCATAATTTAGAATATTTTTAAATCACTGGTCAGTTGAGAGAACTATCCTGTGTAGTATTATGAGTCCACTTATACCTATTGGAGTGATGGTCATCCATTTATTATTCAAATAACCTTGCTCATGATTTAGAATATATTGATAAAATCTCCCCAAAATAGTCACTTTAGTGTATCGTTGTACTCGTTGGAGTGATACTTGCTTATTAATACTTGAATAACTTGGCTTATGACATAGAATATTTTAAGTCACCTAATTGAGAAAACCTTCCTTGAATTCTTTAGTGTAGCGATCTTATGTACTCTCACCGAGTGATACTCGCTTATTGGTTGCTCGAATAAATTAGCTCATGACATAGAATATTTTCAAAGTCATTACTTTATTGAGGGAACCTTCCCTGAGTGGTCACATTTAACATAGCGAATTAAGTACAATCTTTTATTGGTTGTGTGACTTCATGAGAGGTCACATTATATCTTTAGTCGCCATCTAAGAGTCTCAACCATGATTTTCTAATTGTTTCTTTACCACCAACTAGGAGAGTTGGTCTTTATTAGAGTCTTAGTCATTGACCTCATGGGTCTTACACTATAGTCTCCAACCATACGTGTTGCTTTTAAGTCACCAACTAGAAGTGTTGATCTTTTAAGTTTAGTTATCAACCACATGGTGTGTGTCTTCACTATAATTGTCAACCACGAGTGTTGATTTTTTGCTCGCCAATTAGGATAGTTGGCCTTTGTTGACCTCATTTTTGAATGAGGATAACATCATTCCTAAACTAGGAATTAAGATACCTAATCTTAGATTAGGAGCTTCCTGATTTAAGCACTTAGATCACTATGCTTAGTGACTTTATGAATTATCCCATGGCTTTGCTCAACCTAATGGGATTAGGTCGATCCGAACCCAACCCAAATCTAAACAAATAATTAATTTGAACATACTCCAATTGAAAAATTAAATCTATTTGAACTTAGGTAAAGGTAATTGTGATGGCTAACCCAATTACCGCATTACTTAAGCTCAAAATCACTTGAACCAAAAGAAATTCACAAAAAAATTAAATAATTTTAATCATATCAAACTAAAAGTATAAAATTCATTTGATGAATATGAATGGAGTCAAATCCAAATGAAAATCAAATGAAGGTCAACCATAGAACATACGATTGGCTTATATGGGTCCCACCAAGTCAAAGGTCAACCCATCATAATTTGACCAAAATAAATCATTCCAAAGGTTACAAATAATAAAATAGACATGTCTAAACATGAATAAAATAAATCTAAATCTAATAAGGCCTTAATTAGCTTAATTTGACCCTTTGACCTAAATGGGCCTAATGGACCTTATTGAATTCAAATCCAATTTAAATCGAAGTCAACCAAAATTAATCATCTAAAATCATTAAAAAAGTATTATTAAACATAAATTAACCAATTCTTAGGATTAATTTGACTAATATGGTCATTTGGCAAAATTAGAGTAATCTTAACCCATCAAGTGCAAATTGGGTCAGAGTGGGTTTTAAACCCAAAATAAATGAAATTCAATTGAGTTAAATCATGCAAAATATTGGAATTAACACAATTGAAAGCAAAAAACATTATGATTGAGTTAAGAAGGTCATTTGACTCATTTGGATTCAACCAAATCTATTTGATCCATAGTGGGTTAAGTGTTGAAGGAAGCAAGCAAACAACTCCAAATTTCATGAAGCCCATTATGTGGGGCCTTCATAAATGATTAAATGAACATATTTGAAGTTTAAATCTTGCATAAATCCATCAAATAGAAGAAGCTATTCCAAATCAAGAGGGAAAATGCCTAAAGTGGCATAATTCAAAGTGTTTGGACATGAACCTAACCTAATCACTTCGAAACACATCTAAACTCATTCTAAGATGTGTTTCAGTGAATGGTAGTGAAGACTAAGCAACAAAAAAAAAATTTCTCAAGTCCACCCAAGCAAAGGAATATTCCATGAATAAAAATAAGGAAGCTTGGAGACAAAGTTCTTACCCAATCCATTCCCTCACCTCCACTCCTCATCCTATCTATCTTGGATTGTTCCCAATCAACCAACACCCCTTGAGCTAGCCTCTAGTAATCACCTTGGTTGGCCATGGTGGGCTTCCCATTACACATACCTCTTAACCAAGAGAGAGCTTTCACAAAGAAAGTTTGAGCCTTCCATCGTATTCCTCAAGTGAAACAAAGGAGAGTGAATCCTTTCCCCGATCCCCACATCACCAGCAAGCCAGAGTTAGACCAAAGCCCTCAAAAAATTAGATGTAGCTTGGTACATAGGCTGATTCATAGGGAGGCAATCCAATTCCTCCTTCCTAGAGCTTCGCTAGTTTCCCACAAAGCTTTTTGAATCATCTGCACTATTGAAGATCACCACCAAGGTATCAAATCAAAGCACCCTTTAAGCATTCGCTTTTGGTTCTTTTTAGAATGAACTTGATCTCATGTGAGATCAAGCCACATAGATGCATTCTATTTTACTCCTTGATGGATTTGCAATTGAAATCGAGTGATTTTATAAGCTAGATTGACAAAAATTATCTCGATTCGATGGATGGCCTTTTGATTTTACCATCGTTAAAAGAGATATAATCTCTATCCCCTGTTCCATCTATTAGGAACAAATGATTTTGATTTAGTCACATGATTTGATTTATATCCTATAGAAATTATAGGGTAAATCCTGATCATTTGATGGAAGATCGGATGATCTTAGATCATCTCGCATGGCCTCCATTTTTGACGTGGGATCCATGAGGATCTCACTAGCTCAATGGCACCATGCCACATGGCAAACAATGCCACATTTGCACCATGTGATGTCGATCATTTAAAATGGTAAAATATGATTTTGTCATTTAAAAAATACCACAAAATCATAATAATTTTAAAAAATCATAGAAAAAAATATTCCTTCAAAAGAAATACAAATAAAGATGGATTCATTCATCTTCGAGAAGAATCCATTAAACTCAAAATCCCAACTAATTTGGGTTTAAGTAAAATAATTAAACGAACCCATTAATCCAATTCACTTCAAATTTTGCCAAATTAAATTTAAGTTTAACATACTTGTTAAATAAAGTTTTCTTGATTTATTTAAAAATAAATCTCAAAAATATAAGATTTTGAGGCCATAGGCTTTGATTTAATGAAATAACTTAATATTAAATTAGAAAAATCATGGAAAATAATAAAATCAACTTGAATCATTATAACAAACCTTAATGAGTTTGAGCACATCATTAAAACCCACTAGAACTTTATAAACCCTAAAATGACTTAATTAAGTAATTAATTGAATTTATTAATTTAACTAATAAAATTGAATTTTAAAAAATCATAATAAATTAACCAAATATCTAAAAAATTTAAGTAAACCCTCAATGGATACATCCTCCTGAGATGAATATAAGAAAATTAAAATTCATAACTAATTTTGCCTAATTTAGGCTAAATTTGAGTTTTAGTGAAATAATTAGTCCCAAATTATGCATCTGATTAAAGTGGAATTTTAGGAAATTTAAATTGATAAGGAACCCCACTTATCATAGAAATTTCAAAGTCAAATGTTCTCCTGATTAGAAGTTATCAAATTTCTAATCCATAGGTTAATTTAAATAATAATTTTAAATAAAAAAATAATAAAAATTATAGAAATTTATAAAATCATTTTGACTCACTTCCATTTACATTAGAACACTTAAGAAAAATTCCTTAGTCTTTGAAGTTAAAGAACTCAATTAATGAACTTGAACTATCATAATAAATCAACCAAATATCTAAAAATTTGAAATAAACCCTCAATGGATACATCCTCCAAAGATAGATATAAGAAAATTAAAACCCTTACCTAATTTGTTTAATTTAGGCTTAATTTGAGTTTAGTGAAATAATTAAAATCTTAATTAGTCCGAAATTATGCATCTGATTAAAGTGAAATTTTAGAGAATTCAAATTGGTAAGGAACCCCACTTAATAGTAAAAATTTCATAGGCAAATGATCTGTAGATTGGAAGTTATCAAAATTATAACCCTTAAGTTAAGTTAAATAAGAATTTTAAATCAGAAAATGAAACATATTATAAAAATTTATAAAATTATTTTAACTCACTTCCATTGACATCAAAACACTTAGGACAAATTCTAACTCTTTGAAGTTAAAGAACTAAATTAATAAAGTACTTAGGATTTAAGATAAAATAATAGAATATGAAATTGAATCTTAAACCCTAGACTATTAAATGTATTATATTTCAATTAATAAATTAAAATTCAAACATTATTTGACCTCTAAACTTTACAATCAAATGTGAAATATCTTAAACCCATTTAGATCATTGAATAACATAATAAAATAAAAATAATAAAACAAATAAATTAAACGTAAGCAATCCAAAAGTTTGAAATAGCCTAGATTTAAGTTGAGTACAAAGTTAATTAATTCCTTAGGTTTCTTGGACAATGATTATTAAAAAAACTCTATCAAAATGAACAAAATTTTTTTTAACAAGTAATGTAATGTTTCACTAAGTTTAATTTTAAAAGAATAATTTAGAACATAACAAGAAAATTTATTTTCTAAATGAGAAAATTAAGATTTTCAAAGATTAATTAGGATCAATTGAATCAATTTACCATAATAAATATGAATGAATGAATGAAATCATAACTTAAAATTAAACTCATAACATGAATAAATGAAACAAAATAAAATTCAAATAATTAAAATATACAAATAAAATTCAATTAAACATTTAATTAAATGGAAATGAAAATGAAATTAAACATGAATAAAGTGAGTAACATTAAAGAGAAGTAAATCAAATCAACTTGTTCAAATCCATGTTATTAATAAATAAATAAATAAAACTAAACAAAATCAAATAAACCAAGCCTGTATTATGATATTAGCTTAAATTAAGTTATTGAGTTCATTTATACCAATAAATATTAATAAAATAAACATAAACATAAACATTAGTGAAACACAAGATTAATCTAAATCAATAAAATCAAATAAATAATAAACCAAATAAAAAGAGTAAATATGAAATTGATACATAAACTAAACAACATCAAATAAAATTGAATTAAAATAAAACTTAAAATGAAAACTAAATAAAACTAAACTCATAATAATATAAACAATAATGAAATAAGTGAAAAGTCCAATTCCGACAAATTAAACCAAATCATTTGAAAATAGATCGAACCAAATGAACATTAAATTTGATCGTTATATGGTTAAGCTTTAAGCATATTAAATATTAATCAAAGGTTATCAAGTAAAAGATCATGCATCAATGAAACATTACTCAAATCATGAGAAGTGAAAAGAATTCTAAAACAAAATTAAAACATTATTCAAACTCAAATAAATTTAAAGACACTGAGGTTTTAGCTTGACCCTTAAAATGAATCTTTACCTTAGGGAGAAGACTTCATTTAGTTCAATTTAGGATGTTGAATAGAATGGATTCCATCAAAATGGAATTTATTTTCAAAACTTAAATTGCACGCGTCAACATAAAATGAAATTAAAAAATGGAAATGAAATCTTAAATCAACTAAATTACTTAAATTAGAACCTCCCAATGGTAAATTGAACAAATTTTAAGAATAAAAGAAATTAAAAGAATGATAATAATATTTTTCATAATTAACAAACATATGGTATATAGTCGGACACTTGAGGTTGTAGGTCTATTGGTCCTAAGTATGTCTTGATACCTCAAACTTATAGCATAACAATGACACGTACCTATGAAATGAAATTATGAAAAGTGAAAAATCTCAAAATCAAATTAAACCAAAAATTGAAATCCTAAATTGAAACTTAAACTTAAAATACCTAACAATGTCTTACCACACAAACCTCTCTTTGACTAAATTAAATTAGGTCACTAACCCTAGACTTAGGTTAGGTCAATTTGTGATGTTTTATGATGTTATGTAAAATATTTTGTGGTGTATTATTTTAGTGGATGGCTAGGATTATTTGTTCACTAGTCTAGATGGTAAGATGCTCTTTCTAGTTTAACACTATTTTCTATATGTTAAAAGGGACTACCATAATAATAAAAAAATATATAAATACTATTTTGTTAGGTATGCTTAAGTCCCTAAGCATAGCCTAATATGACAAATTGGCTTAGCAAGTAACTAATGCTAAGATTTTGCAAATATAATTGGGTTGTGTGTATTTTCTAATTTTGTTTTGGATTTATGAATTTATTTTAGAATTTTAAATGTAATTTGAGCTTAGAGTTAGGTTATGATCTATGGGGTATAAGAATAGCAGGCTCTATTAGTTGGTGGTTGGTGAAGCCCGTGGAGGTCCCTAGAAGAAGATGATCTTAACAAAAGACTAATAAATTTAGATTTTAGTTTTAGGCTGCCAGTACAAGAGAAGAGCTGGATGACCATTTTCTCTCATTCTTCTACGGTGTACAACAGACCTAGCTACATTGGTCTGCTCTTATTAATTAATTTGGTGTTATTTATTTTGGGTGTGTAACAAAAATTACGTGCTTTTCTAGGTTTTTTGTGCTATGTTTTCTATGATGGATGCTTGGACATTAGGCTCGAATGAAAAAAAAACTAAATTTTCTACCCAACTTAAATCTAAATAACATAAACAAAAATAAAGAAATAAAAAATTTCACACATAACTTAATCCTTAGGTGCAACTTAAAATAACTAGAAATAATTTGCTTTTGCAAACCATACTAGCATATTGTTCGATATCCTCTAATTGGGCACTTCACCCATTGCACATAAAGGGATCTGAACTTTGAGAATGACTACCTTCTTGGGAAAGTGTGCCTTTCTATTTTGATTTGATAACCATTTCTAACTACATCTCATTGTTGGCATAAATTGCATACACCGAGGCCTTAAATAAATTATGAGTCAAAACATTTAAATGCTAAAAATTATTACATTATATAGGTGAATATCATACCTAACATGGTCCTAGGAAATAAGGAGTTAGTTTTAAGATTCTAGATTATTTCCTAGAATATACCAGCCTAGCCATCTTGCATACATAAGACTGGCATCATGGATATAAAAATTCACTTAGGTGGTGTTAGCTGGTAGCCCTTAGATACAAGTGATAAGTACAAGAACGTGTGGATATGTCCCTTTCCTCAAGTGAGAGAAAGAATTAATAGTTATTAAAAGTTAAACTAGGTTGAGCCTCTAACTTTTGTCTGAAGCACTTGTTGACTTTGGTTCTAAAGAACTCTCTTAAGAATAAGTCTTCAACCCTAGGAATTTCTATAATCTTGTGCTGCTAGAATCTAAATCATAGATTTCTAATAAAATATCAAACAAAATATCAATAAATTCAATATAAAAAAGATAAAGCCCAATGGTAGGATAATTGAAATCTTACTAGGCATTCCAATATCTATAAGCATTTTCTACTTTGTGATAATTGACCTCAAAAAGAACTCTTCCACTTTAAAGTGTTCCCTTTTGAAATTCCAATTTAATGATCTTTAGAACTAACTTTGAAATCCATAGAAGTAAGAGCCTATTTCTTTAATTAAAAGTATTCTTGGGAAGAGACCCTCAGTCATAAAATATAATTAACTATAAGGGCCTTCCCTTATTGGGAACTATGATCCTAATATAAAATAAATCTTGTCTTACTTTTCTATGTAATTCAAGGGAAGAATCTCTAGAACATTAAGAAGACCCATTAACTTTAGGAGTGTTATAGGATAATATATTTCTCTTTTGAGATAATATGTTTATTCCTTAAATGACAAATTTGATTACCTAAATAAGAAATTTCTAATTTCTATGTGGTGTCATAATTTTTCCCCATAGAGATTTTTTCTGGTAGCTCTATTGGGGAATAGTTCATCTCTCAATTTTTTGGAAATAAGCTTTTATTTTTATATATTCATAATGTAATTATGTTTTCATGGGTCAAGGTTACCTTTTTTTCCATTAGGTATCCCTTCATTTCATCTTTAATAGAACATACTCAACATCTATTATGTAAAAAACTATCTTATTTGTTAAAATCAAAATGTGATGGCTCTATAATTCTACATTTTTCAAAGAAATAAAAAAAATCTTCTCAAAATTTTAGCCATAATAACATGGCTAACTTTTCTTAATGGGTCAAAAGCTTTTCTTTTGATTATATTACATTAAATTAAATGCCAATTGTAATTTATTTAATTCTCTTATTTATAGAAAATAGTTGGGCAACTTATTTTTGCTGCCACATTTGGGATCAGTTTCTCTGTTAATAGTAGTAGATTTGCTGATTGCTCTACCATAAAGTTCAAAGCTGGATTTGAAAATTTGAACATTACAGCTAATAGAGTAACTCTTGCCCCTATCAATGATGTTGCGATTAAGGATAAACAATGCATTCTAGAGTTCTCTAGTGTACTGTACTACTCCGCCATTGGTAGGAAAGTCACCACGAGTCACTGAGAGGGTCCTATCCCAAAGAAGATCAAATTGCCTACTATAGAGATATTACCCGCTTCTTTCATTCTTAGTACCTTTGAAGTAGGGCCCACTTTGAGCCTCCTCAGATGACCAAAAGTCAAAAAAGAATAAAAGAAGGAGACTCAAGAGGCAAGCCCTAAAAGAATGAAAGCAAAAAAGAGATGGTAGAAATAGAGTTGGCTAGGGCAAGGGATGGATATACCCTTCCTAATACTTCCCCTCTCTTTGAAAGTAGTAGATTCCACTCACTTTCTACAGCTTAGGGAGAGGAGGATGTGTCTTAGATTGTAAGTTCTCTACCTCATCCTTTTTCTTATGAATGTAAGAAAAACTTTAGAATGGTGAATAGGGAGACACGTGGTAGGTTTCAGATTATTCATAGGACTCTTGGTCTTCCTCTTACACTAAAGAAGAGATTCTTAAGGTCATGAAGGATTAAGTGTTGAGAATCCTTGAGAGAGAGAGAGTTTAGAGAGACCTACCACTTCCTAGAATAAAGGGAATAGAAAAGTGGTCCGCCCTACTAGAAGAAATTCCTATCAACCCATGCTAGACTGATATCACTACTTGGGAAGGTCATGACTTGGCATTAGAGCAACCTATTAACTTAGGGAGGGATAAAACTTTTCTTAAAAGAGAAAGTAAAACAAAATTATATTGGAAAAGTTTCATTGGCCTTAGAGCCAAATATTTTTTCCCCACCATCACCTGAGAGAGTACTTGTTACAAGGCTTATTGAGGAAAGGCCATCATCATCTGTGTTTAGGCATCAAACTAAAGGGTTGTCCTCATCTAATGTTTTAGTAGAGAGATAGAGCTACTTCATCCATCTCCTTACAACAAAGATGTTACAAATGAGAGACACCTTGGTTTGGGTGCCACTCTTGCATTAAAGGAAGTTACTACCATCCATGGACTCATGAAAAAAAATCTATAATGAAACACATGGATGTAGAAGAAGAATCGAGCTATCCTTGATAGCAATGGTGTTCCCATTCATCTTACAAAAGATGAAGTAGAGACTATTATTAGAGAGGATGATGAAAAAGAAAATATATGTAGGGCCCAAGATCACTTTGACTTAGATCAGGTCAATTTCCTAGATGATGACCCAAGGATACCCATAACACATATCTTCATGGTTGACATTAGGTCATGTAAAAAGAACATGAAGAATACATTAGAATCTTGTATCCAATATTACATAGTAGTTGACCCTTTAGTTGTAGAAGAAGGATGAATATATGCTAAAGATGGAGAGGAAGATGGAGGAAATGATTGCCACTATGCAATCACTCCAAAGTATGATTCCTAGTCCTTCCCAGCCTCATTCTTTAGAACATTTAGAAGAATCCCATCCCACGGATGAGAAGAGGTCAAGTTTGGAAGAACATCATCAAGAACAACGTAAAATAATGGATGATGTAATTCCTAAAATTGGGCTAAAGTCTCTAGTGAAGTAGCAAGTAAAGGAAGCATTAGAACAATCTCGTGGTATGATGTTAGTTCCAAAGGGTAGACCTTATCTTGAGGAGTATGACTCTGTACCCTATCATAAAGGATTTTTACCTCATTCCTTTAAAGTTTTTTGATGGGACTGGTAACCACAAATAGCATTTGGCACATTTTTGGGTGAGGTGTTGCAATGCTGGAGGAAGTGATGCCATGTTGTTTAGGTTACTTTTCAATAGTTTAATTGGGGTTGCCTTTGATTAGTATGCTAAAATACCAAATTGTTCAGTATGTACTTTTATTGAACTAAAAATATGTTTGTAAAGAGATTCATTGGCACTCAGCACCACATTACTATGGGTGATGTTGAAAGATAAAAGCCAGGAGAATCCTTAGTTGATTACATCTTGAGATAGAGGATTCTCAGCTTAAAGTGCAAGCCACAATTACAAGAGCACCATATTATAGAAATACTCCTAAGATATATTTATGGTCTAGTGGCCTTCTTATTAAAGGGCTTTACTATTAAAACCTTCAAATAATTGTTAGATAAAGCCTATAGCCTACAAGAAGAAGCCATTATGATGTCATTCTTGAAAGAGCACTCTTCTGTAGAACCATCAAAGCCTAAGAAGGCAATGTCTCAGGAGTAGACAAGGGAAAGACCACCCTCCCCCCTCAAGTGTAGGTAGAGTGACCTTTATCTTTAGACCATCATAGCAGTTATCACCCCTTTCAATGAGATAATGAGCCAAACTTATTCTTTCAAGAGAGATGTAGTGAGGAAAATTTTCAAAAAAAAGGAGCTAGATTTCAAACTAGCTGATCTAAAAAGATCAGGGGAAGTCATCAAAGTGAATGACCCAAACTGCTGTCCATATCATCAGATGCTGGGTCACACTATTGAAGACTACTTCACTTTCAAGGATTGGCTTGAAATAAACTTTATGAGGGGCTAGTGATAGTCCCTAAAGAGTACCTTGAGGTCCTTGGATAAGGGTCCATTAAGATAATTACAGGTGATTCTTCTACTTATTCTAGTTCTTCTCCTTCAAATGAATGAGATTAGCCTTATCCCATTCCTCTAAAAAAATACTTGATAGAAAATTTAAAATTCAATGCGGGATCGCGAGACTCGTAAGAAGATCATCCGATTGATGCTAGACTAGAAGATTTAGTTCCACCACCCTATTGTTAGATGTTCAAATGAAGTGGAAGGAAGGGTATTATATTTGATAGAGTTTTGCATGATAATGATGGAAAGGCTATGCCTTACATTCTTTTATCTTTATGTACACACTTTAAAGATATGAATTAAAGTTCGCTTCTAAAGGCATTTCTTATATTCTTGCCATTTTTGATGAATGTTTTGAAAATAAAAAAATATAAATGATGAAAAAAAAAATTCTCATGATGATGTGTTTTGTGAATCAAGGTCAAACACTGACAGTCCTATGAGTAATTTGCAAGGTAACCCTATTAGCATAGAGCTAAAGTCGTCAGATTCTGAGCAATCTTTATAAAATGATATTATTGATAAAGAACTGGTTGATACCACCCTGGAGATTTCACTTAGTTTAATCTCCATAGTGGAAAAATTTACCACCTCGTCTGCCTCCTCCCAAAGATAAAGGAAAATAAATTATTAATAAAAATTTAGAAACTTTGCAACATGATCTAGTAGTTGAGTCGGCTCCCAAGGTTAACTACAATATTTTAGCCCATCTTAGAAAATGTTTTGCTAAGCTAAGTATCTATGATGCCATGTTCTATCAAAATAAATGAAGGAATTATTAGTACATGCATTACTCAATCCAGAGATATATGCTTAAGCAGCTATTACTTTATCACATGAGGCTTCCTACTACAAGAAGATCCTTGAGTCACCTTTTTTTTGTGAGGATATACTTTTGGGGATCACAAATCACAATATCCTCTTTATATTTCCTTCAAGGTAGAAAACATCAGTTGTCAAGAGTTACGGTTGATCTTAATGCTTCAACATTATGAACTCTAGAACATTATCTTTCCTTAAGATTGACACTAGAAAACTCAATTTAGATAAAATGTTGTTAAGGGGGTTTAATGAAATCTGGGAGAAAGCTTTAGGTTTAATCACTCTATTGTTAGAAATTAAAGGGTTGAAAACTGAAGCAAAATTTCACATTATCTAGTCACATCCTTTAATGCCCTCTTAGTTAGACCTTGGATACATGAATATATAATGGTTCATTCATCACTCCACCAATGTGTTAAGTACACTAGGGATGAAGTAGAATACACCATCAAAGGTGACATACAACTATTCTTTATTCATGAGATTGAACTTTATGAAGATGTTGCCTATTATATGATTAATAGGAAAGTATCGATCCTATGAAATTTAGTATTATTGAGGCATCAAAGAAATGAAAATAAGATGTCATATTAAATAAAATAAGAGAAAAACAAGAGAAGGAGGAAAAGAAAAAGAACCTCCAATAATACATATTGATTTGGAATTCAGCTTTGATGAAGATTCCAATCAAAAGGATGGATCAATAAAATTTGAAATTGCATTATAATCAGATAGTGATGAGGAACAATCTAGGTATTAAAGGATGAACCTGAGCTATATACTTATGAAATATTAAAATATATATCTGACTTGACTCCTCTTTCTTAAAATAGAATTTCACGCTTAGAAGTTAACCTTTCAAGAGAAATGGGAAGATTGTCTAAGTTTTATTCTATTCTGGATCTGTAAGCATAGAGGTATATGTAAAGCTTGAAGATCGATAATCAAATGAAATAATAGAATTCCCATTTGATTGGTATCTTAATTATGTTAGAAATTCTATAAAATGTGGTTTGATTTCAAATACTTGGCCCAAAGATAAAGCTCAACACATGGAAAGCTTAAGGAGTACTAAAAATAGAAATTTAAAATCCAAATATGGCGTTGGGGTTGGTACCATTGGACCTCTAAATAATGTGGAACATTATTTAATGATAGGCAATCCTATGGAATCCAATTAGCTTTTTGGGTTTCCAACTTTTTAGAAGAATTATATTTTGAAACATTAAATGATAGTGAGCTAGATGATTGCTTAATTCATGAGTGTACCCCTTAAATTTGAAGAAGAAATAAAATCAACTATTGATGAATTAAAGGAGATCAATCTAGGAACCGATGAAGACCTAAAACCAACTTTTATTAGTTCATTAGTCGGTCCAAAAGATTCCAAAGAGTTGATTAGTTTACTTTATGAATATAAAGATTACTTTACATTAAAATATGATAAGATGCTAGGTTTATCTTTGAATATTGTAGTTCATAAACGGGAGATTAAACCTGATGTTATCCCAATAAAGCTAGCTTGTGCCTATAAATTGAACAATAAGTCATAATTGAAGTGAAAGCATTAATTGAAGGTGGGTTTATATGAGAAGAGAAATACCCCATTTGGGTAGCAAGTATTGTCCCAGTAAAGAAAAAGAATCGTCAAATACACATTTGCGCTGATTTTAGAAATTTGCATAAGGCTTGTCCCAAAGAAGAGTTCCCATTACCAATCAGAAACTTATGGTGGACATAGTTGTTGACCTCATTTTGGATGAGGTTAATATCACTTTTAAAATAAAGAATTATGACACCTAATCTTATATAATGAACCTCCTAATTAAGTACTTAGGACACTATACCTAGTGAGCTGGTGCACCTTCCTTGGGTTTGATCTAACCTAATGGGAATAGGTAGACTCAACCCAAATTTCAAACTTGAATTAAATAAAAAAAATCTAAATAAATCAAAATAAATTCAAATTAAATCAAATGAATGAATCCAAATTGAAAGTAGAGTCAAATCTAATCAACTCTTTTGACATAGGTTTGACTTATGTGGGTCCCATCAAGTCAAAGGTCAAGCCACCAAAATATGACTAAATCAAATCATTCCAAATGTTTCAAACGATAAAATAAACATGTTTAATCATGAATCTAAAGAAATTTAAATTTATTTAGGCCTTAGGTTAATTATACCACTAGATCTAAATGAACCTAAATGGGTACTATTGGGTTCAAACCCAAATCAAATTGAAATCAACTTAATTTGATTGCTCAAAATCATTTGAAAATGATAATCAAACATAATCCAACCCAGCATTGGGTCTAATTTGGTCAAATTGGTCATTTGACCCATATGAACTCCCATTAAGCCCATGTTGGGTCAAATGGGTTCAAATTGAAATAAAATTGAAATTAAATGGAACTAATCACTCTAAATCATCTCACACATGTGACTAGACATGATTGGAGTTCAAACAAAATTTAATTGAGTCAAATGGGTCATTTCATTGAAATCAAGCAACTCATTTAAGCCTAAATTGGTTAAAGTGAAGTGAAATGCAAAATTAATTCAAATCAATTTATGCTTAAATGATTGGTTAAAGTGAAGTGAAATGCAAATTAATTCAAATAAGGGAATTAATTAAATCAAAACTTAATAAATTATTAATTGAACATAATTAAATCCAAAATTAAATGAATTAAAATGAAATAAATAAAATCAAAACACTTTGAATCCAAGTAGCTTGTATTGGGATCAAATGTCCAATCCAATTCAAATGGATTTGGATTCAACCTCAAACTCACATAGGGTTTAATTTGGGCAGCCAAACACTAGTCTAAGGGTTGTGGTGGTGGTACCAAAAGCCATAAGTGAAGTCAAAGGGAGATGAGTTGAAGTTTTGGCCAAGTAAAGATCCTTTGTGATTCTTCCTCCTCGCTTCATCCAAGTAATCTTTGACCACCTCTTGGAGGATGGTTCCAAGGTTTAGATTCATGTGGTCAGATCATAAGAAAAGAGGAAATTGGCTTCTTCCATGAGAGCAAGCAAGAGAGAATCCATGGAGATCTATCTCTCAGCCAAGGGAGGAAAGTGAGGAAATGACTTCCACCCCTCAAATTTCTTATCCCTACATACCCATAAGCCTAGGAGGGACTAAACCCATCCTCTGGTCGATCCTCCCACCACTAGTGGCTAGAATCTGGACACTTAGAAGCTTAAATACATGGCTCTTAGCCATGTTTGGAAATAGGAGAGAGGCTTTCTAACTCTCCCTCTTTTCATTCCAAATCATTAGCACAATTAAGAGAGAGAGAGAATTGGAGCATTCCACTTCTTGCCACCGAGCAAAGTTGGCAATCATTCGTCCTCCAATGGTAAAATGAGAGGGAGAGTGTTTCACCTCAAATTGAACATCCCAACACATTCTAGAGGTTGAGGAAACTTCAATGGAATCCTCACTGAGGCTCATCACCACTGACGAGCCAGAGAATGGTCAAACTCATCAAAAAATGGCCACAATTTGGCCTCCAAGGCATTTGGCATAGAGGCAAGCGACTAAATCACGTCTAGAGCTTCATCCCATTGAGGAGAAGATGTTCGAGTTGATCCCATCACCGAGGATCTTTGGAGTTGAGGTATGCCATGAATGCCACCGCTTAAGCATCTCGATTTGGTCCTTTGTGAAGGGAATTTGTTCTTAAGAAGGATCAAACTGTATAGATTAATTGTAAATTGATCCTTCATCATTTTGCAATAAAAATTGCATCAAATTCTTCCTCAAATCACAGAATATTAGTCAAATTTGATGGATGGTGTCCATTCCTTGCCAGAAATGAACAAGGAACAATCTCCGCCATCCATTCCATCTAAATAGAATGGGTAAGATCTAGCCACATGATCTGATTAAACCCCTATAGGAATTCGCTGAAAGAATTAGGACCTTTTGATCATCAGCATTCATCCAAAGATGATGCCATCGTTGACATGGTCGCCATGCGATTCCTCGTGGCCCAATGCGTCACATGGCTATGATGCCATTTAAAATGAACTTTTCTCATTTTAAATAATTAAAAAATCATTAAAATTGCCAAAATATTTAAAAAATATAAAAAGTAAAATATAAATCCAAAAAATACCAATGAGGGTTCTATGGATTCATCTCAATGAGTAGAATCCATTAAACCCAAAATCCCCAATTAATTTTGGATAATTTTGGCTTAATTTGACTTTAAATGAAAATAATTAACCTTAAATTAATAAAAAAATTAATCGAATTAAAATAAAACTTCGAAGAGCTGAAATTAAGGTTAAAATGCACCTTAGAAACAATTTCATGAATTATTGCTAGGTAATTTAAGAGATACAAAATTTCAAACTGTAAACTTCAAATTTAATGAAATAATTAAACTTAAATAAAATAAATAATAATAATGAATCAAATCAATTCAAATTGACATAATAAACATTAATGAACTTAAATACACCAATGAAATCCATTGAAACTTAATAAATCACAAAATGACCTAATTTGGTATTTAATTGAATTAATTAATTCAAATAATTAACCAAAATTTAGGGAAATCACAAAAAATCAACCATGTTTTCAAAAAATTATGAACAAGCCCTCTATGGATGCATTTTTTTAGAGAGGAATCTAAGAAAAATAAAATACCCAAATAATCCTCATTAAATTAGGCTTAAGTTTTAATGAAATAATTAAAGCATTAATTACACTTTAATTATTCATAATTAAATTGAAATTTTGGAAATATGAAATTGGCATGTAACCCCACTTGCCAAAAAAAATGTTCAAATTGATTAACCTTTGGATTTGGAATTATTGAACTTCCAATTATTTAGGTCAATATAAATCAAATAATAAATAAATAAAAATCACAAAATTATAAAATTCATAAAGTAATTTGAAATATCCTCATCAACATCAGAATAGGTAAGATAATTCTCTAACATTCTAAATCAAAGAATTTGACGCTTACAGACTTAAGGGTTAAGAAAAATATATTGAATATTAAGATGAATTAAACCTTAAGGCTAACGAAATCATAATCAAACAATCAATAAAATCTTAATCCATAATCAATGTAACTTGAAAATGGATTAAAACACTAACCTAAGTGTCTTAGGTTACTTTAATTCAAACTAAATGAACATGAATTCATTAAACATAAACATAATTCAAATTAAACATTAATGAAATAAATGTTAACCCAATTTAATTCAAATGAAACAAATCAAATCAAATTAAAAATAAATTAAATCAAGAAGATTTAATCAAATCAAAGGAATGAAATGAAGAATTAAATTCTAAAGACAACATTGAAACATTAATCCAAACTAAACTCAAAACCAAAATCATCTAAATGAATCTAAAAAGATTAATTAAGATACTTAAGGATCTTAGTTAGGCCTTTAGAATGAATCTACATCTTAGGATGAAGGTTTCATTCAATTAGAGTTTAGGATGTTGAATAGAATGAGTTCTACCCAAATGTTGAATCTATTTTATTCTCCATTTTTGAAAACTTAAACTTCACTTTAACATAAAAAAAGTGAGCTTGAAAATGAAATAAAAAAATCATAAATCATTAAATCATTTGAATTAAAATCATCTAAAGGTAAATCAAACAAACTTCAAAAATCTAAATTTAAACTTGAAGTAAAAGGGCTTAGTAAAGTCTTACCACATAAGCATATTCTCTTCACACACTAGATCATTAGGTCATGGATCTTAGACTTAAGTTAGATCAATATGTGATATTTTATGATACTTTGTGCTGTGATGTGATATGCTTTTCATGTCTTTGTGATGTACTATTTTAAACTACATGTTTAGAATTATTTTCCTGTTAGACTAAATAATAGGACATTATTTTTAGAAATAATGTTATATTCTACAGCAGGCTGTGCTAGAAAGGACTACTATCATAAATAAATTTAAAAAGTTATTTTCTTGTAGGTATGCTTAAGTCCTTAAGCATAGCCCAATAGGACAAGTGGGCTTAGCAAACAACTAATACTATGCTCGTATGTTTGTGAAATATAGATGTTTTTTGATATTTGTACTTTTCAAACATCAGGGCTGAGGATTTATTGTTAAATTTAAAATGTAAATTTGAGCATAGAATTAGGTTCGGATTTATGGGGTCTAGAAATAGCAAGAACTGACCCTACCAGATGATGGTTGCAGTGGTCCCCTTGGAAGCCTAATGAAGGTCCCTGAAGAAGGAGATGATCCTGAAAAGAAAGACTGATATATATAAATTATTGTTCTAGGCTGGGCTATATAAGGGCATAGCTCGGCTATCCATTTGCTCTTTCTTTCAAGGTGTACAATGGTACATGACCACATTGGCCTTTCTTTAAATTAATATTGGCTTGATACATTTTGGGTGTACAATAGAATCAACCTACTTTTCTAGGTTTCTTTCTGTATTGTGCTTTCTATAATGAATGTCCGACCTAGAGCACATAGACAAAATTAAATATTCTACCCAACTTACATCGAATAAACTCAAACAAAAAAATATAAGAAGCTTGAAACTTCACATAAATTAAAACCCTAGGGAAAGCCTAAAATCAATTAGAAATAATTAGATCTTGCAGATCATGCAATCATATTATTCTAAACTCCTGAATTAGGCACTTCACTTATTTCACATAAAGAGCATCCGACTTGTGAAGATGACCACATTCTTGTGGAAGTCTACCTTATTTATTGATTTGGCTCCCAATTTTAATTGCATGACATTTAGGCATAAAAATGCATGCCCAAGACATTAAAAGAAGTATGAGTTAAAACATATAAAATCTTGAAAATGTGCATTAGTTAAGTTCATTTCATACACTACATGATCTTAGGATTTAAGGAGAGAGTCTAGCTTCTAAGATTCTTTCCTAAAAGACAATAGCTTAGCCCCTCGCATACATGAGACTTAGCATCATGGATTTAAAATGCGCTTAGGTGGTGTTATCTAGCAGCCCTTCCTGGAGAGTTGTAAGTCCAGAAGAGTCAGGGATAGGTTTATTCCCTCAAGTGAGAGGAATAACCAATAATTTCCAGAAATAAAACTTGGTTGAGCATCTGACTTGTGTTAAAAGCACTTATATACTTAGGTTCTAAAACAACCTCCTTAGAGTAAGTCTTCAACTCTAGGCATTTCTAGTCTTATGCTCCTGTTAGAATCTAAGCCTAAGATTTCTAAGAAAATATCAACTCAAAATATAAATTAAATTCTAAAATTTAAAACCCAATGATAGGTTAGTTGAAATGCATACTGCTAGGCATCCTAGTATCAACAAGCATTCCCTACTTCATCTCGATTGGCCTCCTAAAAGTTAGTCTTTCCACTTTGGATCATTCCTAATTGAAATTCCAAATATCATTCCCTCGAAAACCAACTTAGAACTCCATAAAAATAATGACTTATTTCTTTAATCGAGAGTATTTTTACAAAGAGACCATTCTTCTTGAGATGTAATTAACTCTAGGTACTTACCCTTATAAGGAACCATAAATCTAGTTTAAAATAAACCCCTCTCTACTTTTAATGTAGGTCTAGGAAAAATTCTTTGATACATGAAATGACCATTAGCCTTAGGAGTCTTTTATTAAATGATTGAATCCATTAGAGGATAACATATTTATCTTCCAAGATAATATTCTTACTCTTTAATGACACATTTAATCATTCCAATAACAAATTCCTAAACTCTATGCGGTGCCATAAATTTTTTCCACAATAGCCTCTTCACATGAATTTTTTTCATTCATGGATGGATCATCTAGGTATAACCAAATAAAGATGTCTCCAGAGGATGAAATGCATACGACATTTAGAACCCCTATTAGGATATTGTATTACATGGTCATGGCATTCGATCTCAAAATTATGAAGGTACCTATTAAAGGATGATGACTAGAATCGTCAATGACTTAAGTCATAATCAAGTTAAATGTTATATTGATAATTTAGTCATCAGAAGTAAAGTAAAAGAAAATCATTTATATTACTTAAGGATTATTTTCAAATGGTTGCGCCATTACAACCTAAATATATACCCCTTGAATTGTGCTTTTAGGGTAACTTCAAGAAAGTTTTTAAGATTTATAGTGAGACACTGTGGGATCAAAATTGATCCTGAAAAGATTAAAGCCGTCATAGAAATGCCACTGCCTAGATGTATTACATAGTTAAGATCATTCTAGGGAAGGATAGAGAAGACTCATATCTAACTTATGTGGAAGTTGTTAGCCATTCGAAGTATTAACTAAAAAGATTTTAAAATTATTTGGGATAAGAAATGGCAGAGCGCATTTGAATACCTAAATCAATACTTGATGAACCCTCCTATTTTGGCTCATTCGGAGAAGCCATTAATTTTATATACTACGACCTTAGATGAATCACTTGGAGCTTTAGTAGTTAGTAAAGAAGGAAAGAAAAATACCCTTTATTATCTAAGCTGTAGACTCATCCTAATGGAGATGAATTATTTGCCTATTGAAAAGTATTATTTAGCTTTAGTTTTCACCTCTCAGAAACTAAGGCATTATATGGTTTCATATAAAGTAAATCTAATTTCACATTTTTTAAGTCATAAACTCATCCGTTGCAATATTTTATGACCCACCTGACATTGTCTGGATGTTTAGCGCATTGGTCAATGATTCTATTGCAATTTAAGATTACCTTTATTGCCCTTTGTACTATAAAGGGTCAAGTTAGTGACTTCTTAGCAGTACATACTCTACCCGAAAGTTCTCCTTTAAATAATGATCTTTTAGATGAACAGATCATGACTTTAAAAAGGAACCTAATGCCACTTGAGAATTACATTTTGATGGTGTAGCATCATCAAAGAAAAATATAGAATTAAATTACTCTATCCTTGGGAAGATAGGGATTGAATTGATTTTCATAACTCCAGACAAAGGAATGATGCAATATTACTATCATTTATTTAAGCCCAACACAAATAATGAAGCTAAATATGAGGCTCTTATAGCTGGGCTAGAGTTAGCAATCCTTATGGAACTAAAAAATATTAAGATCTTTGGGGACTCTCAATTGGTTATTAATCAAGTGAGCAGTATCTATAAGGTTTTATACCCTATGCTTTTCAGTTATTATCAATACATGATGAAATTTATTGAAAAGATTCCATTTGTAATTATGTACAGAATATCTCATAGAGATAATTCTATAGTAGATGCTTTTGCTAAACTTGCCAAAAAAATTGCATGTCCTGAAAATGAATATATTTCTATAGAAGTTCATAATCAACAAGTTCTATCCTTTATAGATTTAGATTACATAAATAGAAAAATAGAAATGCAAAGGGTAGCCACCTTTGCTGAAGGTCAAGAAGAGAGTGACTAGTGGCAACAATTCATTCACTATTTAAGCGAGGGGAGGCTCCATGAAGACAAGTCATTAGCAAATCAAATTAAGAAATGTTCCTTGTATTATGCATTAATCAATAATGTATTGTATCACAAGTCATTTGATCAAATGTAACTATGATGTTTAGATCAACAAGAAGCCCATAAGATCATAACTGAGGAACATTTTGGATTGTGTGGCACCCACTAATCCATACCCAAAATGAAATTGAAAATAAAAAGACTTGGATTTTATTAGCCTTTGTTGTTAAATGACTATATTAAAAGTTCACATCGATTCCATCAATTCCATCAATTCCAAATACATGGTGTAGTATTACATCAGCCTCCTAATGTATTACACCCAACTATTGCTTCTTGGCCCTTTGAGAGTTGAATGCGACATCATAGGGCATATTAATCCTCCTTCATCAAAGGGGCATCATTTCATATTAGTTGTAACTGACTTTTTTATGTGGGTAGAAATGAGTTAGATGAAAGAAGTAAAGGCATACCATTTGCTTAAATTCCTTCAGGAAAATATTATATATTGATTTGGCATTCCTCGTTGAATCATATCCAATAAAGATCCATCATTTTTTGGATAGGCATAAAATTGATTAGAGATATTCGACCATCTATTACCTTAGTATAAATGGATTGGCCAAAACAGTCAACAAAATTGTTATGAGAATTTTAAAAAAAGACACTTGATGAAAATAAGCGTTAATGGCATGAAAAATTTGTTTAAGCCTTATGGGCCTATCAGACCACATATCGGACACCAACTCAATCTATACGATATGTTTGGTTTATGGAATTGAAGCTATTCTTTTATTAGAAATGTAATTACCTTCTCAGAAGAATAGATAATAACAACATTACAACATATCAGAATCACAAACTCTGATTGGAAGTACTTGAAAGTCTTGAAGGAAAGCATCTAAAAGCATATCAAGATCTTAAATTGTACCAATCTTGTATGGTTCAAGCACATGATAAGTTGATTCATTCTAGAACTTTCTAAGTAGGAGACTTAGTCTTTTTTAAATGGCCAATTTTAGCTCATCATCACTTGATACACATTAAATGAGCCAACTTGGGAAGGAATGTTTGTGGTGAAAAAAATTATAAATGAGGCTTTATCAATTGATTACTTATAATGGTGAGCGCCTAATGCCACCTATAAAGGGATGTTACCTTCACACTATTCTTATTGTTCATAGGATAGGATTAAGTTATCAAAACCCCTCGTGAATTATATTATGCAGGTTAGAATTAAGTCATTAAGACCCCTCTCATATTAGTCAAAATTTAAAGTTTAGGATTAATTCATTAAGGTCCCTTTCCTCCCCTTTAGCTATTTAAGTTGGATTAAGCCATTGAGGGCCCCATCCTAATAGCTAATTAGAAAGAAGTGAGTCCATTAGTAGGCATTCTTTTTGAAAGACAAGGTTAAAAATAAGTAATTAAGGCCCCTTTCATCCATTTTGACTATTTAAGTTGGATTAAGCCATTAAATACCCCATCTTAATAGTTAACCAAAAGGAGCAAGTCCCTTAGTAGTAGACATCCTTCAAATGACAAGAAATTGGAATTAAGTCATTAAGACTCCTTTTCCTCATTCTAGCTACTTAAGATGAAATTAAGCCATTGAAGGCCCTTCTTAATAGCTAATCACATAAGAGTAAGTCCCTTAACAGGCTTCTTTATAAGGATATGATTAAGTCATTATGACCCCTTTCCTTTTCAAGCTATCCATGTTGGAATTAATCCACTAAAGGCCCCTTCCTATAACCTGAATTTCACTATATTAGGCTCAAGTCTTATTGACCACTTTTCTAGCATAAAAAAAAATAAAATTAAAGAGTGAAAATAAGTCATGTGAGCCCTTTCCTATGGCATGTTTAGGATATAAATTAAGTTCATGTCAACCCTACTTATTTGTCAAAATCTTAAGGATTAGGAATTAAGCTGATAAAAGCCCCTCTTCATTAGCTCAACTATTTAAGTTATAATAAAGTCTTTAAAAAACCCCTTCTTAATAGCTAATCAGATAAAAGTAAATCCTCTAGTGGTATTTTTATATAGTTAAAGGTCATATATGTTTAAGAATAAGTCCCTTTAAGGCATTGTCTCTAACTATGTTAAGATTAGATTCCTCATTGAGTCTTTTTATAATAACATCCTTATCATTCTTGAAACTTAGTGGATCTGAGTTTCTTGGAATAAATCATTTTAAATTAAAACAAATTTAGGCAGATTTTTTCGTATCTTTCATAATCAAATTCAAATGAAATTTGAAATCAAAATCAAAATAAAATCTAAAATTTTCCAAGCTTATGTTTGCGATTTTGTTAACTAGTTCGATCAAAGTCAATATGTGCAGTGTACTCTAGTTAGTCTATTACACATATTGGGGATCTATTTGTTGACCTCATTTTTGAATTAGATTAACATCATTTTTAAAATCAAGAATTAGGACACATAATCCTAGAGAGCTTCATGATTTAAGCACTTAGATCACTATGCTTAGTGACTTAGTGAATTCTCCTAGGGATTGACTCAACATAATGGGATTAAGTGGATCCAAACCCAACCCAAATCTAAACAAATAATTAATTTGAACATATTCCAATTGAAAATTAAATCTAATTGAACATAGGCTAAGGTAAAGGGGATGGCTAACCCAACTACCCTACTTAAGCTCAAAATCACTTGAACTTAAGGAAATTCACATAAAATCAAAATAAATTCAATTCATATCAAACTAAAAAGATAAAATATATTTTACGAATATGAATGGAGTCAAATCCAAAAGAAAGTCAACCGGAACATAAGGTTGATTTATGTGGGTCCCACTAAGTTGAAAGTCAACCAACCATAATTTGACCAAACTAAATCATCCTAAAAATTCCAAATAAATATTTTTAAACATGAATCAAATGAATATAAATCCAATAAGGCCTTAATTAGCTTAATTAGGCCATTTTACCTAAATGGGCCTAAATGAACCTTATTGAATTCAAATCCAAATTAAATTAAAATAAACCCAAATTAATCATCTAAAATTATTAAAAATTATTATTAAACATAATTTAACCAATTATTGGGGATTAATTTGACTTATATGGTCATTTGGCCAAATTAGACCAATCTTAACCTATTTAGCCCAAATTGGGTCAAAGTTTTAAACCCAAAATAAATGAAATTCAATTGATTAAATCATTCCAAATACTTGAATTAACACAATTAAAAGCTAAATACATTATAATTGAGTCTGGAAGGTCATTTGATGTAAATGGATTCAACCAAATCCATTTGATCCATAATGGGTTAAGTGTTGAAGCAAACAACTCCAAATTTCATGAAGCCCATTCATTGGGGATATTATAAATGATTAAATCAACATAATTAAAGTTAAATCTAGCATCAATCCATTAAATGAAAGAAGCTATTCCAAGTCAAGAAGGAAAATGCCTAAAGTGGCATAATTCAAAATGTTTGAACTTAGACCTATGCTAATCACTTTGAAACACATCTAAACTCATCCTAACATGTGTTTAAGTGAATGGAAACCAAGACTAAGCAAAATAAATGAGCTCAAGTCCACCTAAGCAAAGGAATATTCTATAGAGAAAAATATGAAAGCATGGAGACAAACTTCTTACCCAATCCATTCCCTCACCTCCACTCCTCATCCTATCTAACTTGGATTGTTCCCAATCAACTGATCACCCCATAGAGCTATCCTCCAAGAATGGCAATATCCTTGGCTAGCCATGGCGGGCTTCCCATTACATATACCTCTTGGCCAAGAGTGGAAAACCTAGAGAGAGCTTTCACCAAGCAAGTTCGAGCCTTCTATCTTGTTTCTCAAGTGAAATAAACGAGAGTGCACCCTTTCCCTAATCCCCACATCATCGGCAAGTTGGAGTTGAACCAAAGCCATTGAAAAATGGATGTAGCTTGGTCCATAGGCTGATTCACTGGGAGACAACCCAATTCTTCCTTCCTAAAGCTTCGCTCAGTTTCCACAAAGCTTTTCGAATCATTCCTATTGTGGAAGATCACCACCAATGAGGTATGGAATCAAACCGACCCTTTAAGCAATCAATTTTGGTCCTTTTTGAAATAAACTTGATCTCACATGAGATCAAGCCATATAGATGCATTCCATTTGAGTCTTTGATGGATTTACAATTGAAATTAAGTGATTTTGTTGGCTAGATAATCAAAAATTACCTTGATTCGATGGATGGCCTTTAGCTTTTGTCATCATTAAAAGAGATATAATCGTTATCGTCCATTCCTTCTATTAAGAATAGATGCTTTTGACTTAGTCGCATGATTCGATTAATATCCTATGGGAATCACGAGGTAAATCCTGACCGTCCAATCTTTGATCGGATGGTTGTAGATCATTCCACATGGCAGTCTCTTTTGATGTGGGATCCGTGTGGATCTAGATAACCTAATGGGGCCACACCACATGGAAAATAACACCGCGTTAGCGTCATGTGGCGTCGACTATTTAAAATGATAAAATTAGATTTTTTTTATTTAAAAAATTACTATAAAATCACAAGAACTTCAAAAAAATCATAGAAATTAAAATATTCATAAAAATGGAAATAAGGACTTTATGGATTCATCTCAATGAGGAATCTATTAAACCAAAAATCGCTAAATAATTTTTGGATATTTTGAATTAATTTAGGTTTCAATGAAAATAATCAAACTAATATTAAACTCAAACTATTAATCCAATTAACTTAATACTTTGGGGAGTTAAAGTTAAGGTTAAAACACACCTTAGGTAAAGTTTTCATGATTTTTTGGCAAATAAATCTCAAAATACAAAAATTCAAGCCATAGGTTGTGATTAAATGAAATAAATTAATATTAAATTAGAAAAATTATGGAAAATGATAAAATCAACTTGAGCCATCATGACAAACCTTTAGAAGTCTAAACACATCATTAAAACCCACTAAAACCTTATAAATTCTAAAATGACTTAATTAAGAAATTAATTGCATTAATTAATTTAATTAATTAACTTGAATTTTAAAAAATCATAATAAATCAACAAAATATCCAAAAATTTTATGTAAACCTCAATGGATTCATCCTCCTGAGATGAATATAAGAAAATTAAAACCCTTAATTTTTGCCTAATTTAGGCTTAATTTGAGTTTTAGAAAACAATTAAAACCTTAATTAGTCCCAAATTATGCATCTGATTAAAGTAAAATTTTAGGAAATTTAAATTGATAAAGAAAACCACTTGTCATAAAAATTTTAGAGGCAAATGATATCTAGATTAGAAGTTATCAAATTTCTAATCCTTAGGTTAATTTAAATAATAATTTTAAATAAAATAATAATAAAAATTATAGAAATTTATAAAGTCATTTTAACTCACTTCCATTCACACTAAAACATTTAAGAAAAATTCCCTATGTCTTTGTAGTTAAAGAACTCAATTAATAATGTACTTAGGATTTAACATAAAATAATAGAATATGGAATTTAATCTTAAACCCTAGATTATTATGTGTATAATATTTCAATTAGTAAAATGAGATTTAAACATTATTTGGCATCTCAACTTTAAAATCAAATATAAAATCTATTAATATGGAATCTCTTAAACCCATTTAGATCATTTAATAACATAATAAAAAATAATTAAACCAATCAATTAAACTTAAGCAATCCAAAAATTTGAAATAGCTTAGATTTAAGTTAGGTGCCCAATGTTAATTAATTCCTTAGGTTTCTTGGATCAGAATTAATAAACAAAACTCCATCATAAGGAAATAAACTAAATTTTAACAAGTAAAGTAATATTTCATTAAGTTTAATTTTAAAATAATAATTTAGAACATATAAGAAAATATATTTTCTAAATGATGAAATTAAGATTTTCAAAGATTAATTAGGATCAATTGAATCAATTTACGTAAATAAATATAAATGAATGAATGAAATCATAACTTGAAATTAAATTTGTAATGTAAATAAATGAAATAAAACAAATTCAGATAATTGAAACATACAAATAAAAATCAATTAAACATTTAATTAAATGTAAATGAATATGAAATTAAACATGAATAAATTGAATAACATACATAAAGAAGTAAATCAAATCAACTTGTTCAAATCCATATTATTAATAAAATAAATAAATAAAACTAAACAAAATCAAATAAACCAAGCCTAATATATTAACTTGAATTAAGTTAATTAAGTTCATTTAAACCAATAAATATTAATAAAATAAACATAAACTTTAGTGAAACACAAGATTAATCTAAATCAATAAAATCAAATAAATAATGAATTAAATTAAAAAAAAAGAGTAAATATGAAATTATAACTTAAACTAAGCAACATAAAATACAAATTAATTAAAATCAAACTTAAAATGAAAACTAAATCAAACAGAATTTATAATATTATAAACACTAATGAAATAAGTGATAAGCTAAATTCGAAACAAATAAATCAAGTCTTTTGAAAATAGATCAAACCAAAGTAAACATTAAATTTGACCATGCTATATGGTCAAACTCTTAGATAAGATTTAAGAAAACATAATAAATCTTAATCAAAGGTTATAAACTAAAAGCTCATGAGTCAAACTAAGAAACATTAATCAAATCAAGAGATGTGAAAAGAAGAATGAACCTTAATCAAAATTCTAAAACAAAATTAAAATGTTAATCAAACTCAAATAAATTTAAAGACACGAGGTTTTAGCTTGACCTTTAAAATGAATCTTTATCTTATGGTGAAGACTTCATTCTAATCAGATTTAGGATGTTGAATAGAATGTATTCCACCTAAAATAAAATTTATTTTATTCTTAAAAACAAAAACTCCACTTCAACATAAAATGAAATTATAGATGGTAATAAAATTATAAATCAACTAAATTACTTAAATTGAAACTACCAAATGGTAAATTGAAAAAAATTTAAGATTAAAAGAAATTAAAAGAATGACAACAACATTTTTCATAATTAGCAAACATATGGTATATAGTCTAGACACAGATTGTAGGCCTAAGAAGGTCTTGATACCTCAAACTTTTGGTATAACAATAACACGCATGAAAAGAAATTATGAAAAGTAAAAAAATCTCAAAATTAAATTAAACCAAAATTTGAAATCCTAAATTAAAACTTGAACTTAAAATGCTTAGCAAATTCTTACCACACAAACCTCTCCTTCACACACTAAGTTATTAGGTCCGACCCTAGAAATAGGTTAGGTCGACGTGTGTTCTATCATGTGATGTGAAATATTTTGTGGTGTATTATTTTAGACTAGGTGACTAGGATTGTTTGTTAGCTAGTCTAGATAGAAGGAAGTTCTTTCTTGTCTAACACTATTTTCTATAGTGTTTAAAAGAATATTATAATAACAAAAAATATATAAATATTATTTACTTGCGGGTATGCTTAAGTCCCTAAGCATAACAAGACATAGGCTTGGCAAGCAACTAAGGCTAAGCCCATATGTTTGCAAATATAATTGCTAGTGTGATGTGTATATTTCTTAATATCTATTTTGCAAGGTTTAGGAATTTATTTTGGAATTGTAAATGTAATTTGAGCTTAGAGTTAGGTTAGGATCTATGGATTCTAGGAATAGCAGGAACTAACTCTATTAGTTGGTGGTCCCTTATGATGCCCGTGGAGGTCTTTGAAGAATGAGATGATCCTTGAGATAGACCCATAGATCATGACTTTAGTTTTAGGGTGGGTCAGAGGGTAGAGCTTGCTTTTTTTCTCTTTGTTTGAGGTATCTGGCATTGCACCACATTGGTCTGTTCTAATTAATTAATTTATTGTGATTTATTTTAGGTGCGTAATAAAAATTGCCTATTTTTCTAGGTTTCTTTATGTGTTGCATTTTCTATGATGGATGCCTCGGAATTAGGCTCTTAGAAAAAACTAAACTTTCTACCTAACTTAAATATAAATAACTTACACAAAAATAAAAAAATTTGAAATTTCACACATAAACTAAATCATTGGGTGCAACTTAAAAACAACTAAAAATAATTAGCTTATACGAACCATTCTAGCATATTGTTTAAAATTCTTGAATTAGTGCTTCACTCATTAAACATAAGGGGCATCTGACCTTTGAGGATGACCACCTTCTTAGAGGAAGTGTGCCTCCTTATTTTGATTTGGTCCATGACTTTCTAAGCGCATCTCATTGTAGGCATAAATTGCATACCCTAGAAGCCTTAAATGAATTATAAGTTAAACCATTTACAAGATAAAATTGTTGTATTAGATAGGTGCATGTCATACCTAATATGGTCTTAGGGATTAGGGAGTGAGTTTAGGTTTTAGATTCTTTCCTAAAATCTACCAGACCATCTTGCATACATAAGATTAGCATCATGGATTTAAAATTTTTCCTAGGTGGTGCTAGCTGGGAGTCCTTCCAATTGCGTGATAAGTCTAGAAAAGTCAAGGATAGGCTTCTTTCCTCAAGTGAGAGAAAGTACTAATAATTACAAAAAGTTGAACTAACTTGAGCCGCTAACTTATGTCAAAAGCACTTGTAGACTTAGGTTCTAAAGCATCCTCTTAGGAATAAGTCTTCAACCCTAGGTATTTCTACAAGCCCTAACATTCTAATATATTTTTAATCTAAATTTTAATAAATTCAATATCAAAATATAAAGCCCAATGGTAGGATAGTTGAAATACCTACCCAATTGACCTCAAAAGAACTCTTCCCCTTTACGACTCTCTTTTGAAATTCCAATTTAACAATCCTTTGGAGCCAACTTTGAAATCCAAAGAAATAAGAGCCTATTTGTTTAATCAAGAGTATTCTTAGGAATAGATCCACATTCTAAATTAACTTTAAGGGATGGCCCTTATTAGGAACTATGATGAAGATCTTAGGGGGTACTTATTGAAGTGATTGGGTATGATATTAAGGTATGACGTACCATCTTAAGAGATGGAAACATCACCATACAATGAACCTAATCATCTAATAAGGACTCTTGAGGAAGATGGGTCTTCGTGTATACTAGAGATCTTTCCCCTACTTTACATGAAAAAGTAAAGCAGGGTTTATTTTATGATGGGTTCTTTAGTTCCCTATGGAAGCAAGCTTCCATATTTAATTACATCTTAAAAAATAGAAATTTCTTAAGCATACTATCGATTAAAGTAGTTAATCAATATCTCCAAAGATTTCAAGGTTAGATTATCAAAGTAATATGTAATTTTGGAAAATCAAGTGGGAAAGTTCAATTTGGAGACTTATTTTTTGATTCCAAAGGAAGATAAGTAGAGAGCACTCATGATACTAGGAAGCTTAGTGAGCACTCCAACCTACCCTATGCTAAGGCTTTATATGTTTGAAGGAGAGTTTATTTTTATGTGAGTTGAAATTTTATTAGAATGCTAGGGCTTATAATCCACCAACACAAGATTGTGGAAGAGCCTAAGAGGTGAGGACTTATACTCGTAGCTTGAAGGAAACAAACAACTTCGGATCCTAAATTTAGGATGCTTTAGCACAAGCCAAAAGTTTGGCCTAAATCTAAGCAAAAAATGAGACATAGTGGTTTAACTCCACAAGAGAGGGTAAACCCATCCTGACTCTTCTGGACTTACAACCGCCTAGAGTGGCCGCCAGCTAACACCTCCTATGATTCAAAACCATGTGGGTTGGTCTTATGTAAGTGCAAGATAGCTAAGTTGTTATTTAATTAAGAAGGATACTAGTGCCCTAAACTCACTCCCTAAGAGATTAGATCATGACTAGCATGAAGACATGACTTAAACTAAATGCAAAAGTTTACAAATTTTTATATCATTTTTGACACATTGATTCGGACAAAGGCTTAGGATAATTATGCCTAAATGCATTATGAAATGAAGTTATTGGCTAAATAAGCAAGAGGAGGTGTTCTCCACTACAAGGGATGCCCTTATAGGTCAAGCATTCTCCAATCGCAAGAGTAGAGACCTCCCTATTCAAGAATGAAATAAGATGATATACATGATATTAAAACATACATTATTCAGCTAAGAGGTTGCTAAATCTTTTAATTATCTTGATTATAACCTAAGCTTTAAAGAGAGGTCATGAGTTATTTTAAAATTTAGTTAAGAGTTATTAATGGGGGTAGAAAAATTAATTTTGTTTTAAAGAGCTCATCGTATCCAAGCCACACATTCAATCATCAAGCTTAAGAAACCTATGAAAAATATACAATTTTTATTACACAATTTAAGCAGAATAATCAAACATTTATAGATTACCATGAAGGAATAAAAGGTCGGTGTGGCCAAGAACCACCGTACACCCTTAAAAATAAAAGTTGGGTAGCCGAGCTCTACCCTTATACAACCCGGATTACAAAAGAATATTACAATTATAATTGAATAAATGCTATGGGGGTTTTCATTTTTTGTTTTCCTTTCCTCTTTTTGCTTTCGTTGGTTTGATTTTATTTTTCTCCAAGGCTTAATAGGGCCTCCCAGGACTTTGCCTTCTAGCCATTTCATCCTAAAACCCCATAGCACTAATTCTAATTTTATTACAAAATTATGTATTTATAGAAAAATAAAATCTAATTACACCGCAAAATAAATGTTAGCTAAATCAACCATACAAACCCAATTATATTTTATAAATTTTACTTAACACCCTACACATGGTTAAGTCCTACCTATCTGAATATGGATTATGCAAAGGGGCATAAGCAACCTACAAGCAAAAGTATTTATATTTATTATTATTTCAGAACTCCTTTAACATAATCTCAAGAGAAAATATCATTAGGCTAATAACAATCTAACATCCGTCTATCCATAAATAATCCTAACATCTAGTCTAAAACATTTTATTATAAAATAAAGCACAACATCACAACAAACACCGCCCTAACTTAGAGTTAGAAGTGGTGACTTAGTATTATCGTGTGCTTAGGTTTAGTGTGGTATGTCTTACTAGGATTTAGAATTATAATTGTCTAAAGTTTGGGATTGTTTAACTTAAACATTGGGGGAGGTTTTATTTTAAGTTATTAAAGAGTTTATGGATTTTAGTTTGCATCTTTCTTTTGTTTCAATCAATATTTACTTAGCATCTAATTTTGTAAAGAGAGGAAAGAGGTTTGACCCTCTTCACCCCTACCATAAGTTATTTTATAAAACATGTTATTTTGATTTTTTGGTTTCTTTTAGTGAATGATTTATTAAATATTTTCATTAATCCTAAATTTGGGTTAATCTTAAAGAATCATATTCAAACATGAAAGGCATTTTAAGATTAATGAGATTGAATTACTATCACATGGATGATGTTACATCATTCCTTTTCAACATCAATAGAATGCATATGGTTTTGAACTTAACATATCTATACATGCAATGTATTTTTGCACACTTAAATGATTGTGAATGCATATATTTTTGGTAGAAAGGAAGGATTCCATTCTTTGACTAAGTACACATACACATGTATTAAATATTTAAGCAAGTACATGTCATTGTTAAACCAGGAAAGTGAGGTAATCTAAGACCTCCTTAGGGCTACTTAAAGGCTCATATTCCCGGGATATCCAGACTATATACTTGCTATCTTAAATACATATAAATGTATACACAACCTTGAGAATGAAAATCATGCAAAAGATTGTATGTTGGCAAATTTATTTATTCATGTAAAGTAAAGCTCTATCCAAATTCTAATGTATGTATACATTTGAATGAAATTAAGTAAGTATGCACCATTGTTAAACCAGAGAAGTCAAGTAATCTAAGATCTCTTTGAGGCTACTTAAAGTCTCGTATTCTGGGATGTCCAAACTATATACTTACTAACATTCAAACACATGTAAACATACACATGAATCATGAAAATGAAATAATACTTTAACATGTTAAAGCTATGAACAAATGTAAATCTCATGTAATATTCATAGCCAACATCAATTTAAAATTTCATCATTAATTCATAATTTTGAAAATAATTTTGAAATTTATTAGTGATAATTGTCACACATATAATATGATTAATCCAACACATGCAACTTACACATAATTAGATTCAATTGATTCTTTTATTTGAAAATGTGAATGCATGATATCAAATGACATACATATTTATAATGATTGAAAAGGAACAATTAAACATTGCGTAATACATTCAATCACATTATTTTCTAAGGATAATCAAGTTAAATAAAATCATTTAAGATCAACCAAAGTTGTTATGAAGTTGGATTTTGGATTTGAATTATTAAACTTAAAAAGGAGAAATAATATTTGTTGTTTTGCCCCATCCCACATTAGTGACTTAATGTGTTTAAGAAAAAGTAATTAAGTGAATTTTATGGATTGATTAAGTTCAAATCATTAAGTAATTAGTTTAATTTAATTAACCATTTAACCATGAGCCTCCAATGATATGCTAATGAACAACTAAAATCTGCAATGCATTTAACAAGACCTAATGCAATGAGGCTCATACTTAAGAGTTAATTAGATTAAAGAAGAAACTAATTAAATACTTATATGGTTTTCTTACACCCATGGGTTAACCATATGTTCCTTAAGAGTCTTTATGTTAATAAACACATAAAGAGGAACCCATAAATTTAATTTGAATTACATAATCTAATTATCATTTTAATTTGATTTTATTTTACCATTAATTTACTTAATTAACCCTTAATTAACACATGCATTAATTAACCCTCCCATGAAAATACACTTAGGAAAATAACTAGGCAAGAGGTCTTAATTATTTTCCCTCATCATTCCAATCACGTGATTAACTACCATTAATTATTCAAATTTTACTATTTATCATTTTAATAATTATTAATTTGATTAAGAAGGGTAATTAAGATTATGATTTCAAATTCTCCAAATTATTTGGCCAATAAAACCCAAGAAAATTATGGGTAGAGGACATCCGGGATTGACCCACCAAAATGGGATCAAGGCTTAATTAGAGTAACTAACCAAAATTTCAAACCTTAATTAAGCAATATTCATTAATCAAACCTTTTGGATTTCATTTTTATTAAATTCTCCTCTGTTTACCCTTTCCAAAATGGGTTTGCTCATATTTTTTAAAATTTTCTATGATTAGTTATGAATTTATGAAATTATGGCTAATTAATGACATTTTAATCACCTAATTAATCCCTAACCCGCCATGCCATGGAGCTGATGACAACACTTTCCAGTGATAACTAAGTCAACGACGGACATGGTTTTGTCCGCGTCAGATGTTAGATCGGTGGAGATTAATCTCATGATTCTTATTGGATTAAATCAAAATTTCTAGCAAATTAAATCACGACCATCCATTCTAATCATGTGAAACAGACAATCGATGATTTGTCATCCCTTGAGTGATGAAAGACAGACACTGTCCACCTTCCATCGCTTGATCTGAGATCGTTGGAGCTCATGGGATGTTGGGATCGACTCCAAAATGTGTTGGGAGAAGATGTAAGAGGATCCTACATTGGAAATTGCATAAAATCACACTTTGCTTTAGAAAAGATCAACACCTAATGGACTTTCTATAGTTTGTCAGAGTTTTACCTCATCGAAGCTAGAGATCAGCAATTCATCAACTGAGGTAGCTTCATCTTGAAGAGACAAAGCCCGTTGAGAAGAACTCGAGCTGCCTCCCTGTCGATGTCTCTGTGGACCAAGCTCTGCCGCTAAGCTCGCCAAAGTTGGTCTTGGAGTGCCTGCAGGTAATCAAATCGATCAGAAATTGATTCATCTCATCTCGCTGGAGCTTGGGGAAGTTGTGCGAAGAGTTACTTGAAGTTTGGTGGAGTTTAGGTGAGGTTGGACAGACGAGGCTCTCAGTTTTGAATGAGAGTTGGTCTCACCGGCGATGGGGTGCACTAGCGGATCGGGAGAAGATCTAGAACTGCTCAGAATCACTTAAGGATGCTCTATGTGTTGTTTGAATGGAATGGGTGGAGTATACTCCCCAAGTGAATAAAAGTTGAGATTGGCTCGACCTTTGGCGATCTGGGTAGGGGTAAGTTGGAGATGGCAGTGGATTGCTAAGGTGGAGGGTCTTGAGAAGCTGAGGCAGTCTTATGGGCTAGCATGGGGTGTACCTCATCCTCCAAGTGAACCAATGGCGGGCTAAGGGTAAGTTCACCCTCTCATGACCCAAGGCTAAACCCAACAGCCTTGGGTCTGGTTGGTTCAGTGTTCCTAGTTCCCAAAATGTGCTAAGGGTGGCTTGATGAGTATGTGAAACCATCTAAATGAGGATTTTGTCCCATTTGGGTGGGTTGGTTCATGGGTTTTGACCCAAACTGGGTTCACAATGGGTTGGGCCCATTTGGACCCCATGGTAACCCAAGGATGAGTCATACCAAGTTTGGTTGGGTTTGGATTTAGTTTCAATGGGTTTGGCTCAATTTGACCCATATGGGTCAAATGGGGTTCAATTGGGTTAGGTTGACCAATTGGTCAAATTGGGTCAAACCAAGGGTTTGGATGTGTTCAAATGATCATTTGGAATGTTTTGGTATAATTGGTTTGGTTTAATTTGAAGTTTATGTGATTTTGGCTCATATGGGTTCATATGGGTCAAATGAGCTAAGTTGACCAACTTGGTTAAATTGGCCAAATTTGCTTGGGTGAAGGGTTGGTTTGGGTTCAATTGATCATTTGAGAATGATTGTAGGTATTGGTTTGAATTAATTTGGATTAGTTCTTTAGCTTAATTTGGGCTAAATTGGTCAATTTGGTTGGTTTGACCAAATTAGGTTCAATTGAAGGTTGCATCACGTTCAATAATCAATTTGTGATTGATTAAAAACATTGGTTTCAATCAATTTGGTTTAGAATGAGATTTGGTCCAATTTGACCCTTTAGGTCAATTTAGGTAAAGAGGCCAAATTGGCTTGGTTTGGATTAATTGATAGTTGAGTCATATTCAATAATCAATTCATGATTGATGAAAGTCATTGATTGCAATTGATTGAGGTTGAAATGAAGTTTGGTTCATTTTGGTCCATGGGTTAATTGGGTCAACTTGGATCACTAAATTAGTTTGGTTTGACCCAATTGATTGAAATTGGATAATCAAAGATGATCCACAATCATTATAGAAGATATTGAATGGGTTGATTCAATCCAATTTGGGTTGTATTAGAGTTTGGGTCAAAATGGTCATTTAGGCCACTTTGGGTCAAGTGGACCAAATGGGTTGATTAGGTTGAATTAGATTGAATTGGGTATTCAGAAAAGTTCAATGATGGATTTAGAGTTGATTGATGACCGTGATTGATTTGGGCTATTGGGGTTTTGGCTCATTTGGACCTTTTATGCCAAATGAGCTAACTTGGGTTATTATTTGGATTTATTTGGTTTAATGGGTTTGATTGTAGGTATTAGAAGAATTTGAAATAGAGTATTGAATGGTTGTAATGCTTTTGTGAAAGTCAATTGGATTGGATTCAATTGAATAAGCTTTGGGTTTGATCTATAAGATGATGATGGAATTGGTTTGGGTTAAGGGTTGAGTTAATTTTGGATTGGCACTTGGATAGGAAACAAGATTCAATTGATTGTTGGCTTGAGGTTGGTTTTGGATGAGTGGATAAGCATGAGTTTTAGTTTTGGCCATAGGATAGGTAAGACCTATTTGTCCTATGGCATAACCTAAGCTTAAGGTACGTCTCCTTAAGATTCTACGCTTGGGTGTAGTGTTTCCTTAATCACTAGAAGTGTCCTATGACTAGGGAAATCCAAGTTCCTAGAAGATTCCTAAGGCTAAAGAAGGATGAGTCCTCACTCCAAAAGTGAGGTCAATAAAAGGACCCCCAATAGGTGAAGTGTAATTGACAAGACACACTACATGTATTGGCATTAACCGAGATGATCAATAGAATCTAGGAAGATCACAAGCACTAATGATGGTCATTCATACCCAATTATAGGTAGATGAAACCATGGATCCCAATGCAATGCAATTTGTTATCATGCCGAGGTCATGAGAGAGATGACTGAATTTTAATTTGATTTGTTAAGAATTGATTTCGTGCCAAGGATATGAAAAGAGATCCGCTAGGGATTTACACATGAATTTGATTGAATTAGTGATTGATTTATGCAAGGGCATAAAGGGGATCCATTGAAGATTGAGATTTGATTGAATTTATTTAATTTAATGGATTGATTTATGCCGGCAAGGAAATCAATGAGGATTAGATGAAGTTTGTTTGATTCATCTGAATTATGTTTATTAGTTTTATTTCGAACTTAGGTTTTGATTTGATTTAATTATGATGATTAGTTTGATTTGAATTTGGTGATTCATTTTGGTTTTTGTTTTGATTTGATTGATTTTTTTAATGAGTGTGGACCCTATTAGCTTACGACGGACCACACTAAAGAGGGGCTACATGAGCCTAGATCTACCTTAAATTTACCAATCCAAGGGGTAGTCTACCAACTGTATAATATAAACTATCCAACCTAAGGGTTGCCTATAGGTTTGTAACAGCTACACTAGGAAGAAAGCTCGGGGACTCACATCTTCCATAATAGAATCAGGCATTGGGATGGCTTGCTGATGGCACAATAAGTCAAACCTGACCTAGGGTGAATATTAAGTGAGTGCCTCTAGGGGTCTTACTTAAACTTAGAGTAGTTAAGGTGATTCCTATAGGGAGTTATGCTGACACTTCCCAAAACATAAGATGCTTGCTTGAGAAGAGGTTCCTCCGGGGTCTTATCTTAATCTGCAAGAGATTTCATTTTGTTTGTTTATTTTTTTACCATGGACCCTATTGGTTTGTGATGGACCACACTAAGAAGGAGCCACAGGGACTTTGGTCTCCTTAGATTTACTAGCCCAGGGGATAGTCTGTACATCCGCAGTATATAGCTTCTAACCACAAGGGTTGCTACTAGGAAAGGGAGACTGTCCAATCCAATAGTAACCTAGGTCATGTTTAGATGGGGTCATAAAGATGTAATCCAAATAAATGCCCATAGGGAAGGTGCCTCTAGGGAACTTATCCTAATCCCTAAAACATAAAGCCTATAAGTATACAGTGGTCGACTAAGGGAGAAAGCACAGGGACTTACATCTGCTTGAACGGTGTTATCCACTGAGTGGGTTGTTGTTAGCAAAGAGAACACCAGCCAACCGAAGGTGCCCATCAGTTTGCAATGATCAATATAAGAAGAAAGCATCGGGTACTCACATTTTCCTAAGCGAAATTGATCATCAGGATAGTTTATCTTTGGCTAGACAACTACTGTCCGACCTAGGACGACTACAAAATGGGAAGTCACAAAGAAGGACTGAACCCAAACTTGAAGTAGTCAGGAGGAAGAGGAGCCACTTGGGATCTTACCCTAGTCCTAAGATATAAACTCGGACCCAGTCAATGGATGGTAGTTAGTTCAAGATGAAAGCTTGGGGACTCACATCTCCTTAAATAAAGCCGACATCTGGACAAGGCACTCATCAATTTGCAATATTTAAGCTAGGAAGAAAGCATAGGGGTCTCACATCCTCCTATGCTAAAAAGACCACTAGGGGACACATTAGCTAAGTAGTGAATTAGCCCGACCTAGAGCAGCTATTGAGTGAGGGCCGTTGGGGGTTTTATCTCAACTCAAGGTAGCCTGAAGTAACTAGATTTGTGTTTGATTTGTTTATGCTTATGTGTAATTTTGTGTTTGTGACGTGTTAATGAAGGATAGGATGTCACTTAGATTCTCTTATACCTACCATAAACACATCACGAGAATAATTTGGTAATTAGAAATATTTCAATTTGGAGAGAAGGTTGATTAAAAATGGAATTTTATTGATGGAAAATTATTTTGGACATTATTTATGCATAATATTTTCTTTAGATAAGCCCATTGATAGGAAGCATCGGTCATTCACCTTTGTGGTTTATGAGTTGGTAAGATCCACCATGGTAGGCCTTTTCTATGGTGAAAGGGCCTTCCCAAGTAGGTTCAAACTTGCCTCCCATCTTGCGATGGGCAATAATCGGTCTCCTTAGAATAAAAATAAGCTCTCCTACTTAAAAAGCTCTAGGGCGGACTAGCTTGTTATGAGCTTGAACCATATTTTCCTTATATAACTTGAGGTTCTAGCATGCTCGTAAGTGTCTTTCTTATAAACCTTTGAGTTCTTCTAACTAACTAACTTGGCATTAGTTGTAATCTTGCTACCCACAATTATCCGTAGTTATGGGAGTTGAACTTCTAATGGTAGAATAGCTTCAGACCCATACACTAAGGAGAATCAGGTAGATTGTGTTGGAGTTTTATAGGTAGTCAGGTAAGCCCATAAAGTTTCAATTAACTACTCATGCCACCTGTCATTTGTTATCGCTGAGCATTTTCTTGAGTATTTGAATGCGATTTTTGTTAAAGGCTTCTGTGAAAATGTTCGCCCGTGGGTTATGGATGGTAGAGTATCTCCAATCTATGTTGTGTCTCCAAGAAAAGTTGTTGATTTTGGTGCTCTTGAATGCGATACTATTATTGGATATGATTCGACAAGGTACCCCAAATCTATAAATGATATAGTTTCTAAAGAATTGGAGCACATGTTGAGCTTTGACCTCCGAGCTAAATCACCTCCACCCACTTGGAGAAGTTGGGAGAGTGAATTGGTGAATCTTGGATGAGGGAGGATAATGGACCCACAATGCTTTGCTATAGAATGTTGGGTGGTAGGACCACCCCATGCACTTAGCATTGGTGGCAATGCTTGCTACATCCATGCAATCCGTGATCATCATTGGCCAAGAGTATCCAAGTCTTTTATTTTGGCCTTCATCATGGGACCGAATTGATGAGCTTTGTATAGTCAGTATATACCTCGCCATGATCTTACGGGCTTCATGTTTGTCATATAACCACATATGATCGAAGGACCGCCAAGATAAAACACCATCCACAAGGGCATAGGAGAGTGCCCTTTGCTCCACTTGATGTGCTTGAGGCTTCTCTTAAGGTAGTTTGCCTTTGTTTAGATAATCAATGAAGGGTTTCCTCCAATCCTATTCTTCATCCTTTTTGGCAATGGTAACCTCCCCTTCAAGAGAGCATTTATCAATGAGTTCAACATCAATAAGAGGTAGGAATTATCTGTTGTGGACCTCTATTAATATGGACTCATCTTTCGAACATACTAATTCCTTAGCAAGTTTGGCTAAGGAATCAACTGGCATTTTATCCTTGAGGAATCTTATAGATTATGACCTGATTTTTGAGCTAATAACTCCATGGTGTACTTGTGATAATGATGGAGTTTAGGCTTCCAGACTTTATAAGACCCAACGATTTGGTTGACAAGTCAATCCCCAAGATGATGATGACATGAATTCTAGTGAGATGGCTAACTCCATAGCGATGATCAAAGTCTTATATTCATCTTCATTGTTGGTGCAAGGCTCAGATAAATGATATGAGAGATCTGGCATTATGAGGACTATCCCTACCCCTACCTTACTTAGGAGTGTTCTTCACCTCTTTGAGAGGAAGCCACATCATCAAAGTACATCTCCCAATGGTGAATGCTTGTATCCCCTGAATTCATGATTTATTTGTCAGGGAGATCATCGTTGAATGAGGAATCTATTAGAAGTGGATGTGTCACTAGAAAATCTATGAGTGCTTGTCCTTTCATTACATAGAGGGGTATGAATATAATGTCAAACTACAATAAAATCATGGACCATCATGCCAACCTTCCATAAGGTGTGTCTCATGAAATATTGCAGTGGATTGATTTTAGAAATGAAGTTTACTTTATGAGATAGTATATAATGTCATAGCTTCTGGACTAAAGATTAAAGTTAGGAAATGCTTCTCAATGGGTGGATTATTTTCCTCAGCAGGTATCATATAAAGACTAAGATAGTAGAGTATATTCTCTTTTCCCTCATCATTGGCTTGGGGAAATATAGCATCGAGGGAGTCAGTAAGGTATAAGAGGTTTTCCCGGGATAGAGGTAATTAGAACTAGTGGTATCATGAGGTATTGCTTGATGCTCTCAAATACGTGTTGGCACTTGTCATCCCACTTGAACTTGGCATCCTTCTTGATGAGTGCTGAGAATGGTTGACATCTACTTAAAAGGTTGGATATAAAGCATCTTAGATACATTAACCACCCTTGAAACGATCTGAGTTAGGTTAGACTTTTAGAGGGTGGCATTTCTAGTATCGCTTTAATCTTCTCCTGATTAATTTCAATTCTGTAATGTTAGATAATGAACCCTAGAAACTACATTGAAGATAGTCCGAATGCACACTTCAGATGATTCATTTTGAGGTTGTATTGCCTTAACCGCTTGAACACTACTCTCAAGTCAAAGAGGTGGTCTTCCTTTTCTTTTCTTTTTGACCATGAGATCATTGATGTAGCATTTGACTTGGTGATGAATTAGTTCATCCAAGATTCGAGTCATGGCCTGCTGGTATGTGGCACCAATATTTTTTAGACCGAAAGGCATGACCTGATAACAATATATGCCGATTGGGTTTTTGAAAGCAGTGTTCCTTTCATCTTTAGGTGCCATCTTTATTTTATTATATCCAGATGAACCATCCATTAAAGAGAAGATTATGAGATGTGGCAATGTTCACCATCAATTATGGTATCAGTAGTGTAAATTCTTCTTTTGTACATGCCTTGTTAAAATTGGAAATTCTTCTGGTATCAATTTATGTGTATGTTGGAGAGATTGGAAACTTTGGAGAAGAATATTTTACTTTTCTTTTGAACTTAATTGAAATCTTGAAAGATGTTAGATGAACCTTACTTTATCAAGTTAGTGGTCAGAGGTTCTTGCTTTTGTTTGATTTATTTTTGGGTAATTTCTTTAGTTAGTTTTCTTTTACTTATTGGAGTTCCAATAGGGGTTTTAAGACCTTCTTAGAGTGAGGTCCTAAAACTTAAAGGATGTTGGCCACCCTTGCTTAAGGATGAAATAAGCAAGGTGTCCAATGGAAAGAATGATAGTCATGAACTTATATAAAATATAAGCCCACTATCGATGCATGGAGATAATGATTGACTACTAAAGATGGAGAGAAGAATAATCCCCAACGGAGTCACCAGAAAAATTTATGGTGTTTTAATTTGGAGTCATTGTGGACACCATGCAGATTTTAGCGGGTACTTATTGAAGTGATCGAGTATGAGATTAAGCTATGATGTACCATCTAGAGAGATGGAAACATCACCATACAATAGACCTAATCACCTAATAAGGACTCCTAAGGCAGATGGGTCTTCGTGTATAGCAGAGATCTTTCCTCTACTTTATATGGAAAAGTAAAGCAGGGTTTATTTTATGCTGGGTTCTTTAGTTTTTTATGAAAGAAAGCTTCTATAGTTTATTACATCTTAGGAAATGGAATTTTTTAAGAATACTCTCAGTTAAAGTAGTCAATCAATATCTCCAAAGATTTCAAGGTTATACTATCAAAGTAATATGTATTTTTGGAAAATCAAGTGGGAAAGTTCAAATTGGAGAGACTTATTTTTGGATTCCAAATGAAGATAAGTAGGGAGCACTCATGATACTAGGAAGCCTAGTGATCACTCTAGTCTACCCTATATTGGGGCTTTATATGTTTGAAGGAGAGAGTTTATTTTTATTTGAGTTGAAATTTTATTAGAATGCTAAGGCTTATAACCCACCTACACAAGATTGTGGAAATACCTAAGAGCTGAGGACTTATACTCGTAGCCTAAAGAATATAAGAAACCTTGGATCCTAAATCCGGGATGCTTTAGCATAAGCCAAAAGCTTGACCTAAATCTAAGAGAAAAGCAAGACATAGTGGTTTACCTCCACAAGAGAGGGTAAACCCATCTTGACTCTTTTGGACTTACAACCACCTAATAATCCTAAAACTACATGTGGGCGATCTTATGTAAATGCAAGATAGCTAAGCTACTATTTAATTAGAAGGATATTAGAGTCCTAAACTCACTCCCTAAGAGACTAGATCATGACTAGCATGAAGACATGACTTAGACTAAATGCAAAATTGTACAAATTTTTATATCATTTTTTACACATTTATTTGGACAAAGGCTTAAGAAAATTATGCTAAATGCATGATGAAATGAAGTTATTGGATAAATCATCAAGAGGAGGTGTTCTCCACTATAAGAGATGCCTTCACATGTCAAGTATTTTCCTTTCGTGCAAGAGTGGTAACCCTCCATATTCAAAAATGAAACAAGATGATATACATGATATTAGAACATACATCATTTAGCTAAGGACTTCCTAAATATTTTAATTATCTTGATTATAACCTAAGATTTAAAGTGAGGTTATGAGCTCTTTTGAAATTTGGTTATGAGTTATTAATGGGGGTAGAAAAATTAATTTTTTTTCTAAAGAGCCTACCGCATTTGGGCCACACATTCAATCATCAAGCTTAAGAAACCTATGAAGAACATACAATTTTTATTGCACAATTTAAACACAATTATCAAATATTTATCGATTATAGTGAAAGAATAAATGGCCGGTGTTGCTGGGCACTGCCGTACACCCTGAAAAATAAAAGAAGTTGGGTAGCCAAGCTCTACCCTTTTACAACCCGGATTACAAAAGAATATTACAATTATAATTGAATAAATGCTATGGGGGTCTTCATTCTTTGGTTTCATTTCCTTCTTTTCTTTTGTTGGTTTGATTTGGTTTTGCTCTAAGACTTCACAAGGTCTCCTAGGAATTTTCTTTCTAGCCATTGCTTATCCTAAAACCCCATAACACTAATCCTAATTCTTATTACAAAATTTCATATTTATAGAAAAATAAAATGTAACTGCACCTACAAAATAGATGTTAGCTAAATCAACCATACAAACCAAAGCAGTTATATTCAATAAATTTGGACTTAACACCTTGCACATGGGTAACCAAGCCAACTTCTCCTAACATAGATTATGCAAAGGGTCATAAGAAACCTACAAGCAAAAGCATTTTTATTTATTTTTATTTTTGCAACCCCTTTAACATAATACTTGTAAAAAATATCATTAGGCTAATAGTGACCTAACATCAAGTCTATGCATAAATAGTCATGATATCCAGTCTAAAATATTAAATAACAAAACAAAGCACAACATTGCATTATACACCATCTTAACTTAGAGCTAGAAGTGGTGACTTAGTATTTTCTAAAGTCAAGTTATTATGATTTTTTGGTTTCTTTTAGTGAATGATTTATTAAATATTTTCATTAATCCTAAATTTGGATTAATCTTAAAAAATCTTATTCAAACATGAATGACATCTTAAGTTTAATGAGGTTGAATTACTATCACATGGATGACATTACATCATTCTTTTTCAACATCAGTAGCATGTGTATGATTTTGAACTTAACATATCTATATATGCAATGTTTTGTTGGCACACTTAAATGATTTAGAATGCATATATTTTTGGTAGAATAGAAGGATTCCATTCTTTAGCTAAGTACACAGACACATGTATTAAAGATTTAAGCAAGTAGGTGCTGCTATTAAACCAGGGAAGTAAGGTAATATAAGACCTCCTTTGGGCTACTTAAAGCCTCATATTCCCAAGATATCCAGACTATATACTTGCTATCTTAAATACATATAAATGTATACAAAACCATGAGAATGAAAATCATGGAAAAGATTGTATGTTAGTAGATCTATTTATTCATATAAAGTAAAAGCCCAAATTCTAATATAAGTATACATATGAATGAAATTAAGTAAATACATGCCATTGGATTAAGTAAGTAAAGTTCTATCTCATATCAGATGGCGGTGATTAATCCCGTGATTCCTATTGGATTAAATAAACAATTTTGGCAGATTAAATCATGGGCATCCATTCTAATCACGTGGAATGGACGGTTGATGAACCATCGTCCGTTGAGTGTTGAAAGACAGACACCATCTGTCTTCCATCACTTGATCTGAGCTCACCGGAGCTCATGGGACATTGGGATTGACTCCAAAATATGCGGGGAGAAGATCTAAAGGATCCTATGGTGGAAATCACATGAAACCACACTTTGCTTCATAAAAGACCAACACCTAATGAACTTTCTATGGTTTGCTAGAGTTTTACCTTGCCGGAGCTAGAGACTGGCAGTTTGCCAATTGAAGTAGCTTCATCTTGAAGAGATGAAGCCCTGTTAAGAAGAACTTGAGTTGCATCTTCTTCGATGCTTTTTTGGATCAATGACCATCACTAAGCTCATCAGAGTTGGTCTTGGAGTGCCTTCTGGTGATTGAATTGATCGAGGATAGATTTATTTTGACTCGCCAGAGCAAAGGGAAGGTGTGGGAAGAGTTAATTAAAGTATGGTGGAGTTTAGGTGAGGTTGGATGGATAGGGCTCTCGGTTTGAATGGGAATTGGTCTCGATGGTGATGGGGTGCACTAGGGGATCAGGAGAAGCTCTAGGACTGCTCAGAATCACCTAAGGTTGCTCTGTGTGTAGTTTGAATGGATGTGGAGGAGTATTCTCTCCTCCCCAAGTGAACCAAGGGTTGAGATGGGCTCAGCCTTTGACAGTCATCCGACCGGGGTAGGTGGCTGGAGATGGTAGGGGACTGCTGAGGTGGAGGGTCTTGAGAGGTTGAGGTAGTCTCATGGGCTAGCATGGGGTGTACCTCCTACTCCAAGTGAACCAATGGTGGGATAAGGGTAAGCTCACCCTCTCATGACCCAAGGTTGAACCTAATAGCCTTGGTTAGGTTGGGTGAGTGATCCTAGTGTCCAAAATGAGCTAAGGGTGGCTGTCATGGCTTGGTGAGTAGGTGATACCATCCAAATGGGGATTTTATCTCCTTTGGGTGGGTTGGTTCATGGTATTGACCCAAATTGGGTTCACCATGGGTTGTGCCTATTTAGGCTGATCCATGGTGACCCAAGGATGAGTTATGCCAAATTTGGTTGTGTTTGGACTTAGTTTGAATTGGTTTGGATCAATTTGATCCATATTGGTCAAATGGGGTTTAATTGGGTTAGGATGACCAATTGGTCAGATTGGGTCAAACCAAGGGTTTGGATGTGTTCAAATGATCATCTGGAATGTTTTGTACAATTGGTTTAGTTTAATTTGAAGTCAATTTGATTTTGGCTCATATGGGTTCATATGGGTCAAATGGGTTAAGTTGACCAATCTGGTCAATTTGGTCAAATTGGCCAAATTGGCTTGGGTGAAGGGTTGACTTGGGTTCAATTGATCATTTGAGAATGATTGTAGTGTTGGTTTTAATTAATTTGGATTAGGGAAGAGTTTAGTTTAATTTGACCCTTTAGGTCAATTTGTGCTAAATGGGTCAATTGGGATGGTTTGACCAAATTAAGTTCAATTGAAGGTTGGATCATGTTTAATAATCAATTTATGATTGATTAGAGGTATTGGTTTCAATCAATTTGGTTTAGAATGAGATTTGGCCAAATTTGGTCATTTAGGTTAAATTCAACTTAGGTCAAGAGGCCAAAATGGCTTGGTTTGGATTAATTGATGGTTGAGTCATGTTCAATAATTAATTCATGATTGATGGGAGTCATTGATTGCAATCGATTGAGGTTGAATTGAAGCTTGGCTCATTTTGGTCCATGGGTTAATTGGGTCAACTTGGTTCAAGTGATTAAATTGATTTGGTTTGACCCAATTGATTGAAATTGGATAATCAAGGATGATCCACAATCATTATAGAAGATATTGAATTGGTTGATTCAATCCAATTTGGGTTGGATTCGATTGGAGTTTGGGTCAATTTAGTCATTTAGGTCACTTTAGGCCAAGTGGGCCAAATGAGTTGATTGGGTTGAATTAGATTGAATTGGGTATTGAGAAATGTTCAATGATAGAATTGATTGCAATTGATTTGGGTTTGATTGGGTTTTGGCTCATTTGGACCTTTTGGGCCAAATGAGCTAACTTAGGTTAATCAAATTAATTTGGTTTAATGAGTTTGATTGTAGGTATTGGAAGGATTTGAAATAAAGTATTGAATTGTTGGAGTGCTTTTGTGAAAGTCAATTGGATTGAACTCAATTGAATAAGCTTTCGGTTGGAACCATAAGATGATGATGAAATTGGTTTGGGTTAAGGGTTGAGTTAATTTTGTCTTGGAGCTTGGATAGGAAACAAGATTCAATTGGAGTTTAATGTGTTGGCTTGAGGTTAGTTTTGGATGAATGGATAAGCATGGGTTTTGGTTTAGGCCATAGGATAGGTAAGCCATGTTTGTCCTGAGGCATAACCTAAGCTTACGGTATGCCTTCCTAAGTCTCTACGCTTGGGTGTAGTGTTCCCTTAATCACTGGATGCGCCTTATGACTAGGGAAATCCAAGTGCCTAGAAGATTCCTAAGTCTAAAGAAGGATGAGTCCTCACTCCAAAAGTGAGGTCAACACCAGTATAAAGCTTATTCTACTTTTTCATGTAATTTAAGGGAAGAATATCTAGAACATTAAGAAGATCATTAACTTTAAAGTCTTTGTTTATGTAATTAAATCCATTATAGGATAATATGTTTATCTTTTGAGATAATATATTTATTTATTAATGATGAATTTGATTTCCTAAAAAGAACATTTTGAAAGTCAATGGTGTCACAATTTTTCCCCATAGTGTTTTTTGTGTCTTGTTGCCTACCTCATGGGGGTTCGGTCTTACAATATAGTTGAAAATTGCACAGAGTGTTGGTCTTTTTATTGCCAACTAAAATAGTTGGTTTTTTTTTTACTTTAGTTACTGAACTCATGGGGTATCAATCTTACACTCGATGCCAACTACATAAAATGTTGGTCTTTTTAATTACCAATTAAGAAATTTGGTATTTTGGTTGTTGACCTCATGGAGTGTCATTATAGATTTTACCAAGTAAATTCAACTTAAGGGTTTTGTGTCAGGCTTTTATATTCTTGGGCTAAGAGTGACATGCCAAATATTTATATCTTCTACTCAGGCTTTCCCTGCTCACCGAATGGGACCTTTTCTTGAGTAAATAATGGTGCATCGAGCATCCTGAGTCATCATGTAGCTTCTTAAGTATTATTTTCACCCTTTAGCACTTGAGTTTGCTCATTTGGTAGCTATCGTTATAGTACGAGTGAACTCGTTTAAGAAGAAAAATATAAAACTTTATTATTTAAAATATAAGAAGATATATGATACTAAAAAATAGTAGAGTGAGTACAAATCAGAGGAACTTCCTTTAGAAAGAAAACTTCTTCGAATCATTGGTGTTCCATGTTCTTAGCATGTTCTTGATTTAATGTGATTATACTTGGTACGCTTTAAGCCCAGCTTGTTCCTTGATTAGGAAAGACCAATCCCAATTATGGTCAAGCTTGCCTAGAGCATTTAATCAAGTAGTGGCATCTACTTTCTTTAGCAGTAGTTTGCAGTTCTTGAAAAGCTTCATTTTCCCATAACATTTGTAGTATTTGGCCTTTTATTTTTTTGTTTCTTCCTATCTTAGTGATGCAACGATTCTTAATTTTTTGAGCATATCGAGTATGCCTTCCATATTCTTTGAGTTAACTTTACTCCACTTATTTTCTTCACTAACCAGCCTTTCCATTATCAGGACTCTTCAACTCTGAACTTCACACTCAACTTGTAAAATAACCTCCATGCCATGGAATAATGTCAATGGTGAGTGCTCTGTTATATTCTTAGGACTCATTCTGAGTGCCTAGAGTATCGAAAGTAATATGCCTACTTATTTAGCTTTTACACATTAAATCTTTTTTTGGAGGAGAGGACAATCTTCTTATTTTTAGCCTCCACTTTGATGGAAAAATTTATGACACCACGTAGAGTTTAGGAATTTCTTATTTAGATGATCACATATAGCATTAAGAAGTGAACATATTATCTTGGAAGATAAATATGTTATCCTATAATGGATTCAATCATTTAGTAAAATACTCTTAAAGCTAATGACAATTTTGTGTACCAAAAATTTTTCTCCTAAACTATATGGAAAGTAGAATATGGTTTAATTTAAACTGGATTCATGGTTCCTTATAAAAGCAAGCCCTTATAGTTAATTACATCTTAAGAAGGGTGAATACTATTGATGGAAGAAATAAGTTATTATTTCTAAGGATTTCTAAGCTTGTTTTTAAAGGATTGATTTTTGGAATTTTTAATTGGGATTGATCCAAAGTGGAGAGAGTTATTTTTGGAATCCAAATGAGATGAAGTAGAAAATGCCCATTAATACTAGGATTCCTTGTAGACATTTCAACTATCCTATAATTTAGCTTTAAATTTTAGAATTTAGTTTAGACTTTGAGTTGATATTTTCTTAGAAATCTAGGACTTAGATTCGAACATCACAAGACTGTTGAAATGCGTAGGGTTATAGACTTACTCTAAGAAGGATGCTTAAGAGCATAAGACTACAAGTGCTTTTGACACATGTTAGATGCTCAACTTAGTTTCATTTTGGAAATTATCAGTCATTCCTCTCACTTAAGAGAACTAACATATCCCTAACTCTTATGGACTTATAACCTACATGGAGGGGTTGCCAGCTAACACCACCTAAGTGTATTTTAAATTTATGATGCTAAGTCTCATGAATGCAGGATGGCTGAGCTATTATCTTTTAAGAAAAGAAATCTAAGGATCCTAGACTCACTCCCTAATCCCTAAAATCATGTAAGGTATGAGATCCTGCTAACTAATGCCCATTTTTTATTTAGATTTTGATGTGTTTTTTTTATTTATGATTCATTTGAGGTCTTGGGTATGCATTTTTATGCCTAATTTCATACAATTAGAAATTTTTATGGGCTAAATCAATAATAGAAAGCAAGCTTCCCCATACAGGTAGTCATCCTCATAGGTCAGATGCCCCTTATGTTCAATGGGAAAATTATCCAATTCAAGGATTAGAGCAATATGATTCCATGGTTTCAAGAGTTAATTGATTTTTAATTAATTTTAAGTTTTGCTTAAGGCTTTAATTTATCTGAAGTTTTAAATTTTCTTTTATTTTAGTTTCAGTTTTAGATTTAGGTTGGGTAATTAATATTTCCTATGAGCCTAATCGTCTAGGCATTCAATCACAGGGAAGCACAACACAAAAAGAAACCTAAAAAAATAGGTTGATTCTATTGTACACCCAAAATAAATTAAGCTAATTTAATTTAAGAAAAAGGCCAATGCGGTCAAGTACCATTGTACACCCCAAAAGAAAGAACAAACGGGCAGTCGAGCACTACCTTTATACAGCCCAGCCTAAAACTGCAAGCCTTGATATATGAGTCTTCTTTCCAGGATTGTCTCCTTCTTTAGGGACATCCATTAGGCTTCATAGGGGATCACTGCACCTATCTTTTAGTAGGGTTAGCTCTTGCTAATCCTAGACCCCATAGATATTAACCTAATTATAAGTTTAAATTTAAAATTAATCATAAGCCTCACAAAACAAATGTCAGCAAAATACAAATAACACGCAGTAGTTATATTCCACAAACATACAGGCTTAACATTAGCTGTTTATCAAGCCCACCTATCCTATGGGCTATGCTTAAGGACATAAGCACACCTGCATGAAAATAGAATTTTTAATTTATTTATGATAGCAGACCTTTCTAGTATAGCCCCTTACAGAAGACAATGATAAGTCTGAAAAAAACATCCTATCATCCAGTCTAATGGGCAAACAATCCTAGACATGCAATCTAAAATAGTACACCACGATGACATGTGAAGCACACAATATCACAACATATAGAATCATAAAAGAAATTATAGAATGACCTAACCTAAGTCTTGGGTCTGTGACCTAGTGATCTAGTATGTGAAGAGAATAGACTTGTATAATAAGACTTTGTTAGGCCTCTTTAATTTAAGTTTCAATTTGAGTTTGAGTTTATTTGAACTTTATCTTTGTATGATTTCAATTCAAATGATTTAATGATTTGTTTACATTTTCATTTCACTTTTATTTGGTTCAATTTAAGTTTAGGTTTTAAAGAATGAAGAGTAAACTGGATCTCACTTTCAGGTGGAACCCACTCCATTTGACATCCTAACCCCTAATGGATTGAAACCTTAATCATAAGATGAAGATCCATCCCAAAGGTCTAACTAAGATCCTTAAGCATCATAATTAATCCTTTTAGTTTCATTTAGATGATTTGAGTTTGAATTCAATTAAGATTTTTGGAGGAATTCCTTTCTTTGGAAATTTGAATCTTTATTTCATTCTTTTAGTTTGATTTAAATTTCATTCTTGGTTTAGCTTGTTCTTTTAATTTCATTTGGTTTGGTTTGAATTGGTTCATCTAATTTACATTAATGTTTTGGGTTTAAGTTATGTTTAGGTTTGTTGAATTTTATTCATTTCATTTTGTTTAATTTATGTTAACCTATGGCACTTAGGTTAATGTTTAGCCCATTCTTAAGTTACCTTGATGATGGATTAAGGTTTCATTAGGTGTTTCTTTGTGATTTCATTAACATAAGGTTTAATTACTTTTAATATGCATTTTTAATTTCCTTAACCCTTAAGTATAGAAATGATTAAGTTCTTAGATTTAGGATGTTGTGAAAATCATCCTAAATATTTCTGATGTTTGATCTAGATTAAATCAAATTATTTCATGATTCTATGAATTTATGAATTTTCATATTAATTATTTGATTCGTATTGACTTATGAATTTGGAAATTAAACAATTCCCAATACAAAGGTCAATTGTGTTTGAAATTTTTATGTCAAGTGGGGTTTCATGCCAATTTCAAGTTTCCAAAGTTTCACCTTGATTAGATTCATAATCATGGTGTAATTAAAGTTTTAATTATTTGATTAAAACCCAAATTAGGCATAATTTGGTGCAAATCATTTAGAGATTTTATTTTTCATTGATTCCTTTCTAAAAGATGTTTCCAAAAAGGATTCATTAATAATTTTTGGACTTTTGATTGATTTGTTATGATTTTCTTAATTTGTGATTAATTATTAAAATTATTTAATTCACTTAATTACTTAATTAAGCCATTTTGTGATTTATTGAGTTTGAATGAATTTCATTGATGATTTTATGTTCCTTAAGTTTTGCTAAGTTGACTTGATGTTATTTAATCTTTTTTCATGATTTATTTTATTTTATATTAATTTATTTAATTAAAATTAAGGTTTAGATTTGAAATTTAATATTTCATGAATTACATTAAAATAATCCATGAAAAGTTTTTCTAAGGTGTGTTCTAACCATAATTTCAAATCCCCAATGTTTCATTTGAATTGGATTAATGGTTTGTGATTAATTAAGGTTTAATTAATTTCATTCAAAGTTAAATTAAGTCCAAAATACCCTAAATTTATTTGGGATTTTAATTTTAATGGATTCCTCTCATCAAGATGAATCCATAAAGCCCAAGTTCACAATTTTTGTATTTATAATTAATTTTTTTATAAATTTTTGAGTTTTCTATAAATTTAAATTAATTTGTTAATTAATCAAATAGGGGTTTACTCATTTTAGGACCACGGGCCAACATGGCGGTCTACGTGGCGTCATCGCCATGTGGCATGGCTGGAGTGGGCCATGTGGATCCCATGTGGCATCTGTGTCAAAAGCTATGCCATGCTGGATGAATCTTGACCGTCTGATCGAAGATTGGACGGTCTCGATTCCCATGGCATCATTAAAAGGGTTAATCAGATTATCTGACTAAATCATGGCCGTCCATTCCAAAATAGAAGGATCGGACAACAGAGATTATATTTTGTAAATCTCCGATGAAAGAAGGACACCGTCCATCATTTTCACCAAAATTCTGGCAATCATCGATTGATTTCAACTCATTTTCAATTGCAAAATAATCAAGGATCATTTTGCAATCAATCCATGTGGTTTGATCCACATGAAGATCAAACTTCTTTCAAAAAGTTCCAAAATTGAATGCCTAAGGGGTCAGTGGTGGAGCGTACCTCATTTTCAGTGATCACTGGTGGTCGAATCGACTTCATTAGCTTCATCTCGATGTAATGAAGTTGTGTATGTAATTTTGTGGCTTGCCTCCCTGTAGATTGCTTCATAAACCAACCTCATATTGATTTTTCATCAGCCTTGATCATTTTTCGGCTCGCCGGTGGTGAGGGGATGGGGTTGCGATTCAATTGAGGTCATATTGACCTCTAGAATGTGTTGGAATGTACAATTTGATGTGGGAGAGTCTCTCTTGTATTTCACCATTAAAGGGTCAGATTATGCTGGATTTCATTTATTTTCTAGTGTGTCGGTGGAAACAAGCCAGAGGAAGGGTCGCCTACTTCATCTCTACCCTTCGTGAATAATTTGGGATGAAAAGTGGGAGGGAATTGGCCCTCCTTCGCCTCTTTCCATGCTTGGCCGAGAGGCATGCTTATGGACTTTTAGATGGCCGAGTTTCGGCCACCGGTGGAAGCTATGCCATCTAAGGGGTGGATTCAATCCCCCTTGGCTTTGTGAACATGTTTGGATGAAAAGATGGAAGGGAGGAGTGCATTTATGCCTTCTTCCTTGCTTGGCTGAGCCTCCCTCTTCCCTTGGGTTTCTTCCTCTTCTTCTTTAGCTTCTCCCTTGAAAGAAGCCAAATTCTTTTTTGCTTGAGGCTAATCCTTTATCCTCTGCCCTTGGAACTATTATCTCAAGAGGTGGTCAAGGTCCAAAATTACTTCGATAAAATCCAAATGATTTTCATAATGAAAAGAGGAGGAATCTTCCTTTGGTCAAAGAGTTCCACTCCTCTTCTTTGGTTTTATTTTCTTTTTTCTTTTGGAATCACTATTAAAGCTCTTATTTAGTTGGAGCAATATGAGTTTAAAGCTAATGTTTGAAGCCAATGTTCAAAAATATTTGGATTGGATTGGAACTTTGAATCCAATCCAAGGATTTGGATTCAAAGTGGTGTGATTTTGATTCAATTCTATTAATTTTAAGTTTAATTATCTTTAAATTATGATTGATTTGGTTTTGATTTAATTAATTCATTTAAATTTGAATTAATTTTGAATCTTATTTTATTTCAACCAATTTAAACTTAAATGGGTTAAGTTTGATTCCAATTGGGTTCAAATGACCAATTTGACTCAATTGAATTTCATTTAAGTTCTAATCATGCCTGATCACATGTGTGAGATGATTTGGAGTGATTTAATTCATTTAATTTCAATTTGAACCCATTTGACCCAAAGTGACCTTAATGGGTTAAGTTTGGGTTTCATTTGGGTCAAATAACCAATTTGACCAAATTAGCCCTAATGATGGGTTGGATTGTGTTTAATTAACATTTCCAAATGATTTTGAGCAAACAAATTGAGTTGATTTCAATTAGAATTGGGTTTGAAACCAATTAGAGCCATTTAGGGTTATTTAGACTAAGTAGTCTAATGAACCCAATTAAGGTCTAAATGAATTTAGATTTCTTTAAATTTTTGATCAAACATGTTTATTTGATTATTTCAAACATTTGGAATGATTTTTTTGGTCAAATTCTTGGTGGGTTAACCCACCTAAGTCAAACCTATGTCAAATGTGTTGACTTGATTTGACTTTCATTTAGTTTTGGATTCATTCATTTATTTTAGTTTGATTTTATTTTAATTTATTTGGATTTGATTTGTGTGAAATTTTTTTTATTGAATGCGATCATCATCATTAATCGATCTCCTTCCCTCTTCTTCCTTGGTCTTTCTTTTCATCTTGATCCCTCTTAGAAAGAAAGATGAAGGCAAAAGAAAGAAAGGAAAAAAGAGAGGGAAAATTCAATATGATGATGATTGCTTCTTTCTTTAGATGGACACCACATAGAATCGCAAGTGTACTTACTAGGGTGATCAGGTATGACATCGAGGAAAAGGTGTACTATCTCGAAAGATAGAAGTCACCACCCTACAATGGACCTAATCACCTAAATAAGGACTCCTAAGGACTTATGGGTCTGCGGGATGATGTACCAGAGATTCTTCCCCTACTTTACATGGAAAAGTAAAGCAGGGTTTATTTTTTAATTGGGTTCATTAAGTTCCCTATGGAGGCAAGCCCCCATAGTTAATTACATCCTAAGAAATAGGATTCCTTAGGAATACTCTCGATTAAGGTAAATGATCGCTGTCTCCAAAGATTTCAATAGGTAGGACTATCAATCCATTAGTTTATTTTTAGAAAGTCAAGTGGGATCGATCAAGAGGAGAGAGTTCTTATCGAAGCTAAATGAAAAATAAGTAGGGGATGTTTAAGATACTAGGAAACCTAGTAAGCATCCTAAACTACCCTATGATTGGGTTTTACATTTTTGAAATTAAATTAATATGTTTGAGTTGAATTTTTATTAGAAATGTAGGGCTTATAATTCCATAATACAAGGTTATGGAAAAGCCTAAGAGGTGAGCATTTATGCTTAGGGCCAATAAATGGGAAAATCAACCTCTGAACCTAAATCTAGGGTGCTTTGGTGAGAGCTGAAAGTATGACTTAAATCTAAGGCAAAAATGGGTATTTGGTTTACTTTCACAAGAGAGGATAAATCATCGGACTTTTGGACTTACAATCTCCTAGTAGTTGCCGCCAACTAACTCCTCCTACACTTTTAAATTCATATAGGCAAGTCTTATGTTTATGTAAGATAGTAAGGTTGTTAATCATTTAGAAAGAGAATAAGTCCTTAAACTCACTCCTTAAGAGACTAGATCATGTGAGGTCATGACAAATGACCTAGATCTAATGCAAATTGTATTACATTTTATTTTTCATTTTGGACAATCATTTGACTCAGGATTATAGGATTCATATGCCTAATGCATGAGGAATAAGATTATAGGCCAAAATCAGCGAGAAGGGGGATGTGTATTTCCACCATGGCTCTCACAGGTCAAGCCAAGTTCTCTGGCAAAGGTGGAAGCCCTCCGATCAAGAGTGAAAATAATATGCATTTATGCATAATGTTAGAAAAGAAATACTCATCCAACTAAGGGGTTGCTAATTCTTTTATCTTGATTTTTAGCCTAAGCTTTAAGTGAGGTTATGAGTTATTTATTTTTAATTTTGGGTTGATTAATTTGGTAGAAGATTTATTTTTCCCTAAGAGCCTAATCGTCATCCAGGCCATACATTAAGCAAGGAAGAAACTAGGAAAAGGATGCCATCTTAATGCACAAGCTAAACAAGCATCACACATTTTATAAAGCTAGCACAAAAGAATAAAAGGCCAAGTGTGGTCGGGCACCACCGCACAAACTCAAAAATAAATTGGGTAGCCGAGCTCTGCCCTTATACAACCCGTATTACAAATGAATTACAAAAAGGAATTCATGTTATGAGGGTCTACTCTTCTTTTCTTCTTTATTTTTTCTTCTTTCTTCTTTTGGTTCCTTCTTTTGGATGGTTGGAAGGTGGTTGCTCTGAAGGCTTCACATGGTACATAAGATGTGATCTTATGACCAATGCTCATCCTAATCCCCCATAACAATCATTCCAAAATCCTAATTGCAAAAATTACATGAAAAGGAAAAGTAAATCTAACTAACACATGCAAAACAAAGATTAGCTAAACAAACCATACAAATCCCAAGCATGTATATTGGACTTAGCACCCCACACATGGGTAACCAAGTCCATCCAGCCTATAGGATTATGCATAGGGGTATAAGCACCTGCACAACAAAAGTAGATATATTTTTATTACAACGCCCTTTAAGCACAATCCCCTTCAGAAAATAATGATTAGACTAAATCATTCTACCATTCATTCTACACACATACACCCTAACATACAGACTAAAATAAAACATCATAAAATAAAAGCAAACATCAAACCATACATCGCCCTAACCTAAAGCTAGAAGTGATGACTTAGTCTAATGTGTGTGCTTTAAAAGGTTTGTGTGGTATGCTTAGCTATGGCTTTAAGATTTGGATTTTCTAAGTGTGAAGATGTTGAACTTAGATGGGTGGTTTCATTTAAGTTATTTAGTTACTTTGGGTTGATTTTACTTTGTATTTTGATTTAGTTTAGGTGAATCCTACAATTAATTACTAAGCATTGTAAAGAGAGGGAAAAGAAAAGAGAACTTCTCTTTCCTCCTCTACCTTAAGTAAATTCTAAAGTAGATTCAAGTTTAATTTTGTTTAGTGAATGTCTTATTATGTGTTTTAATTAATCCTAGTTTTATATTTTCTCTAAACAAACTTATTCAAAAAAGAAAGGCATTTAAAGATTAAGTAAAGTGAATTAATATCATAAAACACACATCATTTCATTTCTTTCCCAACATGTATAACCTACATGTGGATGCATCCTAAGCATATCTATACATACAAGTGGAGATGTTTAGCACACTTTATGATGAATGCTAAGAAATGTTACTTAAAAAAATTGGAATGCTTTATGATGCATGATTTTCATTAAGTAGAAAAGAAGGGTTTCTTTTATCCATTATTCACATGCACATGTGCATGTATGAAAGGTATAAGTGAGTACGATGCTATTGTTAGCACTAGGGGTGTAAGGTACAAGACCTACTTAGGGCTACTTAAAGCCTCACAACCCCGGGGTTGTCTAGACTAATATACCACTTTCCTTAAATACAAATACATGTACAAAAGAAATGAATGAAAAAAAAGAAAGCTGCAAAAAGTTTGAATTTGTTTGTTTATTTTTTTATGCAACTTATATGTACAAGTGTGGATGTCCTTCTTAGATAATAGCATAGGAATGAATAGGAATGGGGTTGGCCAACTGTTGTGCTCTTTTCAAATGAACTATACACTTTGCCAAATCCTATTCAAACCTATTCAAAATTATGCTAAGAGGAAAGAGAAGGAAAATTACACTATGCACATCTTCATATTTATATCCACATGCAAGCTTATAAATAATTATAAGTAGCACACTTTTAGTTTTAGGTGTTTGATTTATAGATTTTTAAAATAGTTTTGGATTTAGTAATGATAATAGCCATTCTTATTTTTTATTTTGGCTAAAACATACAATTTGACATAAAGAAAACATTTCATTTTCAATTTGATTTTAAAAAAGTATGGATGCATAATTTCATATGACATACACATTTAGCATTCTAGGAAAGAAATAAGTGATGAAAGCAATGTCAATTCATTCACCCTAATTAATTTCTAAAGACAATCCTATGAAATAAGAAAGTTCAAAGTGAATCAAAGTTTGATTAATGTGATTTTTGTTTTGAATTTTCTCTATATTTGATTTAGAAAATGTGAAAGAATGTTTGCTGGTCCTAACCCATTTCCCCCATATGTGAGTTAATTTAGTTTTTTTGTAGGATCATTAGGTGATTTTATATTTTTTAGGTTAAGGTGTGAATTAAGTGTGTTAATTACCCCATACCTATACCACCTTAGCATACTTAAGCAAATAATTATGAGCCAATGGATTATATAAAACTACACAAGGAATTTAAATCAGCAATGCAGCTAGGAAAGAAAGGGGCCTAATGTAATTGGCTCATGATTAATGATTAATTAAACTAAGGGGTTTAATTTAAGCACTTTCATAATCCCTCTCACACATATGAGTTGGATTTTGATTTCCCTAATGTACTTAGGTTATTAAACACCTGAGCATCTACCCAAGATGGATTAATTAAGTTCTAGAAGGTTTTAAAATTTTATCAAATTAATTAGGCAGTTAATTAGTGAATTAATCCTTAATTATGTTTGGATTAAGGAGGGGAAGGTTAAGGAATAACTTAAGGAAAATATCCCAAAATTATTCCCTAAACCTCCTATTCATTTAAACAAACCTTAATTAACTCAATCAAGGGATTAAACTAATGATTACACACTTAATTAAACTTAATTACATTAAGAAGATAATTAGAAATTAATCTAGCAATTCCTCTAATTAAACTATCAATAAATCCCAAGAAAATTAGGGGAGGTAGAAGTCATCCACAATCATACACAAGGAGTTTGGAATTAATTAGTTGGGGTAATTAGAGAGTAATTAGCAAAATTAAATTCTCAATAAAACCTAAATCCAAAAAATAACACTATTTAAAATTCATCAAAATTAATTTTATAATATTCTACATTTAATTACCTTTCATATGCAATTTATTTCACATTTTTCTAATTTTTCTACACTTAGATATGAATTTTGGAACTTTCCTTGATTAATTAGGTGATTTAAATCCCTAATTATATAGTTAATCCCATTGGCGCCACGTGGAGGATGACGCAACGAGCGCTTTCCACATGGCATGACAGGATTCACTATTTAAGTTGTCACATCATAGCGCCGTGTCAGCGGCGATGCTACATGCTTTCTCCCTGTCCGTCCGATCAAGGATCGGACGACTGAGATTAGATCCGCGGTTCTAAAGGATTAAATGATGGATCCTACATGTTTTAATCATGGTTGTCCATCCAAAATGTGCGGATGGACGGCCCATGATTCTTCCCTGAGATCGCTTGTGGAAGATGGCCACCATCCATCTTCCATGCATGATCCGAGCTCGATTGAGTTCGGATTGATCTCAAATTCAACCCACACCTTCACCATGCAAGGGAGATCACATCTAATGGTTAGAATCTCATGAGATAAAACTTCTCTTCACAAAGGACCAGACCATGGCTAGATTGAGCTCGGTTTAATGGCTTACCTCTCCGGAGGCTATCTCCATGCTCGATTCCCTTGGAGAAGCTTCGTCTAGTGGAAATGAAGCTTTGTTGAAGTTTGGAGGTGTTGAAATTGGGTAGATTCTTCTAGAGGCCAACTCCACCTTCACTTGAGCTTGATCTTGGTCAAGAGTAGTCCTCCCTTGCTTGGAGAACTTGGATGAAGGTCTAGGAAAGTTTGATTTGATCCTTTGAGGGAGCTTGTAAGAAGAAGTAGATTGGTATTAAGTATTGGCTAAGTTGGATTTCAAGTGGAGCTCCCCTATTTTCTGTCTATGAAAATAAAAAAAAATGGAATTTCTAACTCACTCTAGGAAGCTTGGGATCACTTGATAATGGCTCCTCTGGCTTCCTATGCTTCAATCGAGTAGGGGAGAATCAAGTTCAAGTGGAATTAGGAGAGTATATCTCCCCCTAGAGCAATCAGATGACGGAGAAGGAACTTGCCATTTTGATCCAATTGAGCTCCTTGAGTGGGTTTGTTAAGCTGTTAGGAGTGTCCTTGCATTTGGTTTGGCTAGAGGAGTGGAGTGGTGGAGCTCTCATGTGCCATGGTTGAGTGGAGGAGGGATTCCATGTGCTTAATTTCAAGTGAGGTGGTCAATTTTAGCCTTAAGTTGGGTTGAGCTGACCCAAACCCATTGGGCTAGGTGCACCACACTCACTAGTGTCCACTTGATCCACTAAGAGGGTGCCAAGTGGTCATGGAGAGGATTTGACCAAATTCCAAGTGAATTTGGCCAAAATTTACCTTTGACCTAGGGGTAAAATGGTCATTTTGCTTCAATTTATATTTGAATATGTTTGGTATGATTGAAAAATGGGTTGGGCCAAGTTTCAATGAATTTGGAGTTGGTTTGATATGATTTGGCTCATGTTGATCCATTTAGGTCAAAATGGGTCAACTTATGTCAAGTTGACCAATTGGTCAAATTGGGTCAAACCAAGGGTTGGGTTAAGTTTATATGACCATTTGAAATGTTTTGGAAACTTTGTTTTGGTTCAATTTGGTTTGGTTTTGGTTTTGGTTCATTTGATTTCATTTAGGTCAAATGGGTCAAGTTGACCAATTTGACCCATTTGACTTATTTGGGTTAGTTGATGGGTTGGTTTAGGTTTCATTGGTCATTTAAAATGGATTGGTATCTTTGTTTCCAATCAATTTGGTTTATATTTGGGTTTGGCTCAATTTAGCCTTTTAGGTCAAGTTGGGTTCATGGTAAATTGGGCTAGATTGAGTCTAGTTGGCCAATTGAGGCTTTGGTCAAGTTCAACAATCATTTTGGAATAAATTTGACCCATTGGTTTCAATCAATTTGGCTTAGATCAAATTTTGACACATTTTTGACTTTTTAGGTCAAGTTGGGTCAACTTGGGTCAAGTGGCCAAATGGGTTAGGTTAGGCTCAAATGTTGGCTTGGTCAAGTTCAAACATTGATCATGAATGAACTTAGATTAATGGTTTCAAGTAATTTGGCCTATGCTAGATTTTGGCTAGTTTAGGTTTCATTTTGGCTAAGTGTTGACTTGGTCAACCCTTAGGTTTGACTTGGTTTGACCCAATTTGAGTGATTGATCATCTCATGATGATTTTTGATCATGATGAGAGGCTTAGATGGGCTTAGTTCAATCCAATTTGGTTAGGATTTGAATTTAGCTCATAAGGGTTATTTTAGGTCACTTTGGGTCAAGTGAGCCTAAGTAGGTCAAATGGCTTGGTCAAAGCTTAATTTGAGTTTGATTGAACTCACATATGGACTTATGATTGAAGCATAAATCCATTTGCAAGTGATTTGAAGTCAAATGGGTTTCGATTCATTTGACAATTTCAAGTTCAAAGGGTGAACATGAGTTTGACTTGGGTTTGATTTTTGAAGCTGGTTTTGGTTGAGTGATTAAAGTTTGTATTTATATTTGGATTCATGATTGTAGGATTGATTGAATCATAAGAAAAATCAAGAGTTTGGCTTGATTTGAAATAAATTTGGCTAAGTTCAATAGTTTGACTTGAAAGGCTTAAGTTGAATTTTGAGTAGATTTGAGTTTGATTTTTGGATTTGTTTTTGGATATTTGATTGAAGTTTGTGTTTATATTTGGATTCATGATTGAAGGATTGATTGAATCATGAATTAAAATCAAGGGTTTGGCTTGATTTGAGTTTGATTTGGCTAAGTTCAAGAGTTTGACTTGAAAGGCTTAGGTTGAATTTTGAGTAGATTTGAGTTTGATTTTTTTATTTGGTTTTGGATATTTGATTGAAGTTTGTGTTTATGATTGGATTCATGATTGAAGGATTGATTGAATCATGAAGAAAAATCAAGGGCTCGGTTTGATTTGAGTTTGATTTGGCTAAGTTTAAGAGTTTGACTTGAAAGGCATAGATTGAATTTTGAGTATTTGAGTTTGATTGATTTGAATTTATATTTCATTTATATATGTGAATATAAATGAGAATATAAATGGGCTATGAGAAAATCTCATGAATTTGAAGTGGTTTAAACTAAGTCCATAAAAGGGAAATCAAAGTGACTTAGTAAAGATTTGAAATTTGGTCATGGATTTTGGATTTGATTTTGGGTTTAGTTTGATTAATTTGAATTTATATTTCATTTATATATGTGAATATAAATGAGAATATAAATGAGTTGTGAGAAAATTTCATGAGTTTGAATTGATTTTGGCTAAGTCCATAAGAGGGAAATCAAAGTGACTTAGGAAAGATTTTGGAATTTGATTTGGATTTCAATCATGGGTTTCAATCATGGGGAATTGATTTGAGAAAAATCCATTGAATTGATTCAAGGTTTGATTGAGAGTTGAAGTTGATATGAGTTTGGAGCTTGACTTGAAAGAAGGAAGTGAGAAATTGGTTCAAACTATAGGGTAGGCAAACTTTCCTAACACCCCTAAGGAATGACCTATTCCTATGGCTAATTCTTCTAAGTCTCTAAGGCTAGGTTGAGCGTCCACCTAATCACTAGATATGTCTTAAGACTAAGAAACTCTTAAAATCTAAGAGAAGTCTTATGTCTAAGATGGAGGGGTTGAGAGCTCATTCTAAAAATGAGTCAACAATTTGACTTAATCCAAATATGAAAATTGAGTCAAGTCTACCTATGCTCATAGGTTAGATCAAACCTAAGGAAGGTGCACTAGGTCACTAAGTATAGTGTCCTAAGAATTGAATTATGAGATTCCTATTTAAGATTAGGAAATCTTGATTAATGATTTCAAAATGATATCAACCTCATCCAAAAATGAGGTCAACAAATGGACCCCCAATATGTGTAGTGGGTCATCCAGAGTACACTACACATATTGGTGTTGCCTGAATTAATCAACACTACAAGCATAAGCTTGGGGTTCAAATTTAGAATTTTATTTTTTTTTGTTTTGGTTTTGATTTTGAGTTCAATTTTTGTTTTGGATTTGATTGTGAAAGATAGGCATATGTATGCATATACTTGTTTCAATTTGATTCACTCTTAGGAACTTAAATTTGCTAAGTTCTAAGATGAATAAGGATGTCATTAGGAGTGGACCCGAAGGATGGTCTAGTTTGGGTGGTCTAGTCCTAATGCAATCACTGTGCTCAAAGAAGATGCCTTTAAGAGACTTACTCTTATTTGAGAATAGTAGTAGGAGAGGATGCCATATGGACACTTACTCCTATTCCATACTACATAATAATTTAACCAGGGAAAGATACCACAAGGGGATTTACTTTTATCTAGTTAGCTATTAGGAAGGGGTCTTTGAAGACTTGATTCCAACCCAAATAGTCCAGCTGGGGAGACAGGGCTAGAATAGCTTAATCCTAAACCTCAACATTTTGATTACTAAATAATGGTTACATGGATTTAATTCCTAGTTTGAGTAGTCCATAGGAATGGGGCCTTCAATAGCTTATTTCCATTCCTTAGTTTCTTTTTTTTATATTAGAAATGGAGTCACAAAGACTTAGATCCTATTCAAATGGAATTTAGCTAATAGGAAGGGGCCTTCAATGGCTTAATTCCAACCCGTAGCTTAAAAAAGAAAGGGGTCATAATGACTTTATCCTATCCTTATAAGGATGCCTACTAAGGGACTTACTTCTTAATGATTCACTAATAAGAAGGGGTCTTCATGACTTCATTCCTTCTTGAGTAACCATAATGAGGATGAGGGGTCTTAATGACTTGTTCCTAGACCTCAGATTTTGGCTAATAAGAAAGGGGTTTTCATGACTTATTCCAAACCTAGGTATCCTCTTTGACAAGATAGGGGTCTTCATGACTTGTTCCTATTCTTGTCTTTTAGAGAGAATGCCTACTAAGGGACTTATTTCCTTCTAGCTAGTTATTAGATAGGGGCCTTCAATGGCTTAATCCAACCTAAATAGATTGGTTTGAGGAAAGGTCTTTATTTACTTGATTCTAAACCTCATATTTCTATTTTGACTAATAGGATAGGGGTCTTATTGACTTGATCCTAACTTAAGTAATTTTAAAAGGATGCCTACTATGGGGCTTACTCCAATATGATTAGCTATTAAGATTGAGCCTTCAATGGATTAATCCAACTTAAATAGCTAAAGAGAAGAAAGGGGTCTTCTTGACTTAATCCAATCCTCAATACTTTAGCTAATAGAAGAGTGGTAATGACTTATTACTAATATAAATAACTAGTATGATAGGGAAAGGGGTCATAGTGACTTTATCCAAACCTTGTCTTTTTAAAAGGATGCCTACTGTGGGACTTACGCTTATGTGATTAGCTATTAAGATGGGGCATTCAATGGATTAAAATAGCTAAATAAGAGAAAAAGGGTCTTAATGGCTTGATTCAATCCTCAATAGGTTGGCTATGACTTGTTCCCAACCTAAATAGCCTTTGTGAATGAAAGGGGTCTTTGATGATTTAATCTTTATCATGTGAATATTAGGAATGGTGCCAAGAGAGGCTTGCTCCTAACCTAAGAAAAGTCTTAAGAAGGGTGCCACAAATGGGCTTACTCCCAACTTAAGGAAAGAAAGAGTTATGCCAAAAAAAGGCTTACTATAAGTTTATGAGATTAGTGCACTAAGGCTTACTCCAAACTCATAGGGAAAACATGAGAAAGGTGCCACAAAGGGCTTGCTCCCAACTTAGGGTATGTATAGGAAAGGTGCCACAAATCGGCTTACTTCTAACCTATGGAAAGAAAGAGTTATGCCATAAAAGGCTTACTCTAAATTTATGAGAATGGTGCACAAAGGCTTACTCCAAACCCATAGGGAAGACATAAGAAAGGTGCCACAAAGGGCTTGCTCCCAACTCAGGGTATGTATAAGAAAGGTACCACAAAGGGCTTGCTCCCAACTCAGGGTATGTATAAGGTACCACAAATGGGCTTACTCCTAACTTATGGATAATGTAAATGAGGAAAAGGGTTCTTAGTGACTTAATTCATAATCCTCAAGTCTTTTGACTAATAAGCAAGAGTCACATGGACTTAATTCCTTACTTATTTAGTCTAACCAGTGAAAGTTGTTGGAAGGTTTGTTTCAATTTCTTGGTTTCACTAATGCATCTTACATATGAAGAAGTTTAGTGAAGAAGGTTTCAAAGATTTGAAGGATGATTTGGCTATATTTTGGACCCAATTCTTTACTATGACATAAGCATAGAATTTCAACATTTTTATTTTTTCTCTTTTTTTTTAATCTCAAAGTTACATTTAACCATGCTAGATGTCTAATCTACTTTTAGGCACGATATCATAGGGTACTGACCTAAGAATTTTACCTTTTTGAGCTTGCATGTGACTTTATAGTTCTTTAGGTAGTAAGAACCAAAGTCAACTAGTGCTTCTCAAATGATTTTTTTTTTCATTTTGTTTGGATATGTATTTCATTTTTGTTTTATTGGCATGACTCAATAGATTATAAGGCCTTCTCATAGATTCAATAAAGATCAAGAGATTCCTTTGAAGCTTTCAAAAGTGTCTAAGAATTAGAGTAAGCAAACTTTAAGATTCTCATAAAAACATATTTTTATATTATTTTATTCTTTTATTCCTAAACAATAAGAGAATTGAAGGATTAGTTTATTAGAGAAATTAAGATTTTCTTGATAAGTTTGAGATTAAATTTCTTAAGTTGATTTATTGTTCTTTTAAAGGTTTTATGAAATGATATTTCATAAATGGTTTTGATTAATTCTTGTTTGTTAATTTTTTTTTATCATTCTAAATTTTTCTACAAGGTCTTTGAAATTACCTCGAAGGTATAGTTCGGGACTCTATATGTAGTGATATGATTATTTTGAAATCACAATGAAGTTTTTTTTTCATTTCTTTTCTTCTTTTCATTCATTTTCTTTTTGACAAGACTTTTAATATAACAGTCCACTTAATTAAAAGTGAGGTTATCAGAAATCTTGATCATGACCTTTTAATAAATTATCCCAATTTTTGTGAGACTGAATGAGATGACTATGTGACAGAATATTCTTATAAAGATTCTAAATGTTATATCATATTCTTTCATTTTTTTTTCTAGAGTTATTTTGATTTGATAATTTTCAAATAAGTTGTCCTTGATGAGGATAATCTTATACATGAAAGCCTTTTGATTTTGAGATGAAGTATGGGTAATATGAACCCATCTTCAAGGTAAAGATTTTATCCTAGTCCCAAGATGTGGCACATGTAGATTTAATTTATTTCTTTTTTTTATTTTTATTTTAATGATGTTAGACAACCAAGAAGAATGTTTTCTTCTTATATAAAGCTATCACTGATTAGCTTTTAGTTTAGCAAAATTTTGCTTTTTTTGAAAGTTTGACAGTAGTCGTCAAGGGACTTAGCTTATTTGAAATGGCATCAAGCCTAAGCTTATAAACTGCTACATCTAGAGATCATTTCATTTTATTTCCAAATAAAGTAGTCTTTAAACTGAAAGGATAACTTGATCAAGTCATCAATATCTGAGTCATTAAAGAGTTAAATTATTGATAATAGTTGTAGATCAACTTATATTTGTAAGCTTATTTCTTTTAGTTTGGAAATTATGAATGAATATTTCTCTTCAAAATTCTAGGAGTGCATCGTGAACTTGAAGAATATATAGATCCCCAGACACATCTAAACAACATTCATTTAATATGTTAGAGTGCCTTTGAAGAGAAAGCCAAAACCTTGACTATTTAACAATTTTCATCTTGAAATGGCTCTATAGTTCTATATTTTTTCTTATTTATGATTATAGGCCACTTGCAATGGAATCAGATTTAATCAATTGAATCTTTGACATACAAAGGATATGGATTCTTGGAGAAGAAGATCCATTATTTCTATTAACTTGCCAAGTGAGCTCACCTAACATGGAAAAGGCTATGATGACAAAGTATGAAGCATCTGATTATTTTTAAGGTAGGGGCAATTCTTGACTTCTAACCCTACCACTTTATTTTGATGTGGGGGAGTTTAAGGTTAAATATGGCCACATGCTTAGAAATTTCAGACTTCATCCTTTTGCTCTTGGATATAGTCCTTCCATCACTTTAATTTTCTTTATTTCTTTTGTTCTTTCATTCTCTCTTTCATTTGGTAACATTTTGATAACATTTTAATATTTTGTGAAATTTTACATTTGACATTTTTCCTAAAAATAAGATTTACTAGAACATTGAATGCATTCAAGTTTTTGTCTAAATGTAACATTTGATGTTGTTCAATTCTTTATTTTGATTGATTGGTCATATTGCATGATATGATCCTTTCTAATTCTTTATTTAAATACAAGGCTTAATGAAGTCATTTAGGATTGACAAAATGACATTCCTAAGGACTCTACACTTATGTTTACAGAATGGATGCAAACATTCTTTCTCAATTATTATTATTTTTCTTCTTTTTCTTTCATTTTATTTCATTTTTTTTATTTGGGCTAGATAGGACCATCCAAGAGTGTTAAAGATGTTCCTGAATTTCCAAGTTTATTTTTCATGTTTAAATTTTTATCTTCAATCACTAGTGTGATTGAGATTTAGTTTTTCTTTTGAATTGAGTTTTCAAGATTAATTTTTGAAGAAACTAAAAACTCTTTTCTTTGCATGATTACATTTACATGGCACCATCTTATCAAAGCTTGAATAGAATTGGGCCTATGTAAATTCACTTTATGTTTAGAATTGATGTTGACCGATGCACACGAATCAACAAGTATTTTGGAAATTTTCTTCTTCTGAAATTTTCACATCAACTAAGATGTTAATAAGTTCTTAATAGCTATCTTCATCATAAAATATAACCCTAAAACTTCTTTATAATGGAATGCTACATTAGGAAGTTGCTTATAGTTAAATAAGGCAAATTACAGAATTATGGAATGTCTTGCTTTATTTTCATTTCATTTTCTTTTTTTTTATAGAGCATTATGATGCTTGATCTTACAAGAAACTTCTCTAAGATGGGCAAAGCATCACATTTTGAAGATGACTTATTTTCCATTTCTTTTCAATATCATTTGAGAGGTGGTATGACTCTACCATTTTGAATTTAATTTCAATAATTTCCCTTTTGATATTGGAGGATGGTTAGTCTAGCTCTATCCTCAATGGACCAGTAGACCTCATGATCTATTCATTTAGAAGATCATTATTTAAAAAAGGACCCTCTAGGGCAGATGATGTGTTATTAGAAAGTCAAGTATGACTTGAACCTTTTATAGCATAGACAAGATTAAAGGAAATATCAATTTGCAATGAAGTCTTGATCACCATTTCAGACATTAAGACAATGTCAGATAGGTCATAAGACATTGCAAAGGATTCACTTTGCATTGAAAGCATATAATGCCTTAGTTTTTGAGCGGAGAAAACTAAGGCTTTCTTCTTTTTTATTTAGATCGCTAAGTCCTAAGTGATTTATCTATCCACTTACCAAAGATAGAAGTTTCATACTTTCACTTTGAGAGATAGAAATATTACCCTTATAACCCAATCTTAAGGTAATGATTTCTTCAGAAGGATTAGACTCTTCATTTATTTTCTTTCTAGGATTTGTCCTTAAAATTAATTAAGGCCATTTATGAAATATCAATCATTCAATTGGAGAAGACTCTCATTAAGGAAGTTGATTTAGATTTGTTTGACTTAAATTTCATTCTTTTTAACTTTATCAAGAGAATCATAATTCTCTTTTGTTGCCCTCTTTTTTTTTTCTTTTATAGATTAGGAACAAAAGTGAAATTTTTATCATGTCATTTTTTTAATGTCATGTCATTTTCGTCTTTTGACTCTCTCTTAAACCCTTAAGGATTCAAGGTTTTGGAAGGTCTAAAAGAGGGTTACCTCGAAGTCACTCCCTAGAATTAGCTAATTAGCTTGAACAACTGATTTTACAAAATTCTAGTGGACATATGAAGATGAATAATAATTAAATTGATTTGCATTTATATAAATTTCTTTTGTAAAGATAGGAGATTCACTTTGAATTCCTTAATTGACCTCTACCTAAGGCCAATCAGGTGTTCTTTTAGGATGATTTTTTTATCTATCCCTCTTTTTCAATTTTCTTTTGAGTTGATTCTTTCTCTAAATGCATTTCAAGCTTTAATCATGGTTGTAAGGAGCAATAGGTACAACTATGTCTCCTTCTGTCGATTTGGATTTTCTTAGGATTTGAAGGAACTCCATCATTTCAATATATATCCTTAGGTATTTGTTACATTTGAATGTAGTAGAACAAAAGGTGCTAGTTTAAGACCTTGTCCTCATTCTATTTAGCTTTAGTACAAAGCCAAAGTATGATCAAGGTCAGATTTAACTTTAAGATTTATTTTTGAGATTTATTTTTTGAAACTATGAGATAAATTTCAAACTTTTTGAAGTTAACATTTCCTTTCCACATTGGAATGGTATCAAATTTGTCTTGACTAGACTTAGGTATAACAAAAATGACTTAATTTTTACTTATTTCTCTACCCCCCTTTTTTTTGGGGTTTGGTTTAGGACCAAGTCATTTAATTTTGGCAAACGAAGAGTTCTATAACCTTAGTTTAGGATGTTGGATGAGCTCAACCAAGAATGAAATGGAGAGGAATCCAATGAAAAGAAAGGCAGTCTTGACCTGTGAGTGGCACTAATACACTGTTGATATATAGAATAACAACTTATTTCTAATGATGGAGAGACGAACCATTCCCCAGTGGAGTAGCCAGAAAATATACTTTGATGGGAAAATTTATGACACCACGTAGAGTTTTAGAATTCTTTATTTGGATGATCAAATACAACATTAAATTTATTATCTCGAAAGATAAGCATGCTATCTTATAATGGATTCAATCATTTAATAAAAGAATCCTAAGGCTAATGGGACTTTCATGCACCAGAGATTTTTCCCCTAAACTACATCGAAAGTAGAACAAGGTTTAATTTATCCGTGGTTCTCTATAGAGGCAAGCCCCTATAATTAATTACAACTTAAGAAGGTTCTCTTCCTAAAAATTTCAAAGGATCAATTTTTGGAATTTTTAATTAGGATTGATCCAAAGTGGAGAGAGTTATTTTTGGAATCCAAATGGGATGAAGTAAAAGAATTCCCATTTATACTGGGATGCCCAGTAGGCATTTCAACTATCCTATAATTGGGATTTAAAATTTGTAATTTAGTTTAGACTTTGAGTTGATATTTTCATAGAAATCTAAGACTTAAATTTCAATAGCACAAGACTGTTGAAATGCCTATGGTTGAAGCCTTACTCTAAGAAGGATGCTTTAGAGCCTAAGCCTTCAAGTGCTTTTGGTGCATGTCAGATGCTTGACTTAGTTTCATTTTGGAAATTATCTACCATTCCTCTCAGTTGAGAGAACTAACATATCCCCGACTCTTCTATAATAACTCGATTAGAGAGGCTACAAGCTAACACCACCTAAGTGCATTTTAAATTCATGATGCTAAGTCTCTTGAATGCCCATTTTTTATTTTGATGGGTTTTTGATTTATGATTTATTTGTGGTCTTGTGTATGCATTTTTATGCCTAATTCCATGCAAATAAAAATGTTTATGGGCCAAATAAATAATAGAAAGTAGGCTTCCCCAAGAAAGCGATCATACTCATAAGTTAGATGCCCCTTATGTGCAATGGGAGAAGTTTCCCAATTCAAGGATTAGAGCAATATGATTTCATGGTTTCAAGACCTAATTGGTTTCTAATTAATTCTAAGTTTTGATTTATGCTTTAATTTATCTGAAGTTTCAAATTTTATTTTATTTTAGTTTTAGATGTTTAGATTTAGGTTGGGTATTTAATTTTTCCTATGAGCCTAATCATCCAGGCATTCAATTACAGAAAAATACAACACATAAAGAAACCTAAAAAAGTAAGTTAATTTTATTGCATATTGACAATAAATCAAGCTAATTTAATTTAAGAAAAAGGACAATGTGGTTTGGTACTGCCATACACCTTGGAAGAAAGAACAAACAAGCACCCGAGCTCTACCCTTATTCAACCCAACCTAGAACTACTAGTCTTGATCTATGGGTCTTCTTTCTAGGATAATCTCCTTCTTCAAGGACATCCATTGGGTTAAGGGAGCACTGCACCAATCTTCTTATAGGGTCAGCTCCTCATAATCCTAGACCCCATAGATGTTAACCTAATTATAAGCTCAAATTTATATTTTGATTCAAACTTTATCCTAAGCCTTGCAAAATAAATGTCAGCAAAATACAAACAACATGCATTAGTTATATTTCACAAACATACGGACTTAACATTAGCTGCTTGCCAAGCCCACTTATCCTATGGGCTATGCTTAAGGACATAAGCACACCTACATGAAAATAGCTTTTTTTTTAATTTATTTATGATAGAATCCCTTTTTAGTATAACCCCCTTTAGAAGACAATCTTAAGTCTAAAAAGGGTGACTTATTATCCAGTTTAACATGCAAACAATCCTAGACATGTAGTCTACAATAGTACACCATAAAGACATGTGAAGCACATAATATCATAACACATAGAATCATAAAAGAAATCATAAAATGACCTAACTTAACTCTAGGGTCCATGACCTAATGATCTAGTGTGTGAAGAGAATAGACTTGTGTAACAAGACTTTGGTAGACCTCTTTGGTTTAAGTTTCAATTTGGATTTTGAGTTTAATTGAACTTTACCTTTGGATTGTTTCAATTCAAATGATTTAATGATTTATTTTCATTTTCATTTCACTTTTATTTAGTTCAATTGAAGTTTAGCTTTTCAAGAATGAAGAGTAGAATGGATCCCACTTTTGGGTGGAACCCACTCCATTCAAAACCCTAACCTTTAATGGAATGAAACCTTCATCCTTAGATGAAGATCCATCCCAAAGGTCTAACCAAGATCCTTAAGTATCATAATTAATCCTTTTAGTTTCATTTAGATGATTTGGGTTTGAATTCAATTTAGATTTTTGGATTAATTCTTTTCTTAGGAAATTTGATACTTCATTTCATTTCTTTTGGTTTGATTTAATTTTTATTCTTGGTTTAGTTTGTTCTTTTAATTTCATTTAGTTGATTTGAATTGGTTCATTTGATTTACAATAATGTTTTGGGTTGAAGTTATTCTTAGGTTTGTTGAATTATATTCATTTAATTTGGTTTTATTTATGTTAACTTAAGGCACTTCGGTTAATGTTTGACTCATTCTTAAGTTACCTTGATTATGGATTAAGGTTTCATTAAGTGTTTGTTTGTGATTTCATTAACTTAATATTTAATTACTTTTCATATGAATTATTAATTTCCTTAACCCTTAAGTATTGAAATTATTAAGTTCTTTGATTTAGGATTTTGGGAAAACCATCCTAAATATTTCTGATGTTTGATGTAGATTAGCTCAATTTATTTTATGATTTTATGAAGTCATGAATTTTCTTATTAATTATTTGATTCATATTGACTTAAGAATTTAGAAATTCATCAATTCCCAATCCAAAGGTGAATTGGGTTTGAACTTTTTATGGCAAGTGGGGTTCCATGCCAATTTCATGTTTCCAAAGTTTCACCTTGATTATATTTATAATTCGGGTGTAAGTAAGATTTTAATTATTTCACTAAAACCCAAATTAGGCCTAATTTGGTGAAAATCATTGAGAGATTTCATTTTTCATTGATTCCTCTATCAAATAGGTTTCCAAAGAGGGTTCATTTATAAGTTTGGGACATTTGGTTGATTTATTGTGATTTAATTATTTTTTGGTTAATTATTTGAATTATTTAATTCACTTAATTACTTAATTAAGCAATTTTGTGATTTATTGAGTTTTAATGAATTTCATTGATGATTTTATGTTCATTAAGGTTTGTTAAGTTGACTTGAGGTTATTTAATCCATTTTCAAGAGTTATTTCATTTTATATTAATTTCTTTAATTAAAATTAAGGTTTAGGATTTGAAATTTAATATTTCATGAATTACATTGAAACAATTCATGAAAATTTTTCTTAAGGTGTGTTTTAACCTTAATTTCAATTCCTCAAAGTTTCATTTGAATTGGATTAATGGTTTGTGATTAATTAAGGTTTAATTGATTTCATTCAAAGTCAAATTAAGGCCAAAATGCCCTAAATTAAATGGGGGATTTTGAGTTTTAATGGACTCCTCTCATTAAGATGAATCCATAGAGCCCAGTTTTATAATTTTTGGATTTATATTTAATTTTTAATGATTTTTTGAATTATATATAATTTTAAAATAAATTTTTAATTAATTAAATAGGGATTTACTCATTTTAGGACCACGAGCCGGTGTGGCAGCCTACATTGCACCATCGCCATGTGGTGTCATCACCATGTGGAGCGAAGAGAATGGGCAACATGGATCCCGCGTGACATCCCCATCAAAAGTAGTGCCACGAGATGAAACTTGACCATCTGATCGAAGGTCAAATGGTCCCGATTCGTTCCATAGTGTCTTTAAGGGGGTTAATTGGGTCATCCAACTATATCATGGTCATCCATTCCAAATAGAAGGATCAGATGACGAGATTATATCTCGAAATCTTTAGCGAGAGACGGACACTGGCCATCATCTTCACCAAAATTTTAGCGATCGTCAGTGAATTTTGACTCATTTTTAATTACAAAATGATCCATGTGGTTTGATCCACGAGGATCAAATTTCTTTCAAAAAGTGTCAAAACTGAACGCCTAAGGGGTCGGTGGTGGAGTGTACCTCATTTTCAGTGATCACTGGTGGTGGGATCGACTCCATTAGCTTCATCTTGATGTAACTTCAGATCAATTTTCCATCAGCCTTGATCATTTTCCATTAGCTTCATCTTGATGTAACTTCCGATGGTGAGGGTCTAGGGTGGTGATTCAATTGAGGTCATATTAACCTCTATAACATGTTGGAACATTTAATTTGATGTGGGAGAGTCACCCTTGCATTTCACCATTAAAGGGGCTCAGATTTTGCCAGATTTCATTTGTTTTCTGGGTGACGGCTGAGAAGAGCCGGAGGAAGGGTCACCTCATTTGTCTTTACCCTAGGTGAACAATTTGAGATGAAAAGAGGGAGGGAATGAGCCCTCCCTTCCCTCTTTCCATGCTTGCCTGAGAGGCATGCTTATGGCCTTCTACGTGGCCAGATTCTGGCCACCGGTGGCGGCAAGACCATCCAAGGGGTGGATTCAATCCCCCTTGGCTTTGTGAATAAGTTTGGATGAAGAAACGGAAGGGAGGAGGGCATCTATTCCTTCTTCCTTGCATGGCTGAGGCTTCCTCTTCTCTTGGCTTTCTTCCTCATCTTCCTTAGCTTCTCCCTTAGAGGAAGCCAAATTCTTATTGGCTTGAGGCTAATCCCCTATCCTCTACCCTTGGAACAATTATCCCAAGAGGTGGTCAAGGTCCAAGATTACTTGGATAAAATCTAAGTGATTTTCAAATGAAAAGGAGAGGAATCTTCCTTTGGTCAATGATTTCCACTCCCCTTCTTTGGTTTTATTTTTTTAATTTTACTTTTGGCATCACTATTAAAGTTCTTATTTAATTGGAGCAATATGAGTTTGAAGCTAATGTTCAAATTTATTTGGATTGGATTGGAACTTTGAATCCAATCCAAGGATTTGGATTCAAAGTGGTGTGTTTTGATTCAATTCTTTTCATTTTGAGTTTAATCATCTAATTGATGAGTGATTGGGTTTTGATTTAATAAATTCATTTAAAATTAAAATAATTTTGAATTTTATTTCATTTCAACCCATTTAAACCTAAATGGGTTAAGTTGATTCCAACTGGTTTCAAATGACCAATTTGATTCAATTGGATTTTATTTGAGCTCCAATCATGCTTGATCACATGTGTGAGATGATTTGTAGTGATTAATTTCATTTAATTTCAATTAAATTTTAATTTGAACCCATTTGGCCCAAAGTAAGCTTAATGGGTTAAGTTTGGGTTTCATTTGGGTCAAATGACTAATTTGACCAAATTTGACCCAATGATGGGTTGGATTGTGTTTAATTATCATTTCCAAATGATTTTGAGCAGTCAAATTGATTTGGGTTTGAACCAATAAGACCAATTTAGGGTTATTTAGACTAAGTAGTCTAATGAACCCAATTAAGGTCTAAATGAATTTAAATTTCTTTAGATTTTTTATCAAACATATTTATTTGATCATTGGGAACATTTGGAAAGATTTTATTTGGTCAAATTCTTGGTGGTTTGACCTTTGACATGGTGGGACCCTCCTAAGTCAATCCTATGCCAAATGTGTTGACTAAATTTGACTTTAATTTAGTTTTGGATTCATTCTTTTATTTTAGTTTGAATTGATTTTAATTTATTTGGATTTGACTTAATCCGAATTTGAAAATTGGGTCAAGTCTACCTATGGTCATTAGATTAGATCAAACTCAATTAAGGTCTAGGCCACTAAGTGTAGTGTCCTAAGCATTAAATTGGGAGATTCATATTTAAGATTAGGACATCCTAATTATTGATTTCAGAATGATAGTTACCTTATCCAAAAATGAGGTCAACACACTTGTCCATTATTTTGTGGGTTGTGTAATGATGTGAATTTTAGCTTAATGTCTTGGGACTCACAAAACTCCTTTTGTCCTCTCTTAGTAAGTAAAGGCCTATTGTTAGTGATGATCTCCACTGGTAAATCATACTTCTAGATAATGTCAGCCTAGATAAAATTTTTTATTACTTGAGAAGTGATCTTTGTAAGTGTCTTTGCTTCAATCCACTTATTGAAATAATTAGTCATGACTAAGATGAACTTTTGCTGCCCACTAGAAATGGGCAAGGGACCTATCAAATCCATCCCTTAAATAGCGAAGGGCCAAGAACTGTTGATGGTTCCAAAAGTTGTGACTACTATTTCTGGAGTGCTGCAAACTTTGGACATTGTATGCATCTCTTTGAAAAATCTTTTACATCCTTTTTGAGTGTAGGCAAAAAGTACTCTTGCCTTATGATTCTGTAGGTAAGCATCCTTCCCCTTGAATGGTTGCCAAACTCATTAATGTGTATATCCTCAAGGTCTTTCTTTTGTTTTGATTCCTTCACACATCTGAGGTTGAGCCCTTTATCATTTCTTATATTTCAAAATCTATAAGTAATTCTTGATGGGGTTGAGCCAGCTTAGTGAGTATTCATGTTCAACCTCAATTAGCCCTTCTTCCTCTATACTCAGCTTGGTGAGTTGAATCATCATGTGCTCCCCAAGTCAATTAACTCAGGATAGTAGATCAATGATTTGGTTTTCCTCTTTGGGAATTTCCTCAATCCTGAAATATTTCAATTACCCAAATTATGATTTTACTTTAATTAAATATCTTAATAAAGACTATTGTCAAACTTATATTCTCAATTTACTTATCTCACCACAAGTTGTGAGTTTTCATATGCTGCCTCATGTGTGGCTCCAAGTCTCTTAGCAAAACTTATCCCAACTAGTTAGGCTTTATATTTAACTTAGTTATTCATTACTTAGAAACTAAATTTGATTGATTGTGTTATTGTGATTCTTGCTAGACTTTTTAGAACTATGCTTGTGCCCAAAGTTGGTTCACTAAAAGAACTATCAATGTACACCCACCACAATGGTTCCAAGCTGAAGACAAAATCTTGAGAGCATTTGAAGTCTACAAAGAAATCTGTGAGTGCCTAGGCCTTAATCACAGTTCTAGGAGAGTATGATATGTCAAACTCCCTCAACTTTATGGACCATTTTAGTAATCTTCCTAAGTGCTCAAGCTTAATGAGTACATATTTAAGCAGGTTAATAGTGATAACTTGTATGAAGTGTGCCTAGAAATATGGTCATAATCACATGATTAATGTGAGTGTGAGCTTCTCCATAAGTGGTCAGCTAGGCACCTCATAAAGATTTGTTAACATAATAGATGGGCCATTGCTTCCCACCTTCTTTTCTGATTAGGACTGAACTAATCGAGTCTTCTCCTACTTTTATGTATAGCAATATAACTTTTCTCTCCTTTGTGCTCTACAACAAAGGAGGTGATGTGAGTAAATTCTTTAAATTATTAAAAGCTTTTTCAAATTCTAGAGTCCATTCAAACATCTTTGCTATTATAAGAATCTATAAAAATAGTTAGCATCACTCCCTGCCTTTGAGATGAACCTTTTTAATCTTGCTTCTCACCCCGTAAGCCGTTGTTCCTATTTCACATTTTTAGGTGAGGACCTATCAAGTACAACTCTCACTTTATCTAAATTTTCCTTTATGCCTTCAGGGGTGATGAAAGACCATAGGAACTTCTCTACTCTTACACTAAAAATATAATTCAAAGGGTTAAGATGCATATTATACCTTTTAAGTGTGATGAATGTCTCTTTGAGGTCTTGGATGTGCTGTATTAGTAGCTTATTTTTGGTTAGAATATCATTCATGTAAAATTTTTTAGTTCTCCCTTTTTCACTATGAATACTTGATCTACTAGTCTTTGGTAGGTTGTCCCCACATTTTTTATCCTAAAGGGCATAACCTTATAGAAGTATAATCCTTTAGCAATAATGAATGTTATTTTCTTAAAGTTTGTATGGTGTATTTGAATTTACTAGTATCTTGATATTGCATCTAGGAACTCATCATTGAGAATCCAACCATCGAGTCCACAAGCTTGTCTATTCATAGGAGAGGATATTTTTTCCTTTGGTTATGCTTAGTTTAGGTTGCTAAAGTTGACACACATATTTCATTTGCCACTTGACTTCTATACCATTACCACATTAGATGCTCATTTGGGGTAGTGAACTTCTCTAATGAAGTTATCCTCAAGTAGCTTGGTGACTTCCTCCTTAATAAGCTCAATGAGTATAGCTAATATTTTTCTCATTTTCTACTTGACGGGTTGTGCATCAGTGCAAACATTCAAGTAATGACAAACAATGTTGATGTATATGCCCGACATTTTTGTTGCTATCCAAGTGAATAAATCTAAATTATCCATGAGAGTTTGGATGAGAACTTCTTTATGCTCGGGATAGAAAGTCGAGCTAATTCCTCAACACTCATTTTCTTGTGTGGTCAGAATTTATTCTATCTCTTCAAGGACTTCAATTTCTATCTGTGTAATATTCAACTGTAACACCACATCTTCCTTGCTCAATCCACCAATAGATCTCAAGAAATAAGCATGGAATTGGTTGATGTTTCCTCTGATAGTGATCTCTTCTCATCAAGTGGAAAATTTAATGGTAGCATGATACATTGACAGCACTGCTCTGAATGTGTTGAGTAAAGATCAATCAAAGATAACGCTATAAGTAGTAGAGGCCTATACAACAATGAAGTTAACCATAACCATTAACTATTTTTTGCCTTCTCCCTAGGTGATGGGGAAAGTAATCATCCCTTCCATTTCTCTCCACTCTCTAGAGAAATTGTACAATGGTTCTCTAATGGGCATGAGTTTGGAATTCACTTGGCCCAACTTATCAAAGATTGATTTAAAAATTATGTTGACCGAGCTCCCTTTATCAATCAAAATGCTTCCTACCTGATAGTTGGCGATTAAGGCTGTCACCATAACCACGTTATTGTAGGGATTCCTATTAACGAGTTTATCCCTTAATGAAAAAATCACTAGTACGATGGTCGTGGAGGGTGCTTGCATCATGGTGGCTGAGTTTACATCTCTAGATTATAGCCTTTTCATACTCACATTTTTAGAGGACTCTCCATTACCTTTGAAGATAGCAGGTACACTCCAACAATATGTATAGTGTGTGCAGGCATGACTCCAATAATATGTACAGTGTGTGAGGGTACATGCTCATTAACAGTTTTACAACTTCTTTATTTTGCCTTTTGATGAACTCTTTGAGCTTCTTCTCCTTTATCAACTCATCTATTAAGCTCTTCAAATGGTGATACTCCTTAGTTTTTTTGGTTATGATCACAATGATAAGCACAATATCTTGATCAATCATGCACTCCATTAGTCTTCATAGGTGGTGGGCATTTAAAATAATCTTATTCTAAATCACTTCTATAAACTCGACCATTAACACTCAAAGAGGAGTTGCTAAAGGAAGTTGTGCATAGCTAGCTGATAATAAATTATCAACTTTTTGAAGCCTCACCCCAGTGCTTTTAGTCACCTCCTCTTGTCCATTCTTCATCTTTGATACCCTTCCCTAGGTAATCACTTCGACAACATCTTTAGGGAGTCTTTAGTTCTAGCTAGCAATGATGGTTGAACTACTTTATTATATTATTTAACATTGACATGATTATTTTCTAGTTCCAATAACTTGGTGATTATCTTGGTTTGTTGGAGCCCCAAGGTGTATCTATAGGGCCCAAGGCATAATGAACTTCCTTAGGGACTCACCATGTTCTTAACTCATCTACAGGAGAGCATAAGAACTCTTTAGTGTCTTCAGTGCTCTAGAAAATTGCACAACAAACATCCTTTTGAAGTTAGTAAATAATGTTATAACTCCCAAAAAAAGTTACAACAATCACCTGAGGGTTGAATTTTTAGATGTGGTTAGTAAAAGTTGGCACTTCATCATGTTATCCAAACCTATTAGTGATGTGGTTGACTTGAAATATGCTGTATGGTCGATGGGATCTGTCTGACTTTTGTATGTTTCAAGATGTAGGATCTTGAATCAATGAGGAGAGTGAACTTCAACAATCTTTATAGTGAAAGCATTTGTTGGTTATGGTTGCTTCTATAACACACCCTCTTCTTCACTTGTGTCATATGAGTCATCATCAGAATTGGATGTATAAGAGCTAGGGACCCTATATGGCTCTCTTCTTTCTCGTTGAGCTTAACGAGAAGCCAATTTAGTGGAATCTTCATTCTCCTTTATTTTAAGTTTCTCATGGTGTGTTTTTCCTATGGCACCTTGCATGAGGAGGGTGATTCTATCTTCAATGTATTAGAAATCTTGTTGTGTTACAAATTATTGGATGTTTTGCTCTATGTACACTAAGTAATCTCGTGTTGAGGGTCCTGCTTCACTTTATATTTGGCTTCTAGTTCTTATTTCATTCACACTCATTACACTTAAAAGAATGTTGAATCCAAATCTGCCTGCGGATATAGGAGGAACCTTCTTGGATATTTGAAAAATATGGTTAGATGAAAATATTGACATTAAGAAGACATGAGAGTAATGAAATGTCAAGAAATAGTAATCTTTATTCCTCAAGATCAGAGTACAAAGACTAAGGTTCTAGAGGGAAAGAAAAAAAAGGTTCATTTGTAAGAGAGGAGCTTCTCTTTTATAATATTAAGGTGTGACCATGCATAGAAAGTACATATAACATAAATTAAGTATAAGTGCATTCCCACTGAAGCTGATGGTGTGTATTCATGTGAGCGAGTATGTATCTATCAGATAGTGGGGTTGAGTAGTTATTTTTTATAGTGTGAGTATGCAAGTAAAGACTGGGTTGAGAGGGGTAGCCATGATGTTCCTTTAAGTATTTTCCTATTATCAGTGGTTAGATTCATGCCTTATTCTCGGGGTTATTATTCTTTAATATCTTGACTCGCTAGATCAGGTTGGTGTTCCATTATCTGACACACCTTTTTGTGACTGTATTTATTCTTGGTGGTCAAGTATTCTTTATGCAAGTAAACTTGTCTTGATAAATAGACTCATCAAGTCATTGAGCTTGCTTCTAGCATGGGTATACACTTTTTTGATTTGACGGGCTTAAGTTGAGCAATTTTCCCCTTATGCAAATAGTCAATGAATGGTTGTCTTCAATTAAACCCTTGATTATCTTCGGTAAGGGCAATCTTCCCTTCAGGGAGCTATTTGTTGATTAGTTCCATATCATTAATACATAGACTAGTTAACTCTATATTTTAATTGAAATAGACTCATCATCTAGATAGACCATAATTTGTCATGTTATGACAAGGCATTTGTTATGGCATTTTCTCCATGAGGATGTAGTATAAAGTCACATTTAGGATTGGCTTAAGTAGCTCCATCTTATATTTATGGTATTGATGAAGCTTAAGCTTAAGGTCATCATAGGTTCTAACAATTTGATTCACCAGTAGTTATGAATTCTTAAATCATCATTAAGATGGCTAATTCAATACCAAAAATTAGCATTTCATATTCAACTATGTTTTTTGTGCATGGCTCTGATGGGTGGGTGATAGAAAAATCACATAATTATTTAATTATAATTAATGAAGATAAACCTAATTCTTGTCTTGCATTGGAGAGTAGATTGTGGTTCATTTCCTACATGAAAGGATGGTGCACCATCGAACGATAGCACCCATAGGTGGTCATTTGCTTCACCTAGACTCATGACTTGCTCATCAAGGAAGTCATTATTTTAAGGTGAGTTAGTAAGAAGGGGATGTGATGTTAAGAATTTTAGTATGGCCTGACCTTTCACATCAAGAAGAGATAACAGTAAAGTAAAATTGTAGTAAAAATTATGGACCAACATGCCAACCATCTTGATAGCGTTTTGTGTGTTATAAGAAATTATAGTGAATTCACCCTCAACATCAGGTTGACTTTTTGAGAGAGAACATAGAGCCTTAAATTTTTTACAATAAATAGTAAAGTCAAGCATTACTTCTTAATAAGAGAATACCTAAATTCTATACGTATTAGGCAATGAGTCAAGGAGAAGCATACATTTTTTTTCTTCTTTGTTGACTTGGGCTAATAATGCACTAAGGGAGTCATCTAATATTGTACTGTAAAAAATTAGTGGTCTACCTGGGATAAGAGCAACTAGCATTTGAAGTGTCATAAGATATTATTTTATACTTTCAAAAGCATATTGACACTTATCATCGTAATGAAATTTGGTGTCTTTCTTCATAAGTGTAGTGAATGGTTTACACCTATCAAAAAGTTTTGATATGAAGTGTCTTGGTTATGCTAACCTCCTTTGGAATGATCTGAGTTAGAATTTTTGGGGCGGTATTTTTGATATTTTGTTGATATTCTCTAGATCAATTTTAATTCCATGTTGTCATATTACAAACCCTAGAAACTTTCTTGAAGTTACCCTAAGAGCGGGCTTCAGAAGGTTTGTAGCATCACAAGCACAAAAAGACAACTCTTAGATCATATAGGTGATCTTTATTATTTTTGGTCTTGATTCTTATATCATCAACATAGAATTTAACTTGGTGATGAATGAGTTCATCAAAGATCCAAGCCATGGCCCACTTTTTAAAGTCAAATTGCATGACCTAGTAGTATTAAATTTTGATTATGGTTTGAAATATAATATGCTTCTCATCATCAGGTGATATCTTAATTTGACTATAACTAGTTAGCCCATCCATAAATGAGAGGATCACATGTGAGGAGGATATGTCTACAATCAACACTGGTATAGGTAATGAGAGCTCATCTTTAGGACACAACTTATTTAGATAACTAGAATAAATGCATATGCAATTGTACTATTCTTTCTTTTAACTAAAATAATATTGGCTAACCAAGCATAATACTTTTCTTCTTAGATAAAAGCAACATTGATCAACTTCTTCTCTTCAATGATGACTTATTATTTAATGTTTAATGACATGCATTGGGGAGTTTTCTTCACTTGGATTAAATCAAGTTAAAATTTGAGCTTAAGGATTGTTACATCACGAACCAATATAGACATCTCTTCATAACTCTAAGTGAAGCAATCCTTAAACTCTAAAAGTAATCTAACCAAGTCATTGGCATTAGACTCATTCAAAAATGAACTTAAAAATATTGGTTGTTGATCTTCTTTTGTGCCTAAGTTAATTTATTTTAGCTAACTTATAGTTAATTTTATTTCTTCATCTAGATCTAGGGGTGTATCCCTAACTAAAAGTCATCCAAATTGTCCAAAGTTTATAACCAAATTCCTTCAAATGAATTGACATCATTTTAGAAGAACCTATCAACCTATACATTGTTAGTGATGACTAAGTTATACTCATCATCATCCACTAGTCTAATTACATCAAATCCTAATCTTATTTATGATTGAACTTTATTTTTATTATTATAAAGCTTCTCAGAATAAATATACTTATATTTTGACCAAGTATGTTGTATTAATCTTTACTTTGTTAAATTTTGAACATAAGACTAGTACCAATTAAAAGATAATTTTATTATATTTTTAAATGTCTCATATTCAAGTTCCACACCAACTCCAAATCATGAGAATGATGAATTAGGATAAAAATTTTGAGGCTTACAATCACTATTCAATTTTGGTGCATCTTTGACTACTAAACCCTCGATAGCATCAATATATAGTAAAGTTGGAATTAAAGTGCTCATATGCTAGTTTATCTTATTAAATAAGGACAAGCCAGGCACTATTATTTATTGGGGACCTTATATTTATCACTATATGTGTCTAGTGTCACCTTTAATTTGGTCTTCAAATCATTTGAACTAATTAGTGCACTAACTAATTGCTCAAGAAAAGTGCCTTTATAATTCTCTGTCATTTTATAGAATGGTTTTAGAGTTTGTTCTTCATAAAGAAGATTGATTTATATTTAGATTGGACTTACCTCCCTTTGGAGTGCCAGATAGGTTTAGGTGTTCAGATGAAAAACATATAGATTGGGCTTACATCCCTTTGGAATGCCATATAAGTTTAAAGGTTTGCATGGCTAACATATAGATTGGGTTTACATCTTTTTGGAATGCCATATAGGTTGGGAAGTTTGCATGTCAAACATATAGATTGGGCTTACTTCCCTTTAGAATGCCATAAAGGTTTAGAAGTTCACATGGAGAACATATAGATGTTTGATTTTTATACCTAGGAGGCGGCACGTCAAAGATAGAGAAGTGGTGCCATAGTGCTAGGCGTTTAGTGCCCCAGTACTGAGAAGTTAGTGCTTTAGCACCTATCATTCAACACCTTGATGCTAGGAAGTCAGAGCCCCAACACTGGTAGATAGAAATATAAGTCTTAAGATTATAGAGAGTAGCACTTTGGCATTATAAAGCTAATACTATGGTGCCTAAACTGGTTGACAAGTGCTTAGGCCCTATGAAAGTAGCATTGTGGTGCCAGTCAAAAAGTTGTTTAAAAGGTTGACAGGTTGGTAGATGAATTGAACAAAAAAAAATAAACTTTTTGACCAACACTGCGGAGCTGTGTCAGAGCATCGTGGTTCTCCATCAATACTTGACATGCTTTATAAATTCTACTGGTTACATAATTAATGATAATATGTGTTCATAAATGATGGTTTTAATGGGCATTGTAACCATCTTGACCAGCTAATAAACTCCTATTCTCTGCATGTGGATGACATGGTGCTAGTCCCATATCAGAAACTAAGAGGCTAGGGCCTCGGTGCTACGTCTAGTATATAAATAGAACCCATGGGCTATTCATTTTTTATTCTAAGCCCTTTGTTCTTTCTAAGAATTACTACAATCTTTCTCTCTTAGCCTTCACTCATATCTAGGACACCAAATATGCTACTATTGGCATCTAAAAAAATGAATGAAAAAATTGAAATGAAATGAAATAAATGAAAAAGGACAAAAGTTACAAATCTTGCCTTTGGGGCACCATAGTGTTGCAATCGCAGTACGTAAGCATTGTTGTTGCTTCAAACAAAAATCCACAAGATCAAACTATCCTCGACATTTTCCCAACAAAATGTGAAAGTACTGCGGGGGTGTAATACTAGTGTTGAGGCACTATCATGTGTCCTCAATTTTATAAATCAAGAAAGCTATTATCTGTGCCCAACACAAATAATTGCCTAAGGGGAGTGGGGGGAATAGTTATAGAGCATAAAATTGCCCCAAAAAAAAGGGAAATTTACTATAAAAAGTGGAGAGTAGCATCTCTCTTGCTTCTTCTGCCTTCCTTCCTCACTCTCTCTATAACCCCCTTTGTTGTTGTTCCCAGTCATCTACACTTTCAACAGTGTGCTTTTCTTTGCTACGAGAGTGATCTCCTCATGCAAGAAATAAGATCAAGACTTACTCTCATGATTCTAGGTAAAAAACTTTTGAAAATGATTTCTTTACATGATTTTCTTTATGAAAATAAAATATGACCAAATTTTCACCATCGATCATAGATCTGGTGAGAATAAAAGAGCATATATCCATTAATCTTGGATCTAGAATAAAAAGAAAGCTCCCTAAGACTTAAAATATTCCAGAATCTTTAATGTTGAATGTCTAAGTCCTCTACCATTTAATTTGGTTCTAGCATAAGAAGAATATTGTTCCTCCATCGATCTTGGATCCAATACAAGGGAGAAGAGTATGTTTGTTCTAAAATATAAAAATATAGCACTGCTAAAGCATTATGCTAGAAAATTTTCATAAAAATTCAATAAAAATCTCCAAGAATTCAGTTCAATATAGATGTTTTCATCCTATAGCACCACAACGTTGAGGCGTTAAGCTCTCCAAAATTGAACCTTCAATGCTATATTTAGAGAATCAAGGCACCAAGAATTGGGTGCCATGGTGCTAAGCTCTTAGGCATAAAACAATTTTATTAGCGTTTAGACACTACTATGCTAAAGTCTCTAGGTCTACTTTCGGTGCTGAGGTGTTATTTGCTTCACCATTTAACTTGGTTTTTGTGTGAAATAAAACCCTCCCTCTGTAGATCTTAGATCCAAAATAAGGGAGAAGAGTGCTTGGCACTAAAATCATCAAAACTAGCATTGCTAAAATGTTATGCTGCCAAAATTTTTGAATTTTATATATCAAAAAGTAGCATCGCGGTGTTGTAAGCCCAATGCCAGGTCGCTATGTCCTCAAGAAATTAAACTTTTGCGGGCATCTTATAGTGCCATGGCGCCGACATTCTAACATTAATGTGCTATGCTTATATACTTAAAATAACATTATTAGGGCATTCATGGTGTAATCTAAATCATACCTCATACTACCCTTAAGCATATTACAAATGAAATTATAAATAATCTTTCCTTTATCAATTGTAAAGCCCTTTTGAATTACAAATTTCAAAATGGCCCTATCTTTGATTACCTCATTGATATTACTAAGGGCATCAGCTTAGCAGAAATAAAATAATGTCAAGATTTTAATTCTACCATAGGCTGGTGGAAAAAATGTTAATAATTCTTTCCTCTCGCCATTTCAACTAGACATTGACATTTCTACCAATGAGAAAACTAAAAATTTTATAAAAATTTAGGTGCTCCGTAAGCCACATTCAGGAATTCATAATATGCATTTGTGGCAGTACTATCAAAACTTCTTAGTTTCCCCCTGAACAAAAACTTTATTATTCTAGTGCTCCTTCACATTGGCAAAGAACTCTCGCACGACGGGGATGACACATGAGCTCTTTTTAGTGACTTTGCATTCATTCATCAAACCTTCTAATCTCCCTCCTGGGTTATAGATACTTGTTTCTGGGTTGAGAAACTTGTGAGTAAGGGCCTATTGATACCTCTCTTCAGCCTCTATGCTAACGAATCTGCTAGATTCCCTTGATGTCACCCTCCTCTTGTTGATGAGCTTCTTGAGCAGCATGATTAATTTCTTAGAAGGAGAGAAAGCTAAGAAAATAAAAGAATGAGAGCTCTAGGGAATATAAAGTTTACAATGGAAAAATAACTTTCTATTTATGAGAGCCCAATATCAAAGGTTTTAACTCTCTCGAGGTTCAAACATGGTAACATAAAGCTGTAGCACTCACATGCAACGCTGTGGTGGTGGTTATCTTGTCAAGTCGGTTACTATGCCAATCAAAAAGAGCATTAATTGCCATTAATTTCATAACATAAAACATGTCAAGCATTGATGTAGTGCTACAACCCTAGTAAAAAAGTTTGTCCTTTCCAATTAAAGTACCTCTCAGTCTGCCAACTTATCTGAACAAACCTTTGATTTGCATTACAGCACCATATGATTAGTGGCTAGGCTCTAGTCAGTTGATTAACATGAATATCTATCTTATAATGCTATAGTACTAAGCACCCGATGCCACAACATGAATTTGATAGCGCCATAGTGTTATCAAGCATTGAGGCGTTACTTTAAATAACATATATATTTTAATATTGGGGCATTTAATAAAAATAGAACTAAATTATCTGCATGGGCCTGGCATAATAATAATAGCCTAAGTTCAATGTCTGAGGATATTTCGCCAGTTAACATGAAATAAAATTTAAATTACCTGCAAGAATCAATCTTTTAATTTCAATAAATAAAAATTACAAAAATTACTCGCATGTTCCCCAACATAGAAATAGTAGCTTAAATTAAAATTTTGAGGATGCTGCATGGGTTAATATTCTCGGTTGAGTCTTTTGATTGGGTCCGGGTTAATAAAACCTACTGATTCTCCGATGATGGCTGTGTTGATTGTAAATTTCATTTGGAGAGATATGTTTAAATTGGATGAAACTCACCATAACTAAATGAAATAATCATCCACTCATCATCATTATTTGTCAAGGATGATAAGCTAAGAAAATCTTTGTTCATAAAAAGTTAATGCAAATTAAATATATAATTATGTTCATACTCAAATAATCTTATGCCAATAAGGATGTGGCAAGCCTTTGTCTGCATGATTTTGTCATCATAAGACACAACATGAAATATGGATATGACCATAACCTTTTGACCTAGCGGCTTGGCCTCTATGTGGCTCCATTATATTTTAGTCATGGCAATGACTCATATATTCTCTAATGACTTTGTTCCTTGAGCCATGAATTATAATATATATTTAATAGGAAAAAAGTCTTCTGTTAGCTAAGATCAACTTAAATTTATCACTTTAGATCAATATCAGTCCAGGTCTACAGGAACACCTTGGATGACGCAACCCATGGCTACTGACAAGGAATCTTTAGTAAGGAACTAGTTCCCCTGGCTAAGTAAACTATGGACCATGATAGACTGGGATAATGAAACCATGAGATCTTGATCAGGTGTGTCATCATTCCCCCTAATATACACTTCAAGTTAAATGATAGTCATTTATGCCATACAACACACCTTTAGACACCAATTCATATCAGATAGATATGCTTATTTTCCAACCTTAATCAAGAGTGCTCTCTTATTATAGTAAAATGGTTAATTAACTATGAATGCTTGCATTCATAGAAAGTGGAACCCATATCAAAATAAACCCTAACGTAATATTAGGAGAAATCTGGTTGAATGTTTATCAATCAACCTCATGAAAAAAATACTCCTACCTATCTCAATAAAGATGGTGGAGAGCATCGTCAAAGGTAATTTTTTGGAGCGATCAGATTTTTGGTGACTCCACAGTGGATCACTTTTCTTTCCATCTCTGGTTGGAGAAGATTAAAATATATGGTGTCATCATAGACTTAAATAAAGTGTTATAATCTTTGAAAAAATCTTAAGATCTACAACCAGGTTCGTTAAATGGAAAAATATCAAAATATGATGACTATTAAGCTCAGCGAGAGATAAAGTCTATCAGTATAATTTCTACCAAAGCTACTCTCCAGAATATGATGACTATCAAGATTCCCTCAAGCCATAATCAATGCTAGTTCTGCCAGTGCTACTGTCTAGTTCGAAATAATTTCTAAGGTTGTCCAAATTTTACCCACTAGACCTATCACTATGCCTCTCATCAATTCTGCTAGAATGGGAAAATCATTCAATAAGGGAAAGAGGCTGAACATAATTACAATGAGCCCAACCTAAAGCTCTAACTTCAAAGAAAGATGCTATATTTGATAAGCTTTAAAAGGCAATGCCAATTACCACTATTAAGAAAAAGATGACTAATAGACCTAAGTTGAAATCCACAATAGTCAATCCACTCAGTAGAATATTAAGGGAGCATACTACCACACAAGATGTTATCTTTACTCCAGGCAATGATGACCACAAAGCTTCTTCCTCTGGAACAAAAATGTCTAGAAGGGCTCATAAGAAATATAATGTTGGTCGCAGAGCTGCCATACTGCTTATTCATGTCAAACAACAACACAACCCACTAGTGGAGGCAAATATACTCACCATTAACAACTTCGATTAGCTCCGATGGGTCAAAAGGAATAGCCCAGGAGGAGCTATAAGGAAATCATTTTGTGATAGATATACACACCCCATTCCATAAAATTAACCATGAAAGGAGGTAATCGTCTCCTCCAAAATTTACAAGGTTTTAAAGTTTGCAAAAATAGAAACCTTCAAAGAAGAATAAAAAAATTGGTGAGCTAGGTTGCTAACCCAACAAATGCCTACCATGAAAGTGGTGGGAATTTTCAAAAATATCATGCCCATTTGCATCAAGACTTAAGGTTTATGAGCACTATAATCAGTAAGCACTAACAACTATCCCTAGATACAAATACACTAAGTGGCCAGTTGTTGGAAGGTCTGACAACCACCAAAAAAAAGAGGATGTCATTCATTCGATGAACACCAAGGTGTGACATCTAGGATGCATTCCTATAGATCCACTACTGAAAGGTCCTGATCGATTTGGGTACCAAAAAAATCCCAAATCATCGATAATGAAATAACTCGGCATAAGCCAACTCTACTAGATGATGAAGGAACAAAAGCTCTTATCATCAACTGGAAATGCTGGTCTTAAAAGAGTCTGCCAACATATGATGAGGAAGATAATCGACTCTTCTAAGAAGATGAAGATTTACCAATCAATGAAGAGCAATCAATTTTGAATCTCCAAAATAATCATGATATCGATCACATGAAAGTCAAAATAGTTCGTATGATTGATACATGTTTAAGAAATAAAAATGTGGATCACTAATAAAAAATGAGGAGGGACACTAAGAGAACCTAATTCATTAATAACCTAGAATTGCAAATCAAGCAGAGGTCAAAGTAATTGAAGAACTAGCTGATGTTGTAATAAGGTTACAATGACAAATGGGTTCTTAGCTCTAACAAAGAGACCACAAAATTAGCCAGCTCAATAATCACTTTAATGAAATGAGCGAACTAAAGAAAGAGCTATTTAGTCAGCTTAATCTGATAGCAACTACAATATAATCAATACCTTCGTGAAATCCTCCAGAGATAGCCAATCCAATAGTTGAAATTAGGGTACGCAAAGTACTACGCCCAACTTATTGATAACTTCAACACAAATGCAAGAAGCTCCAGGAGAAGCTCCACCAAATATCTATCAAGAGGCAGATGTTATCAATAAATCTCAAGTAGAAGATTTGATCTGCTAGAAAGTCAAGAAAATTATTGTTTCAAAAGCAACTGAACAACTAGTCAGAAAAGGTCGATTATACTTGACTGAATATGACCAAGTATAATATCTTAAAGGATACATTGTACGAAAATTAAACACTTTTTTAGGCACAAAAAATTCATGGCAACATTTAATCCAATTCAAAGCCACGTGTGAAAATTCTAGAGGGAATGATGCTTCACTACTATGACAATTTGTTAGCAGTTTGACCAACATGGCTTTCGAATGGCATGCTGAGTTACCTAACGGCTCAGTAAAAACTTTTGTGAATTAGAAACACTCTTCGTTAAGTAATTTGCAGAAGCAACCAAGAAAGTGACAATAACAGATCTCACCTTAGAAAAGAGAAGGAAAGATAAAATTGTTACAAAATACATCATGAGATGGAGAAATTTAAGCATGAAGTGTGACTAGCAGCTCACAGAAAAGCATAACTTCACAACTGGTGGCAAACCTAATAGAAGATAAGAAAAAATGATCAACCCTTCAAGAGAAGATGTCTAACTAGTATTAATTTAAAAAAGAATGTACTGCTAAAATCTTTAGACATGCCCTTACATTAGGAATATAATTGCTAGGGCCATGATGGCCAGAGCAAGTAAATAAGATTGATGATCCTAATTATTGTCCATTCCATAGGCTCATAAGTCATCCAATTGAGGATTATTTTATCTTCAAGGATTAGGTAGAAAAGAATATCGAAATAAGAACTCACCTTATCAAAGACTATATTTATACACCCTAAAATAAGAAAAAGGTGAAAGTTATTACAACACACTAGTCTAGGATGCAAAAGACAAAATGTGGAGCAATGGAGCTCAAGATAGTTGGGAGCAAAATGACTAAAATGATGATTAATATTTTTCTAGACATAGGAGGTATCCAATGGAAGAATGCCTTAGAACCCAAAATAGATCCTAAAAAATTCTTTCCTAACAGGGTGCTAATTTTATATAATGTAAAGAAGTAGATGAAAAAAAAATAGTCTTCTTCATAGAAGACCCATAAATCAAAGAAAAAGAGGAAATCTAAAAAAGAAAAATTTGAAACATAGAAAATGATTGAATCTTTAGCCCTCTTCAAACTTGACACAAGAAAATTATTTGAATTTTGAAGTAGAAATTTTAGAAACATGTACAAGCAAAATTCAATTGACTATAAGGGAGAACTGTGCTTTCCTAGATAAAAGCCTACTAAATGGAAGATCAAGTCATGTTAAAAGAAATTATAACCTAAATTAGGCAGTAATTTTAGAGTATTGAAAATTTTGACAATTCTGAAGAAACATAGAATTCAAAGACTTCTAATCATAAAGAAAATTAAACATAAGAAGTGACCCATGTTTAGTTAAGGAGTGGGAAAAAAATTTCTCCAACCCCATAATGAAAAGTCATTGATAAAGGCAAAGAAATTTAAGTTAATGAAAATTCCTTATGTCTACCACAAAGTAAAACTCAAAAGTCTGCCAAAATAAGAGTAGATTGTAATGTTATGGTGCATTTACACAAACTTCTCGGTTTGCTAAGTATCTATGATGCTCTCATGTTGTCCAAAGATATACATGAGACATTTAACAAAGTCTTGCAAAATCCATAATAATATGAAGCATTTTTTACTGAAGAAAGGATAAAAGAGGACTTAACCTCTCAAAATTCAGCAACCATCACATTCAGTGAAAATGACCTACTAGGGATGACCGAAAGTAATCAGCCCCTTTATGTTACAGATGAAAGCAACATTGTTCAAATAAAAAGGATATTGATTGATCTAAGTTCTTTGGTTAATATTATAACTATTAAAATATTATAAGCACTAGCTTTAAATGCTCACTACTTGGATAAAGGTATAATATTCCTATAAGGATTTAATGAACAAGGACAACCAACCTTGGGGTCTCTTGTTCTACACATACACTTCAATAAATTATACACATAAGCTAAATTCCATGCAATTGAAGCCCAAGTTACTTACAAAGCACTCCTTAGTAGGTCATAGATTCATGAATATAACATTGCACCTTCAATTCTTCATCAATGTATGAAGTATATTCAAAATGGTGAAGAGCATCAAATCAATAGTGATATAAATCCATTCCTAATACATTAGATTAAAATCTATGATGATGCCAAGTACTTCATCCCTAAGAAGGTAGAGAAAGGCAAAGCTCAAAATAAGTGGCTTCACCTAGCAAACTAATACTGAAGAAGGTAGTGCAGATGATAAAAATTCCAATGATATTAATTAGTCAAAGCAACCCAAGATAATTCCCCACCTTGATAGTGATACTAAGGATGATGAAGAGAAGGTAGTATATTATCAACCCAAGAAATCCTTAGCTAACCGAAGGACAAAATATGTTAATACTAATAAGGTGACAAAGCAATTTGAGGAAGCTCATGTTTCTCTAATAAGGGTACTTGAATCCCAAGTCTCCAAAAAGGCCATGAAAATAACTACAGTGTCAAAAGAACACACATAAAAGCCTTAACATATTCAAGAAATTAAGAAATAGGATAACTAAAAACTTTTTATGTCCCTCCTAGAAGAGGCTATAATGAACGACAAATCCTTTTCTACAAAACAGAAAAATGAACCCTAACTCCCACATAAATATTGTTGGAAGAGGATGATTTTGAGGAAGAAGATATTTCAATAATAATTTCTCAATACTTCTCACTAGCTCTAAAGAAATTGATTAAAAATAATATTCAGCCTATACAATCAAGCATTCAAGCTCATTTGTTTAAGAGGCTCTAGCAAGGGGATAATGCCCAAAATCTTATAAGATATGAAAAATTCATGACATGGGGATTAGGATATATTGCTTCAGTATCTCCCTCAATGAACTAATGCTATGCCATATCCTACAAAGAGGTCTTTATGGAAACTACAAACGAACAAAACAATGCTTCAAATGAGAATATATCTAAAGATGAATTAATCACTGACCTCAAAGAGGTCCAAAAATAGTTCAAGGAAGGAAATAAAGCTACCATTGATGAACTCCAAAAAGTCAACCTAGGTACTGAAGAGGAACCTAAGCCGACCTTTGTTAGTGCTAAAACTCACATAAAAAGATTAAATGAATTAAAAGTGTTACTATACAAACATAAAGATTGCTTCACATTGAATTAGAAGGAAATGACATGCCTATTACCAGATGGGGTCATACATAAACTGGCCATTAAGCTTGATATATAACCTATAAAGCAAGCACCATGGTGAATGCGATTATAAATCGAAGAATAAGTAATCATTGAAACCAAAAAACTCATTGAAGCAGGATTCATCCAAGAAGAAAAATATGCTAAATGGATTGCTAATATTGTCCTAGTAAGAAAAAAGAATGGAAAATTCATGTGTGCATTGATTTGAGGGACTTAAAACAAAGCACGCCAAAAAGATGACTTCTCACTACCCAATGCAGAACTTATGTTTCACACCACATCCAACTATTACATATTCTCATTCATGAATAGAAATGGGTCCAGAAGATGAAAATCATACTTCCTTCCACACACTAATCGACATATATTGCTATAAAGTGATGTTATTTGGCTTAAAAAATACCATTGAAATATATTAAAGGGAAATGACCCACATCTTTGATGACCTTATACATAAATATGTGGAATGTTATATCAATGATTTGGTTGTTAAAGCAAAAAATCAAAGTGAGTACGTAAATGACTTAAGAATTGTATTTGATAGAATTTGAGTCTTAACTTAAAGATGAATCCAATGAAATGTGCTTTCTGAGTGACTTCTAGAAAATTTCTAGGCTTTATAATGCACCATAGAGGGATTGAAATTGATCCCTATAAAGTAAAAGAAATAATAGAAATGTCGGTGCCTAAGACCTTGAAGAAACTATGCTCACTATAAGGCAAATTGGGTCACATTGGAAGATTTATTCCTAATCTTTAGAGGAGATGTCAACCATTCACTAGATTAATAAAAAAAGATGCACCATTTATATGGAATGATGCTTGTCAAGAAGCATTTGATAGTTGTTGACCTCAATTTTAGAATGAGTTCTCAACCCCTCCGTCTTAGACATAGGAATTCTCTTAGACTTTAAGAGTTCCTTAGTCTTAAGACACATCTAGTGATTAGGTGGGCACTCAACCTAGCCCTAGAGACTTAGAAGAGTTAGCCATAGGAATAGGTCATGAGTTAGGGGTTTTAGGAAAATCTACCTACCCTTAGCTTGAACCATTCCTCACCTTCCTTCCTTCAAGTCAAACTCCAAATCAACCTTATTTGATTTTCTCCAAACTCAAATCAACTTCATGTGATTGAAATCCATGATTGAAATTCATGATTGAAATCCATGATTAAAACCCATGAATGAAATTCCTAACTTCAAATTTTCCTAAGTCCTTAATTTCTCTCTTAAGGACTTAGCCAATATCATGATCAAACCAAATCAAATCCTTGAGATTTTCTCATGATTCATTTATATTCTTATTCATATTCACATATATAAATGAGATATAAAACCCAATCAAACTCAAAATTCAAAATCAATTCATGAAATTTCCTAAGTCCCTTAATTTCCTTCTTAAGGACTTATCCAAAATCTTGATCAAATCAATTCAAATTCATGGGATTTTCTCATAACTCATTTATATTCTCATTTATATTCACATATATAAATGAAATATAAATGGAAATCTATCAAATCAAATCCAAAAATTAAATTTCAAATCTAAAATCCTTCTTAAGTCCTTAATTTCCCTCTTAAGGACTTAGCCTAAATCATGATCAAACCAATTCAAATTCATGGGATTTTCTCAGAACTCATTTATATTCTTATTTATATTCCCATATATAAATGAAATATAAATATAAATTAATCAAACCAAATTCAAAAATTCAAGCTCCAAGTTCCAAAATTTCCTAAGTCCTTTGAATTCCCTTTTAATGGACTTAGCTTAAATCATGATCAAATCACTTCAAATCCTTGAAATTTTCTCATGACCCATTTATAATCTCATTTATATTTGTATATATAAATGAAATATAAATTCAAACAATCAAAACAAATTCCAAAAATCAAACTCAACCCCACTCAAATTCCAACCTAAGCCTTTCAAGTCAAAATCTTGAAATTAGCCAAATCAACTTCAAATAAAGCCAAACTCTTGATTTTCCTTCATGATTCAATCAACCCTACAATCATGAATCCATATATAAATACAAACTTCAACCACCAAATTAAAATCCAATTAAAAAATCAAACCCCAAATCCATTCATATTCTTACTTTGAATATGAAATTGTCAAATGAATCAAAACCCATTTGACTTCAAACCACTTGCAAATGAATTTATACAATCATAAGTCCATATACAAGTTCAATCAAACTCAAATCAAGCTTTGACCAAGCCATTTGACCCACTTAGGCTCACTTGACCCAAAGTGACCTAAAGTACCCTCATGAGCCAAATTCTAATCCTAACCAAATTGGATTGAATCAAACTCACTATGCCCCTCATCATGATCAACAATCATCATGGGATGATCAATCAACCAAATTGGGTCAAACCTAAGGGTTGACCAAGTCAACACTTAGCCAAAATGAAACCCAACATAGCCAAAATCCACCATAGGACAAATTGATTGAAACCAAATGATCTAAGTTCATTCATGAATTATGTTTGAACTTGACCAAGTCAACATTTAAGCCTAACTCCCAGCCCAATTGGCCAACTTGACCCAAAATGTGTCAAAACTTAATCTAAGACAAATTGATTGAAACCAATGGGTCAAGTTCATTCCAAATTACTTGTTGAACTTGACCAAAGCCTCAATTGGCCAACTAGACCCAACCTAATTGACCTGAACCCAAACTTGACCTAAAGGGGTCATGTTGAGCCAAATTCAAACTTAACCAAAATTGATTGGAAACAAAGATACCAATCCACTTCATATGGCTAACCAAACCTAAACCTACCATTGACCTAGCTCAGATAGGTCAAATGGGTCAAATTGGTCAACTTGACCCATTTGACCTAAATGAAGTCATATGAACCAAATTCAAAATAAACCAAATTGAATCAAAACAAAGCCACCAAAATATTTCAAATGGTCATATGAACTTGACCCAATGCTTGGTTCAATCCAATTTCACCAATTGGTCAACTTGACCCAAGTTGACCCATTTTGACCTAAATGGGTCAACATGAGCCAAACCATATCAAATAGATTCTAAATCTAATGAAACTTGGCCAAACCTAGTTTCTCAACATACCCAACATATCCAAATTCAAAAATAAACAAAATGACCATTCTACCCCTAGGCCATAGAACAAATTTTGGTCTAATCCTTGGGTAATTTGGTCAAGCCCTCTTCATATCAACTTGATACCTTCCTAATAGGTCAAGTGAACCCAATGGAGAGTGGTGCACCCAACCCAATGGGTTTGGGTCAGACCCAAGGCCACTACCCCATCAAATTAGTTAATTCAAAATCCCTCCACTGATTTGAAGCACATGGGAGGTTACCAATCCACTCAAGACCTCAAACCCACCATGTAACTCAAATATCAACCCCTTTCCATATGGTCAATTGGATCAAAATGAGGGCATGGTCGTCCGATTTCCAAGGGGAGATATACTCCCCTAATTCCATAATCAACCCCTCACATTGAACACTAGTGAGTGTTAGGAGCCATCGAAGAGCATTTCCAAGCTTTTTAAGAGGGATTTGAATCATTCCTTTCTCAATTTTCTTCCTTAGAAAATAGGGGAGCTAATCTCAATTCCCAACTTCCTCTTCACTCAAATCCGCCCAATTCTCTTGCACTCTCCTGATCAAGTCGAGTGCACCCAAGCATCCTCAAGTTCCCAAAGCAAGGAGAGGTGAATTGGATCAAAGCCGCAAGCAAGGAGAAGTGGTGTTGGTCCATAGAGGGATCTACTCAACCCCAAGGCTTGAAACTTTCAACAGGGCTTCGTCTCCACTAGATGAAGCTACCTCAAGCTCGAGCGCCGGTGATCACCTCCGATGAGGTATGAAATTTTTTGACCACTTAGCTTAGGAGGTGTTGGTCCTTTGTGAAAGAAATGTTCATGGCATGAGAAATCCACCGTTGGATAGGCTTGTCATTAGCTTAAGATGGTGTGGGTAGAGTCTCATTCCAATCCTAGCTAAATCGAGCTCAGATCTTCCCTTTGATCATGGATGATCTCCATTGATCCTCAGGGAAGAACTAGGGTGATCTTGGCCATCCATCCGTGCATTTTGGATGGACTGCCTAGATTAACCACACATTTTACAATTGATTTATCCCTTTTAAAACCATAGGATGATCCCTGGCCGTTCGATCCTTGATCGAACGGTAGGGATCAAACCACGTCCCACCGCCACCCTGATCCAATGTTTAAGTGGATATCTCATGTAATGTAAAGTGCATCGACCACCTCCCACGTGTCGCTAAAGGGATTAGGGTTTTAATTAATTTTGATTAATCCCCTAAGCTATCAAAATTTATATCTCCCTCAATAAAAATCAGAAAAATATGAGGTAAATTTTTATGGAAAGATAATTTCACCTAGAATATTTTAAAAATAATTTAAATGGATTTTGAATTATGCTTTTCTCTAATTTTGGGTTTTAATGAAAATATTATTTTGCTAATTATTCCTTAATTAATCTTTTGATTAATCTCAAACTTCTTAGATATGTTTTGAGGGATGACTTCTACCTCCCCTATTTTATTGGGATTTATTGAAGGCTTAATTAGGGGAATTGCAAATGTATTTTCTAATTACTCTCTTAATGTAATTAACGATAATTAAGGGTTTGATTATTGTTTTAATCCATTATTAAGGTTGATTAAGGTTAGATCCAGTGAATAGGAGGCTTAGGGAATAATTTTGGGGTATTTCCCCTAAGATATTCACGAAACCCTTTTTTTTCCTTAATCCTCTCTTAATTAAGGGTTAATTCATTAATTATCTCTTAATTAATTTCTAAAATTAAAAAAAATTTAGAACTTAATTAATCTACTTTGGGTAGATGTTTAGGTGTTCAAGAGCCTAAGTTCAATTAAATCAAAACCCAACTCATATGTGTGAGGGGTGTTTTGAAATTACTTAAGTTAAACCCCTTAGCTTAATTAACCATTAATCATGAGCCAAATTGCATTAGGCCCTTTTCAGTCTAGGTGCATTACAAATTTAAATTCCTTGTGAGTTTTATGTCATCTCATTGGCTCATAATTATTTGGTTAACTATGCTAAGGTGGTGTAGGTAAGGGTTAATTAACATTTAATTCATACCTTAACCTAATCAAAATTTAAAATGAATCTAATCATCTAAAAATTAAACAAAAAATATCAAACACATGTGGAATGGGTTAGAACAACAAACTCAACTCACATTTTCAAAATTAAATCAAACTCAAATAAAACAAAAATCACATTAAATGAACTTTGATTTATTTTAAGCTTTCTTATTTCATAAGATTGTCTTTAGGATTTAATTAAAGTGAATGTGTTTACATGCTTTCATTTTAGTTCTTTCCCAACATGTTAAATATGTATGTCATGTGGTTTCATGCATCATTTTTCAAAATTCAAATTTAAAATGAAAATATTTACTTTATGTCAAATTGCATGTGTTGGCTAAAGTAGAAATATGAGTGGCTATTATCACTATTAAATTCAAATTATTTTCAAAATATATGAATCAATTATCAAAATGAAAGTGTTACTTATATTTTAATTATAAGTTGCATGTGAGTAAGATATAAAGATGTGCTTAGCATAGGTTTTCCTTCTCTTCTTTTAGTATAGTTTTGAATAGGATTTGGTAAGATGTATGGTTCATTTGAAAAGAACCTAACACTTGCCTAATTCCATATCCTATTCATTCCTATGCTATCACTTAAGAAGGTTACCTATGCTTGCACATATAAATTGCATAAACAAAATAAATCAACTAATACAAATTTTTTGCATTCTTTCTTTTCCATTCATTTCTTTACATACATGTTTGTATTTAAGGAAAGTGGTATATTAGGACAACCCCAAGGGAGGCTTTAAGTAGCCCTAAGTACCTTACACCTGTTAACAATGGTGCTGTACTCACTTATGCCTTTCTTACTTTCATGTGTGCATGTAAAAATTGGATAAGAAATCTCTTTTCTACTTAATGAAAATCATGCATCAAACTTCAAATTTTCTGAATTACTTAGCATGCATCATAAAGTGTGTAAATATTCTCATTTGTATGTATAGATATGCTTAGGATCCATTCATATGTATGTTATACATGTTGGGAAAGAAATGAAGTGATGTGTGTTTTGTAAATTTAATTCATTTTATTTAATCTTAAAATGTCTTTCTTTTGAATAGGTTTGTTTAGAGTTCATCTAAACTTAGGATTAATTAAAACACTTAATCAAAATATTCACTAAACAAAACCAAAAATATGAATCAACTTTAGAAATTACTTAGGTTAGGGAAGGATAGAGAAGTTCTCTCTTCCCTCTTTATAACTTAGTAATTAATTGTAGGATTCACTTGAACCTAATCAAAACATGAAATAAAATCAACCCAAATAATTAAACAACTTAAATGAAACTCCTCTAAGTTGAACATGCTTCACACTTAGAAAATTCTAACTTAAAGCCATAGCTAAGCATACCACACAAACCCTAAAGCACACACATTAGGCTAAGTCACCAGTTCTAGCTTTTGGTTATGGCGATGCATAGTTTGATGCTTTCTTTTATTTTGTGATATATGTTTTATACTGGATATTAGGATGTATGTGCATAGAATGAATGATAGGATGATCTTAGTCTAACCATTATCTTTTGTCGGGGATTGTGCTTAAGGGGCGCTATCATAAATAAAAATATAAAATTCTTTTGCTTCCAGGTGCTTATACCCCTAAGCATAATCCAATAGGCTAGGTGGAATTAGTCACCCATGTGTGGGGTGATAAGTCCAATATACATGCTTAGGATTTGTGTGGCTTATTTTAGCTAATTTCTATTTTACATGTATTAGTTAGATTTCCATTCTTTTTCTTTTCATGTAAATTTTGCAATTTAGGATTTTGGAATGATTGTTATGGGGATTAGATGAACATTGGTCATAAGATCTATCTTTCCATGTGAAGCCTTTGGAGCATCCACCTTCCAACCATCCAAAAGAAGGAACCAAAGAAGAAAGAAGAAAAGAATAATGAAGAAAGAAGCTTGAAGACCCCCATAATAATGAATTTCTTGCTTAATTATGTTTAATTCATTTGTAATCCAAGTTGTATAATGATAGAACTCGGCTACCCAATTTGTTATTTTGGATTTATGCGGCGGTACCCGACCAAAATTGCTTCTTATTCTTTTTGCGATTAGCCTTTTAAATTAATTGATGATTTATTTAGCTTTTGCATTAAGTGACATCTTTTTCTTAGTTTCTTCCTTGCTTTATGTATGGCTTGGATGTGGATTAGGCTCTTAGGAAAAAAAAATAAATCTTTTACCAAACTTAACAACTCAAAATTAAAAATAAAGAACTCATAACCTCACCTAAAGCTTAGGTTTAAAATCAAGATAAAAGAATTAGCAACCCCTTAGTTGGATGAGTATTTATTTTACAATATCATGCACAAATGCATCTTATTTCACTCTTGATTGGAGGGCTTCCACCTTTGCCAGAGAAACTTGGCTTGACCTTTGAGAGCCATGGTGGAAACACACCTCCTCCCTTCTCACCGATTTTGGCCAATAACTTTATTTCTCATGCATTAGGCATATGAATCCTATTAGCCTGAGTCAAAATAATTGTCCAAAAATGAAAATAAAATGAAATTTGAATTACATTAGATTTAGGTCATTTGAAGCATGTCCTTACATGATCTAGTCTCTTAGGGAGTGAGTTTAAGGACTTAGTCTCTTTCTAAATAAATAATAGCCTAGCTATCTTGCATAAAGCATAAGACTTGCCTACATGTATTTAAAATCATAGGAGGAGTTTGGCAGCCACCCAGGTTGTAAGTCCAAGTAGTCGGGTGGTTTGTTCTCTCTGTGGAGGCAAACCAAAATACCATTTTTGCCTTAGATTTAGGTTGTGCTGGCCTCACAAAGCTCCTAGATTTAGGTTCTAAGGTTGCTTCTCTTTCATGGGCCATAAATCCTCACCTCTTAGGCATTTCCTTAATCTTGTATTATGGAATCATAAGTCCTAAATTTCTAATGAAAATGCAACTCAAACAAATTAAATCAATTTCAAAATGTAAAGCCCAACCATAAGATAGTTTGACATGCTCGCTAGGTTTCCTAGCATCGTGGGCATCCCCTACTTATCTTTCTTTTTTCTTCAATAATAACTCCCTTTGTTTGATCAATCCCATTTGATGTTCAAAAAATAAAATAATCCATTGATAGTCCTTTCCTATTGAAATCTTTGAAGATAATGATCATTTACCTTAATCGAGAGTATTCCTAAGGGATCCCATCCCTTAGGATGTAATTAACTATGGGGGCTTACCCCTGTAGGGAACTTAACAATCCCGATTTAAAATAAACCCTGCTTTGCTTTTCCATGTAAAGTAGGGGAATAATCTTTGGTACATATGCAGATCCATCGTCCTTAGGAGTCCTTATTGAGTTAATTAGGTCCATTAAAGGGTAGTGACTTCTATCTTTTGAGATAGTATACTATTCCTTGATGACGCCGATCACGAATACATATCATGGATCCGCATGGCATCCAAAAAGATATATATTTCTATTTTCATTTATCATCTTCAAAAGATGATTATAGATATTTTCATGATTTTTTCATGGGGATGGTTCCTCTCTCCATCTTTGGTAAATGATCATTGTCTTCAAGTATCGAGTGGGTTTGTACTTTGGTATGAATCCAAGACTATCTTTCTTTCCATTGGCACTTAGCTTATTTCCTTCTTGAGTTAGTTAACATCTTTAGGTTTTAGGACCTCACCCCGTGTTGGTCTTAAAACCTTCAGTGGGTTCTCCAATGGGTAAAAATAAAAAGATCTAAATAAAAAAGAAAATATTTAAAGACTTCCACCTTATCATTTTTATGATAAGGAAAGGTTAATTCTAAAATAATAAAGACAAATAAATTTTCCATAAAAACTTTGCTATTCAAAAAGCACCTTTTCAAAAAATGCACATAATAAAATATTTTCCATAAAATTTTATCATCCTCATTTAACAATTCTTATAATTGTTACATGTAGGAATTTTCTAAACTAAAACTAACAAAATTTTCCAAAAGCACAAATGAACATCTTTCTTCAATTCATTTTGATGAAGATTTCATTTTCAAAATAAAATGAACGATCATCTTTCCAAAAATCAAAATCAAAATCATAAAATTTAAAAGCACACATGAACCTTTCCATTCAATACACTCACATATTGAATGGAAGTTTCATTTTCAAATAAAATTAAATTTCAAAAGCACAAATGAACATCTTCCTTCAATTCATTTTGATGAAGATTTCATTTTCAAAATAAAATGAACACTCATCTTTCCAAAAGTTAAAATCAAAATCAAAAATAAAATTTTCAAAGAGCACATACACTCACACCTATTGAATGGAAGTTTCATTTTCAAATAATATTAAAATTTTCAAAAGCACATATGAACATCTTCATTTAATATACTTAAATTTATTGAATGAAGATTCTATTCTCAACTAAAAATAATATCATTTGGAAATTCCATTTAAACATATCCCACATATGATTGAGTTGAAATTCCCTCTTTCAAAAAGCAATACTCACACAGAAAATAAAATTTTCATATTTCAAAATTAAGATTGATTTCCATTCCTATATACCTAAATTTGTTGAATGGTAGTCTTCTTTTCAAAAACCAACAATCATATTTTCAAATTCAAAGACATTTGGAACTTCATTTAGCATACTCAAATTTGCTAAGTGATGTCTCCAAATCCAAAATTCAAAATTCAAACACATTTGGAACTTCATTTAGCATACTCAAATTTGCTAAGTGAAGTTTCCAAATCCAAAATAAAAAATTTTCAAACACATTTGGAACTTCATTTAGCATACTCAAATTTGCTAAGTGAAGTCTCCAAATCCAAAATCCAAAATTTTCAAACACATTTGGAACTTCATTTATCATACTCAAATTTGCTAAGTGAAGTCTCCAAATCCAAAATCAAAAAATTTTCAAACACATTTGAAACTTCATTTAGCATACTCAAATTTGCTAAGTGAAGTCTCCAAATCCAAAATAAAAAATTTTCAAACACATTTGGAACTTCATTTAGCATACTCAAATTTGCTAAGTGAAGTCTCCAAATCCAAAATCAAAATTTCAAACACATTTGGAACTTCATTTAGCATACTCAAATTTGCTAAGTGAAGTCTCCAAATTCAAAACCAAAAAATTTTCAAGCACTTTTGGAACTTCATTCTTTAGCATACCAAATTTGCTAAAGAGAAATTTTCAATTTCAAAACCAAATCAAAACACAAAAATTTTGAACACATATTTTGGAACTTTCATTTAGCATACTCAAATTTGCTAAGTGAAATTTCCATTTCATAAAACTAAATGGGACTTCATCTTTAGCATACCATATTTGCTAAAATAAAGTCTCCACTTTCAAACAAATCAAAACAAAAATGAAACACATTAGGATTCCCTTAGCATACCTAAATTTGCTACGGAGCCTACTCTTTCAAAAATCAAAACATCCAAAAACAAAATGAAACACTTAGGATCTTCTTAGCATACTAAAATTTGCTAAGAATCCTATTTAAAAAAAATAAAAAATCAAACAAAACACCCTTGGATTCCTCACTTAGCATACTTAAATTTGCTAAGTGGGAATTCCAAATTTCAAAATCAAACAATAATCCAAAAAAAAAGAAACAATCACTTTCAAAAACACTTCACTTAGCATACCCAAATTTGCTAAGTAAATAAAATTCCAAAATCACAAAACGAAAAAACAAAATCAATTGACCCTTGCTTTAACATACCCAAATTTGTTAATGGAAAGGGTCCTCAAATCAAAAATCTAAATTCAAACAAACATGAATCTATGGAAGCATCGCTCTCAAAATATTTGAATCCATCTTTCAACATTCTTAAATTTGTTGAAGTTGGATTCATATTCAAAATTCTTCTTTCAATCAAATTCTCAGATCCATTTGAACCCCACTTAACACTTCCAAGTTGTTGGATGTGGGTTCAAAATTTTAATTCAAATTCAAAAAAAATTTACAGAGATAGAAATTTGATACAAACTCATTTTCTATTGCAGATTCTCACTTAGTTAGCAACCAGTCAATTTTAGTTATTGAAATGGCCATACAAGTTCATTTTCACTTTCCCTCATGGTATGGATTTGGCTTTGGACCAAGCCAACTTCCCTTGATTGGATCATACATAATCTTATCCACTTTGGTAGGGGATTTGAGGGAATGAGGATTACATGTGAGGGCACTCCCCACACAAGAGGACCATGATGACGGCGTGGCCATCATTGATCTACCCTCCGATTTTGACATTTCCTCACTGAAGAGGAAAGTAGTGGTAGTCCCACAGCTTCGGAGTATCAGAGCCCCTAGTTTCACAGATGGTTTCTCATGTGCCCCGAGGGCTAGCACTCTCTCATCTCTGTAAGGTAAGGCTCCCGATCTGGGATTGCCTCCCCTACTTTGAGTATGGGTCTAGCTCTCACTCCTCCCATCCTACTAGACACAACATAGGAACAAGAATGCATGATCAAGCAATACCACACCAGATTGCTAGGAGATAGAGCGCCATTCATGGAGAGTTTCCCATTGTTACTTCACCACCGGTTACAAAAAGTTCCATCCTCTCTTTGGGTGAGAGGATGTTAGGAGGATTCTCATCACCTCCACCGCAGCAAAGATCAACCATTTTATGAGTAGGAGTCACACCGACCTCGATCTTACGCCGTAGGCTACGGACGTTCAAAGTTTGGAGCTCAATTTGATATGAGATCCGTCATTCCTCATAATATGGAAAAACATATCTGCCAGGAGAGGGCCAAAGAGGCCCATACAGCTCACATTACTAGTGGGAGAGGCGAGGTTCCGCCACGAAGCTTCCACACTTGTTGATTTTCTCACCCCAGACCACCATACCTACAACATCTTACTTACTAGGACCATTCATCACAGGAGGATGGCTCTTGTTCATAAGGAGTCGGTGGTGTCTCCACCACACCGCTCTACCCCTCGTCCACCATCACCAGTCCAAGTCACAACATCTCCAGTTCCATCAAAGGCCATGAAGGCCATATCCAGGGAGAAGCGCACCCAGTTGGTGATCCAACTATGGCTGAGGGATCCTACCCCATCTACACCCATATTATGGTGAGTCTGAGCTCTCCTATTCGACCTTCTTCCCCAATGGTGGTGCGGAAGGAGTGGCGACCCTGAAGCATCGTGGTCATCCCTTTACCAACTTTGATAGTACAACATGATTTGGAGATGGTAGTAGTGATTTCAGAGGTTGCAGATGATAGTCCAGCTGCACTTGTGATAGTGGAACCTCCTAGGATTGTCACACCTTTCATACCTAGTGATATTCATGAGTGTATTTCATCTTGTGAGTACACCACAGGGATTGACTCTCAGAGGTCCGGTGCCTCTCATTAAGAGCAAAGTGATCACACCAGTCAGCCTAGATCATTTATTCCCGTTCAGATAGATCATTCTCTCGAGGAGATATTAGCTTATTATCTTGTAGAGAAGAAGGAGATTTTGAGATATGATTGGTCAGATGAGGAGAAAGTCAACTTCAATCCCAATGAAGATGACTTGTTGGGAGACTTAGAGTCTGTATGGTTGATACCAGAGGATCTCTTCTTAGGGAACAGCAAGCCATGGAAGGTGATGAGGTTGATTAGGAAGACACCACAACATCAGTTCAGCACCTTCAATATCAATGGAGGAAGAAGGATGAGTAGATAGATAGGATGGCACAACAGTTAGAGGACTTGTTATGCGATGTTTCATAAGCCCCATTAGTTCATCCTACTACAGTCGACATCAGTTAGTCTGAGTTAATGCATGTCTTGGACCCAGCCAAGACCTTACCGCTTGTTGAGCAAGGTAGCACTAGCATGTATAGGAAGGTAGTGGAAAGTACCTACATATAAGAAAAAGACATAAAATCCATGGTCAGCAAAAGTGAAGGGAAGCGTTACTCAAGCCCGTGGAGGATCATCGTTCCAAAGCCCTACCAGAGGAATTTTAGAGAGAAACCCTTCATCAAGAGGTTTTGGAGCTCAAAGGGTTCCAGAGGTGATCTCATGTAGACAATAAACATGTGAGTCTTGTTGATTATATTCTTCGATGGCATAACGAAGTATGTGAACCATGCCTAAACAAAGATGCCATTAAGATTTTAAAGAATATCCATGGCACGATCACCTTCATGCTTAAGGGCTTCACTATGAAGACATTTAAAAAGCTAATCAACAAGGCAGCTAGTCTACAAGGAGAGGCCAAACAGTTGCCTTTTTAAGATTAGTTGCCTAAAGCAAAGCCACAAAAGGTCTTTAAGAAGAAGCCAGGGTAGTGATAATGGTAGATAAGGGGAAGCAGCCAGCTAGAGATCAGTCCCAGAGACCACGACCTCAGCAGCCTCCACCTCCTTTGCCACCACCGAGGCCCTACCGCCTCCACCGAGCCTCCATACCCAGACCGCCTCACCATACCACCAAGAGTGGCATGCATACCACCGCCAGTAGCTATGGTCCACCTATTCTTTTAGATAAGTTAACAAACCTTATTCTTTTAAGAGGAGGTAATCAGAAGATCTTTAAGAATCTTTAAAGAAACTTGATTTTTAGCTAGCCTAGGAGAGGAGGAAGTAGGCAAAAGTCATGATCCAAACTTTTTCCCCTACCACCGTATGCTAGGCCATGTTTTAGAGGATTGCTTCACATTCAAGGACTGGCTTGAATATAGCTTCAGGACCAGTGTTGTAGTTATCCCAAAGGAATACCTTATGGAACAACCTTCCAGTTCCATTAGGGTAATCCTTGGGGATACTTGTGATCCTACTAAAACCAAAGAAGGTTGGGATATTTCTTTATCCAAAACCTCTAAGAAGATCATTCAAAAGATCAAGAAGCTTTCCTGTGTGCCTGTCAGCTCAAACCTCAACATCAAGAAGGTTTGCAAGTTTCTAGTGCCAACTCTAGGAAAGGGGAGCTCGGAAGAAGAAGAAGATGTGGCGATAGCCCATTAGTACCCACAATGAGTCAACCTATAGTTGCACCTTCCAGAACTTCTTCCACTTCAGCTAGTTCTTCTTTTTCTCCTATTAGTAGAACTCTTGTATTGGTGGATAAGGGCATCAAATCCCTTACCCCACACTTTACTTGATTTCTACTTTGTACCTCCAAAAAATTCCAAGAAATTGAAGAATAAAGCTAGTTTGAATTACATCTTGTCACCGATGGGTTATCTTCTATTCCTAATGATAACTCTTCAAGTCAAAATAACTATAATAATGATCTTCCTCTTCTAATTTAGAGTTGACTTTCCTACTATGAATGATCACCTCTTGAGATAGACTTGGAATCATCCATTCTAAGGGTCCCATAGGAGAAGCGTAGGTGAGCTGAGTAGAACCTTCCATTACCCTGCCACAAGAGATCATCGAAGTCAACCTTCATAGTGGCAAGGTTCTACCTCCTAGGGCAACACCTCAAGATAGAGGGAAATAAGTCATTGGTATAGAGGATCGAGAAGCCCTTCTACAGAATGCTCCACCCTTAGATATGCTTGTGGATGATCAGCCCAAGGTGGACTATAATGTCCTTTCTCATCTAAGAAAGTTGCCATCTAAGCTAAGCATATATGATGCCCTTATCTTATCCAAAGAGATGAGGGAATCACTAATCAAGGCTCTGATCCTTCAAATATGCTTAACTCACCGACCGCCATAAAGATGGAAGCACATTATCCCCACCTCAAACTGATCGAAGATATTGAGAGGATTCAATGAACAAGGTGAGGTGCTATGGTTCTATAGTTACCTTTTAGAGATAGATGGAAGATCAGCTAAGTTTTTACATCATTGATTCGAATACTTCATTCACTGGTTTGTTTGGTAGGCCTTGGATACATTAGAATTATATCATTCCATCCTCCCTCCATCAGTGCATCAAGTTTAGAAAAGATGGATTGAATATCGTGTCAATGGAGATGAAAAGCTATTTTTAGTTAGAGAGGTTGAGATTTATGAGGATACGACCTACTATCTTCCTCAAAATACCCTTTCTTGTGAACTTGGACAAAATTCAAATGCAAAAATAAAAGAAAAAGAAAATAAAGAATAAGAAAAGCCAAAATAAAAAAGAAAATAAAAATAAAAGTCCAAGTGAACAAGAAAGGGGAATTGAAGAAGAAATTGATCCACGTATCACATTCCACCCACAGTTCATTCCATCATATGGACATGTGGGTAGGATGGCTCAACCTCCGCAGGTAGGTAGAAATGAGGCGCCTAGTGGTGGGAGACCCCTAGTTGGCCATTAGCAGGAGGTCATGTTCAATTCATAGAGTACCTTACTATTCACATAGACTTGGAATCCGCTGAGGATGAGTCTAATGTGATTAGTATACCAACCAACCCTCTCGGGTTCCATTGGAGGTGACTTTGATCGCAGAGACGAAGACCAGGCCTGGCAAAGCAAAGTATTTGAATCGGTTTATGTGAAACTATTAGGCAAGAGTTGGAACCTTAACTCTTACCTCACTTACATCTAAAGTTGAAGGTTTAGTAGGGAAGTCCCTAAGTCTTCCAATGACATGCGAAGAGGTTCTTTTGGGATCATCATCCTCAAGTCAAGTTGATGTAGAACTTGAGGATACTTTTAAAGAATTAATGGAATTACCATTTGACTTTTTTACGCCTTGTGTTCAAAATCTTATATGGTTTAGTTCCTCACACATGGTCCAAGCAGTCAAAGTATTTTGAAAAGCTAACAATACAGAGGACAATCAAGAGCGTGACTAGATTTGGTATAGTGGGTCCGGATGACGATGATTTAATTACCAATCATTTAGAGTCTAATAGGATCTTCTCACACATCCCCAACTATTATGAGAATGTGTGTTTAGAAACATTAGATGATCGAGATGATCTCCAAGTCAAAGAGGCACCGCCCAAATTTGAATAAGAAATCTATTCAATAATAGACAAGCTTAAAGAAATCAACCTCGGGATAGAAAAAAATTCACACTCGACATACATCAGTTTGTTGCTGAATGAAGTAGAAACTAATGACTTAGTTAGGCTATTGAATGAATTTAAAGACTGCTTCACATAGAGTTATGAAGAAATGCGATTATCTCGACATATTCCACAAGCTAGCAATAGATCCTAACGCTACTATTAAGCAAGCTCCTAGACACATGTGATTAGAAATTAAACAATGGTCATTTTAAAGTCAAGAAATGATCGATGCTGTTTCATCGGGAAGAAAAATATCCTACCGTTAGCTAGTGTCATCCAAGTTAAGAAGAAGAATGGCCAAATTCACATATGCTTTTAGGGACTTAAATAAGGCATGTCTAAGGATGAGTTTCCTCTTCCTATACTAGAATTAATGGTGGACGCCTCATCTCATATGTATTTTCATGGATGGGTCATCCTATAACCAAATCAAGATGTCTCCTCAAGATGAAAGAAAACGCTTTTGAACCCGATCAAAATCTTCTTTATAAGGTCATGCCTTTGGGCCTTAAATTTGGTGGTGCTACATACTAATGGACCATGACTCAGATCTTCAATGAACTCATCCATCATCAGGTTGAGTGCTATGTTGATGATCTAATAGTCAAGAGCAGAGAAAAGGAAGACCACCTCTTAGACTTGAGAGTAATTTTCGAACTGCTAAGATAATATAACTTGAAATGAATCCCTTAAAGTGTGCATTCAAAGTAGCATCAGGGAAATTTCTTGGGTTTGTTGTTTGACACCAGGGAATAGAAATAGATCCTGAAAAGATCAAAGCTATCTTAGAAATGCCACCTCCTAAGAGTTTAACTCAACTCAGATCTTTTCAAGGATGGCTGACATATCTAAGATGCTTTATCTCCAAACTATTAGAGAGATGCAAGCCATTATCAGCACTTATCAAAAAGGATGCCAAATTCAAGTGAGATGACAAGTGTCAGCATACCTTCAAAGACATCAAGCAGTATTAGGTGAAGCCGCCAGTTCTAGCACCCCCCATCCCTGGCAGGCCACTCATCTTCTACACTGCTGCATTGGATGACTCTCTCAGTGCTCTATTGGCCCAAGCCAATAATGAAGGAAAGGAGAACACTCTTTACTACCTCAGCCATCATCTGTTCCTTGCTGAAACAAACTATCCACTTATTAAGAAACATTACCTAGCTTTGATCTTTGCTTCCCAAAAGCTACGACACTACATGCTTACTCATAAGGTGAACTTGATCTCCAGAACAAGTCCACTGCAGTATCTCATGATACGGCCAATGCTATCCAGACATTTAATATGCTAGTCCATGATTCTCTCATAGTTTAATATGACATTCATACCCCTCCGTGCGGTAAAAGGATAAGCACTAGTGGATTTCCTAGCAGCACACCCACTTCCTGCTGATTCTCCGCTTAGTGATGATCTCCTTGATGATCAAATCAAGAACTTAGGGGAGGCCAACAACCATTGATGGGAGATGTATTTTGATGGTGTAGCTTCTTTTCTTAAAGGGGAAGCACCATGATCTACTCATCTAGGAAAGGTAGGGGTAGGAATAGTTCTCTAACTCTGACCATGTGATGAGAGATTCTCATACTATCTTTCCAACCCTACACCAACAACAAGTATGAGGCTTTGATTGCCTCGAGTTAGCCATCACTATCAAGTGTCAAGAGCATCAACATCTTTGGGGATTCTCAGTTGGTCATCAACCAAATTGGCGGGTCCTACCAAGTTCTCAAATCCAAGCTTCGTCATTACTACGAGTATACCATGAAGTTGTTGGCCCAAGTTCTTGAAGTCACCATCTACAAGGTTCCCTGATCAGAGAACACAACAGATGCTTTGGACAAACTTGCCAAAGAATTGACATGTTCGGAAGATAAGTCCATTTCAATAAGGGTCCAAAATAGACAAGTCATATCCCTTATTGATATTGAACTCATCGAGAGACTTTCTCTTGAAGGGGAGGTTGCCATTGCCAAAATGGACTAGGAGCTAGATTGGAGGCAACCGCTCATAGATTATTTGAACACCGACAAACTACCTCAAGAAAATTCACAAGCCCATCAGGTGAAAAAGAGAGTTCTCTCCTATACTCTTATTGATGGCACCCTGTATCGCCGATCCTTTGACCAAATGTGGTTACATTATTTAGACGAACATGAAGCCCGTGGCATTATAATTTAGGTACATTCAGGTCTATGTGGAGTGCATCAATCCGATCCGAAGATGAAGATGAAGATCAAGCGACTAAGATACTATTAGCCCTCGATGATTACAGAATGTATGGATGTAGCTAGGAGATGCCATCAGTGTCAGGTACACGGTGTGGTCCTCCACCAACCACCCAACATTCTACACCCTATATTGGCCTCATGGCCATTAGAGTGTTGGGGTATCGATGTTGTGGGTTCGATCGATCCTCCTTCTTCTAAGGGGCATCGATTCATCTTAGCTGCCACCGGCTACTTTTCCAAGTGGATGGAAGCCATCCCACTCAAAGAGGTCACAACTCAGCATGTGCTTCAATTTTTCAAGAACCATATCGTATATAGGTTCAGGGTGCCTCGATGAATTATATTCGATAATGGTACTACATTCAAAAACATGAAGATCAATAGCTTTGCCAAAAGACATGGTATAGATTAGTGATACTCCACCATCTACTACCCCAGAGCAAATGGCTTAGCCGAAGCATTCAACAAACTCTCATCCATATATTGAAGAATACTCTTGATGACAAAAAATGACAGTGGAATGAGCAGTTGGTTGAAGCCTTGTGGGCCTACCACACCACATACCGAACTCCAACTCAGTCTACCCCATTTTCCTTAGTGTATGGGTCTGAAGCCATTCTACCTTCAGAAGTTCAACTCCCATCACTAAGGATAGCATTGGGTAACAAGATCACTATAGAGAAGAATGCAAAGTTGTAGTTAGAAGAGCTTGAGGGTTTGGAGGAGAGTCACCTATGCGCAGAACCTCGAGTTGTACAAGGCCAAAATGATTCAAGCTCACAACAAGCTGGTCCGCCCTAGGTCTTTCCAAGTAGGAGAACTTGTGTTAGTCCTAAGGAGACCAATTGTTTCCCATCAAAAGATGGGAGGCAAGTTTGAACCCACTTGGAAGGCCCCTATGTCATAGAAAAGGCCTACCAAGGAAGATCTTATCAGCTTATTGATTGTAAAAGGGAATACCCGATGCTTCTAATTAATGGGCTCTATTTAAAGAAATATTACACATGAAATAAATCATGTTTGAAAATAAACATTAATAAAAAGAATAAAATCTGATTCCATTCATCAAATCTTCTCTTCTTTCGAAGTGTTGTTTGCTTATCTTGCAAATCCACCGTGACATGTCTAGGGTAGGTGTAAGAGTCCCCCAGTGGCATCCTATCCCTCTTTCACAACACAAACATAATTTTCGAACGCTATTAGAATAGGTGCAAGAGAACTTGAGAGGCATCCTTTTCGATTAGCATAATTAAGATAGGTGTGAGAGAACTTGAGCGACATCCTTTCTTAGTGGGAATCCTCATTTTTTTGCCATTCGTGACACCATTTCATCAAATTCCCCAACATGTTTTTTTAAGTTAGGTGTAAGAATCCCCCAGAGGCATCCTATTCCTTTTGACACTTGCACAAAAACAAACATAAATCTTTTGTCTCAAGCTATTTTGACGTGGGAGCAAGCCCCTTGTCACACTCATTCATTAGCTGCTCTAGGTTCGGTCTACATGCTACCTCGTTAGTATGTCACCCTAGTGGTCATTTGTTGGAGGATGTGAGTCCCCGAGCTTTCTTCCTAACTTGAACATTGTAAACTAACGAGTGCCTTATTAGTATGGTAGGCTTCACTGCCCATCCAGTAAGCTACCTCATGTTGACTTTGCTTAAGAAGATGTAAGTCCCCGTGCTTTCTTCTTGAACTAGCCATCATGCACAAACTAGGTCGAGTTTATTTGAGGTTTAGGATGAGTCCCCTAGAGGCTCCTTTCCTCTTAACTATGTTTGAGCTGATATAAGTCTCCTAGTGGCATTCACTCAGTAGTCACCCCTTGGTCGGATAGCACCTATCGAGCCTAAGACAAACTATCCCAGCAATCAGTTCCACTATAGGAGGATGTGAGTCCCCGAGCTTTCTTCCTAGGCTGATTGTTACAAACCGATGGGCACCTTAGGTTGGTTGATGTTCTATGTCGACGACTCACCCGTGAATACACCACTCTTGGCGATATGAGTCCTCAAGCTTTCTCCTTGAGACAATACACCTATTGGATATATGACTAGCCATGTCATCTTCTCCAGGGTGTTGGATTAAGCCCTTAGCAGCCCCATCTCCTGCGGGCACTCTATTTGGATCATGTCCTTTGCGATCCCATTTAGACACTACCCATGTTACTTTTTGGATTGGACATTCCTTTTCTTAGTAGCCACATCTATGGTTGGAGAATTTGTTCAGCAGATGCATAGATTCCCCCTTAGTTCAGTAAATTTGAGATAGGTCTAGGCTGATATAAGCTCCTTCTCAGTTTGATGCCTCGTAAACTAATAGGGTCCATGATAAACAAACTAAATAAAAAAAACAAAATATTCTCTTGTGGATTAGGAATTCAAGCCTCCAAAGGGCCTCTTTTCCCAAGCAGACATCATATCTTTAGAATAGTGTCAGCAGAACTCCCTATAGGAATTGCCTGACTACCTGAGTTGTAATAAATCCCCGGGTCGGTACTTACTCCATAGTCTCCCATAGGTCAGGTTCAATATGCTTTGCCACAAGTAGGTTACCTAGTCATTTCGCTTTGGAAGATATAAGACTATGATACATTCTTTCTAGCATGATTGCCGCAAACCGACGGATAGCCTTAGGTCAGGTTTGATTTATTTCCCAAAGAAGCCGATCACCCCAGTGGTCTTTCCTAGTGGAAGATGTGACTCCCCGAGCTTTCTTCCCTTGAATTGATCATTGCAAACCAAAAGGCACTCCTTTGGTTGGATAGTTCTCCCATCGACTTGGAAGCTACTTTCTTTGGTTCAGTAAATCTGAGATAGGTCTAGGCTAATATGAGCTCCTTCTCAATTTGATCCATCATAAATCAATGAAATCCATCAAAATAAATAAACAAATTAAAAATGAAATCTATCTTTGACTATCTTTGAGCTGATCTAAGTCCCCCAGTGGCATTCACTCAATAGTCAGCCCTAGGTCGGGTCTGATCTGTTGTTTTACCAACTGATCACCCCAGTGGTTCCTTGTTTTAGAAGATGTGAGTCCCCGCACTTTCTTCCTAGCTTGACAATTGCAAACTAAAAGGCACCCCTTTGGTTGGATAGTCCTACCTTATGGTTGGTAGACTACTCCCTTTGAATTGATAAATTTGAGTTAGGTCTAGGCCTCCATGGCCCCTACTCAGTATAGCTCATCGCAAACTAGTGGGATCCATCATATTCAAAATAAATCTAAAAAAAATGAAATTAATCTTGACTATCTTTGAGTTGATCTAAGTCCCCTAGCGGCATTCACTCAATAGTCAGCCCTAGGTTGGGTTCAATTTATTCTTGAATAGATTACCCCTGAATCTCTCTACTTTGGAGGATGTAAGTTTTCTATACTTTCTTCCTAGTGCAGTTAATGCATACCGAAAGGCATCCCTTTGGTTGGCTAGTCCTACTATGTGTTTAGTTGACTACCCCTTTGGATTGGTAACTGAAGGTCTAGCCTCATGGCTCCTACTCGGAAGTCCATCGCAAAACCAATAGGGTTCATCTCAAAATTCAAACCTAAGAAAAATTAAAACAAATTCAACTGTTTTCCCTAGTGGAAATTTCTCCCTAGTGTGACATAAATCAAATCAAACCTCTCATCCCCTTATGGATGACTTGAACCTGCTTCCCTAGTGGAAGGTTCATACTCTTTCCCTTAGTGGATTCTTCCTTCTCTTTTATGTCCTTGACATAAGTAGAGCCACACTACACTAAGCTCTAAATTCTTTCTACACCTTGGGATAAGGATAGATTGTTTCTATCAGTGCTTGAGATCTTTTGGTGTTGTTGATCATTTCAGTCAACACCAATACGTGCGGTATTCCTTGTTAGTCATACCACACATATTGGGCACCTTTGTTGACCTCATTTTTAGAATGAGTTCTCAACCCCTCCATCTTAGACATAGGACTTCTCTTAGATTTTAAGAGTTCCTTAGTCTTAAGACACATCTAGCGATTAGGTGGACACTTAACCTAGCCCTAGAGACTTAGAAGAGTTAGCCATAGGAATAGGTCATGCCTTAGGGGTGTTAGGAAAATCTACCTACCCTTAGCTTGAACCATTCTTCACCTTCCTTTTGAATTTCTCCAAACTCAAATGAACTCCATGTGATTGAAATCCATGATTGAAATCCATTATTAAAACCCATGAATGAAATTCCTAAGTTCAAATTTTCCTAAGTCCTTAATTTCTCTCTTAAGGACTTAGCCAAAATCATGATGATAATTCAAACCAATCAAACTAAACTCAAAATTCAAAATCAATTCATGAAATTTCCTAAGTCCCTAATTTCCTTCTTAAGGACTTTATCCAAAATCATGATCAAATTAATTCAAAATTCATTGGATTTTCTCATAACTCGTTTATATTCTCATTTATATTCACATATATAAATGAAATATAAATATAATCAATCGAATCAAATCCAAAAATGAAATTCCAAATCTAAAATCCTTCTTAAGTCGTTAATTTCCCTCTTAAGGACTTAGCCTAAATCATGATAAAACCAATTCAAATTGATGGGATTTTCTCATAACTCATTTATATTCTCATTTATATTCACATATATAAATGAAATATAAATATAAATCAATTAAACCAAATTCAAAAATTCAAGCTCCAAGTTCCAAATTTCTCGAGTCCTTTGAATTCCCTTTCAATGGACTTAGCCTAAATCATGATCAAATCACTTCAAATCCTTGAAATTTTCTCATGGCCCATTTATATTCTCATTTAAGTTCACATATATAAATGAAATATAAATTCAAACAATTAAAATAAATTCCAAAAATCAAACTTAAATCCACTCAAAATCCAACCTAAGCCTTTCAAGTCAAAATCTTGAACTTAGCCAAATCAACTTCAAATAAAGCCAAACTCTTGATTTTCCTTCATGATTCAATCAACCCTACAATCATGAATCCATATATAAATACAAACTTCAATCACCAAATCAAAATCTAATTCAAAAATCAAACCCCAAATCCATTCATATTCTTCCTTTGAATATGAAATTGTCAAATGAATCAAAACCCCTTTGACTTCAAACCACCTGCAAATGGATTTATATTTCAATCATAAGTCCATATGCAAGTTCAATCAAACTAAAATCAAGCTTTGCTCAAGCCATTTGACCCACTTAGGCTCACTTGACCCAAAGTGACCTAAAGTACCCTTATGAGCCAAATTCTAATCCTAACCAAATTGGATTGAATCAAACTTACCTATGCCTCTCATCATGAGATGATCAATCAACCAAATTAGGTCAAACTATTTGGTCAAACCATGTCAAACCTAAGGGTTGACCAACTCAACACTTAGCCAAAATGAAACCCAACATAACCAAAATCTACCATAGGCCAAATTGATTGAAACCAATGATCTAAGTTCATTCATGAACTATGTTTGAACTTGACCAAGTCAACATTTGAGCCTAACCTAGCCCAATTGTCCACTTGACCCAAGTTGACCCAACTTGACCTAAAAGTCAAAATGTGTCAAAACTTGATCTAAGCCAAATTGATTGAAACCAATGGGTCAAGTTCATTCCAAATCACTTGTTGAACTTGACTAAAGCCTCAATTGGCCAACTAGACCTAACCTAGCCCAATTGACCTTGAACCCAACTTGACCTAAAGGGGTCATGTTGAGACAAACTCAAACATAACCAAAATTGATTGGAAATAAAGATACCAATCCACACCATATGACTAACCAAACCTAAACCTACCCCTGACCTAGCTCAAATAGGTTAAATGGGTCAAATTGGTCAACTTAACTCTTTTGACCTAAATGAAGTCATATGAACCAAATTCAAAACCAAACCAAAACCACCAAAACATTTCAAATGGTCATATGAACTTGACATAACCCTTGGTTTGACCCAATTTCACCAATTGGTCAACTTGACCCAAGTTGACCCATTTTGACCTAAATGGGTCAACATGTGCCAAACCATATCAAATAGATTCCAAATCCAATGAAACTTGGCCAAACCTAGTTTCTCAACATACCCAACATATCCAATTTCAAAAATCAGCAAAATGACCCATCTACCTCTAGGCCATAGAACAAATTTTGGTCTAATCAATGGGTAATTTTGTCAAGCCCTCTTCATATCAACTTGAGACCTTCCTAATAGGTCAAGGGAACCCAATGGAGAGAGGTGCACCCAACCCAATGGGTTTGGGTCAGCCCAAATGGACCCAAGGCCAAAACTGACCTCCTAACTCAAATTGGCTAATTAAAAATCCTCCCTTCACTTGATTTGAAGCACATGGGAGGTTACTACTCTACTCAAGACCTCAAACTAACTATGTGCCAACTACAAATAGATCAAACAACCCTCTCTATATGTACAATTGGTTCAAAATGGAAAGTGAAGGCATGGCCATCTGATCCTTCAAGGGGGAGATATACTCCCCATAATTCCATCTGAATTGAGCACCCCCATTATCGATTGAACCCTAGTGAGTGTTAGGAGCCATCAGAGAGCATTCCCAAGCTTTCTAAGAGGGATTTGAATCTTGCCTTTCTCGATTTTCTTCCTTAGAAAATAGGGGAGCTCATCTCAATTCCTAACTTCCACTTCACTCAAATCCACTTCAATTGCCTTTGCATACTTCATCAGGGAGCTAAGTTGAGTGCACCCAAGCATCCACACAAGTTACCATAGCAAGGAGAGGTGGAATTGGATCAAATCCGCAAGCAAGGAGAAGTGGTGTTGGTCCATAGAGAGATCTACTCAACCCCAAGGCTAAAAATTTCAACAGGGCTTCGTCTCCACTAGACGAAGCTACCTCATCGAACTCGAGCGCCGGTGATCACTTCCGGTGAGGTATGGAATTTTTTGACCACTTAACTTAGGAGATGTTGGTCCTTTGTGAAAGAAATGTTCATGGCATGAGAAATCCATTGTTGGATAGGCTTGTCATCAGCTTAAGATGGTATGGGTAAAGTCTCATTCCAATCGGAGCTCAATTGAGCTCAGACCTTCCCTTAGATCATGGACGGTCTCCATTGATCCTCAGGGAAGAACTGGGATGATCTTGGCCATCCATCCACACATTTTGGATGAACAGTCTAGATTAATCACATGTTTTAGAATTGATTTATCCATTTTAAAACCACGGGATGATCCCTAGCCGATCCATCCTTGATCGAACGGCAGGGATCAAATCTCATCCCGCCGCCACGCCGCTAGCCTGACGTGACATTTAAGTGAATAGCTCACAGCATGACATGTGTAAAGCGCATGGACCGCCACAGTCGGGTTTCAAGCTGTGAGCTAAGGAAATTAATTATGGTTTTAATTAATTATGATTAATCCCTTAAGCTCTAAAAAATCATATCACCCTCGATAAAAAAAAAAAATATGATGTAAATTTTTGTGGAAAGAAATTCAACCTAAAATATTTTAAAAATGATTTCAATGGATTTTGAATTATACATATCTCTGATTTTGGGTTTTAATGGAAATCTTATTTTGCTAATTATTCCTTAATTAATCCTATGATTAATCCCAAACTTCTTGGGTATGTTTTGGGAGATGACTTCTGCCTCCCCTAAATTTCTTGGGCTTTATTGAAGGCTTAATTAGGGGAATTGCAAATGTATTTTCTAATTACTCCCTTAATATAATTAAAGATAATTAAGGGTTTGATTAGTGTTTTAATCTATTATTAAGATTGATTAAGGTTAGATCTAGTGAATAGGGAGCTTAGGGAATAATTTTGGGATATTTCCCCTAAGCTATTCCCTAAACCCTATTTTCTTTCCTTAATCCTCTCTTAATTAAGGGATAATTCATTAATCACTCTCTTAATTAATTTCTAAAAATTCTAATAGTTTCCAGAACTTAATTAATCTACTTTAGGTAGATGCTTAGGTGTTCAAGAGCCTAAGTTTAATTAAGGAAATCAAAACCAAACTCATATGTGTGAGGGGTGTTCTGAAATTACTTAAGTTAAACCCCTTAGCTTAATTAACCATTAATAATGAGCTAAATTGCATCAGGCCCTTTTCTTCCTAGGTGCATTACAAATTTAAATTCCTTGTGAGTTTTTTATGTCATCTCGTTGGCTCATAATTACTTGATTAACTATGCTAGGTGTAGGTAAGGATTAATTAACTTGTTTAATTCATACCTTAACCTAATCAAAATTTAAAATGAAACTTATCATCTAAAAATTAAATAAAAATGTCAAACATGTATGGGAATGGGTTAGGAATAGCAAACTCAACTCACATTTTCAAAATTAAATCAAACTCAAACTCAAACAAAAATTACATTAAATGAACTTTGATTTATTTTAACCTTTCTTACTACATAAATTGTCTTTAGGATTTAAGTAGAGTGAATGTGTTTACATGCTTTCATTGCTTTAGTTCTTTCCCCAAAATGTTAAATATGTATGTCATGTGATTTCATGCATCCATGCTTTTCATATTTTCAAATTTAAAAATGAAAATGTTTACTTTATGTCAAAATTGCATGTGTTGGCTAAAGTAGAAATATGAGTGGCTATTATCACTATTAAATTCAAATTATTTTCAAAATATATGAAACAACTATCAAAACTGAAAGTGTTTTACTTATATTTTAATTATAAGCTTGCATTTGAGTAAGATATAAAGATGTGCTTAGCATAGGTTTTCCTTCTCTTCTCCTTTAGTATAGTTTTGAATAGGATTTGGTAAGATGTATGGTTCATTTGAAAAGAACCAAAAACTTGCCTAATTCCATATCCTATTCATTCCTATGTTATCACTTAAGAAGGTTACCTATACTTGCACATATAAATTGCATAAACAAAACAAATCAACTAATACAAATTTTTGCATTCTTTCTTTTTCATTCATTTCTTTTGTACATATGTTTATATTTAAGGAAAGTGGTATATTAGTCTAGACAACCCTGAGATTGCGAGGCTTTAAGTAGCCCTAAGTAGGTCTTGTACCTTACACCTCTGGTTAACAATGGAGCTGTAGTCAATTATGCCTTTCTTACTTTCATGTCTGCATGTGAAGATTGGATAAGAAATCTCTTTGTTACTTAATGAAAATTATGCATCACAAGAATTCAAATTTTCTTAGGTAAACTAATTAGCATGCATCATAAAGTGTGCTAAACCTTTCCATTTGGTATGTACAGATATGCTTAGGATCCATTCATATGAATGTTATACATGTTGGGAAAGAAATGAAGTGATGTGTGTTTTGTGAATTTAGTTTACTTTACTTAATCTTGAAATGCCTTTCTTTTAAATAGGTTTGTTTAGAGTTCATCTAAACTTAGGATTAATTAAAAAACATAATAAAACATTTACTAAACAAAACCAAAAACATGAATCTACTTTAGAAATTACTTAGGTTAGGGAAGGAAAGAGAAGTTCGCTTCTCTTTCCCTCTCTTTATAACTTAGTAATTAATTATAGAATTCACTTGAACCTAATCAAAACATGAAATAAAATTAACCCAAAAATAATTAAACAACTTAAATGAAACTCTCCTCTAAGTTGAACATGCTTCTCATTTAGAAAATTCTAACTTAAAGCCATAGCTAAACATACCACACAAACCTCCAAAGCGCACACATTAGACTAAGTCACCACTTCTAGCTTTAGGTTAGGATGGTGCATGGTTTGATGCTTACTTTTGTTTTGTGATATTTATTTTGACTAGATGTTAGAATGTATATGCATAGAATGAATGGTAGGGCTATCTTAGTCTAACCATTGTCTTTTGCAGGGGATTGTGCTTAAGGGGAGCTATCATAAATAAAAATATAAAATTGTTTTGCTTGTAGGTGATTATACCCCTAAGCATAATCCAATAGGCCAGGTGGACTTAGTCACCCATGTGTGGGGTGATAAGTCCAATATACATGCTTAGGATTTGTGTGGTTTGTTTTAGCTAATCTCTGTTTTGCAGGTGTTAGTTAGATTTCCATTCTTTTCCTTTTCATGTAAATATTGTAATTAGGATTTTGGAATGATTGCTATGGGTATTAGGATGAACATTGGTCATAATATCTCATCTTATGTACCATGTGAAGCCTTTGGAGCATCCACCTTCCAACCATCCAAAAAAATGAACCAAAGAAGAAAGAAGAAAAGAAGAAGAAAGAAGAAAAGAAGAATGAAGAATGAAGCTTGAAGACCCCCATAACAATGAATTCCTTGATTAATTGTATTTAATTCATTTATAATCCGAGTTGTATAAGGGTAGAGCCAGACTACCCAATTTGTTATTTTTGGGTTTGTGTGGTGGTACCCGACCACGGTGCCTCTTATTCTTTTTGCGATTAGCCTTATAAATTGATTGATGATTTGTTTAGTTTTTGCATTAAGTGGCATCTTTTTCCTAGATTCTTCTTTGCTTTATGTATGGCCTGGATGTGGATTAGGCTCTTAGGGAAAAATAAATCTTTTACCAAACTTAACAACTCAAAACTAAAAATAAAGAACTCATTGTGGTGGCCACCCCCAGGCGGTTGTAAGTCCAAGTAGTTGAGTGGTTTGTCCTCTCTTATGGAGGCAAATAAAATACCCATTTTTTGCCTGAGATTTAGGTTGTGCTTTCGGCCCTCGCCAAAGCTCCATAGATTTAGATTTTGAGATTGCTTTCCCTTTTTTGGGTCATAAGCTTAAATCATCACCTCTTAGGCATTTCCTTAATCTTATGTTATGGAATCATAAGTCCTAAATTTCTAATGAAAAATGTAAATCAAATAAATTAAATCAATTTCAAAAATGTAAAGCCCAATCATAGGATAGTTTGAGATGCTTGTTAGGTTTCCTGGCACCATGGGCATCCCCTACCTATCTTTCTTTTGGCTTTAATAATAACTCCCTCTCTTTGATCAATCGCATTTGATCTTTAAAAAATGAACTAATCAATTGATAGTCCTTTCCTATTGAAATCTTTGAAGATAACGATCATTTACTTTAATCGAGAGTATTCCTAAGGGATCCCGTCCCTTAGGATGTAATTAACTATGGGGGCTTGTCCCTGTAAGAAACTTAGCGAACCCAGTTTAAAATAAACTCTGCTTTACTTTTCCATGTAAAGTAGGGGAAGAATCTCTGGTACATATGTAGACCCATCATCCTTAGGAGTCCTTATTGAGGTGATTAGGTCTATTAAAGGGTAGTGACTTCTATCTCTCGAGATAGTACACTATTCCTTGATGATGTATCCGATCACCTGAATAAACACATCTGTGGATCTACATGGCATCCCAACCAACAGGCGTATATTTTTATTTTCATTTATCCTCTTCAAAAGGATAGATGAAGGTGAGAATATTTTCACCACAATAGTATAAAGCAATATCTGTTACATCCCCCAAATTTTGACAATGACAATAATGGGAAAGTTGTTGATATTGTGTACGATTGCCTTAGAAGAGTCATTAGAGCTTTACTAGCTCAAAACAACGTAAAAGGAAATGAAAATGCCCTATACTATATAAGTCATTGTTTGATAGGAGATGAAATAAGATATTCTCCTATTAAGAAGTAATGTATAGCATTGATACTTGCAACTCAGAAACTGCGACACTATATATTATCATATAGGAGTAGTATCTAAAGTTGACCCTCTTAAATTCTTGATGATTAGACCTACCTTAACTAGTCGCTTAGCTAAATGGACTATCCTATTACTTCAATTTAATATAATATATGTCCCATAGAAGGCTATAAAATGACAAGCTCTAGTTGACTTTCTAGCCATTCATCCCTTACAAGCAAACTCTCCACTCAATGATGAATTTCTTGATGAATAAATCTTTGAAGTAGAGGAAGTTCAACAACCATCAGAATGGAAACTCTACTTTGATGGAGCTTCATTAGTAAAGCTAGCTAAACCACTTAATCTACCTACATTAGATGTCAAAATTGGCTTAATATTTATAACACCGTAAGGAGCTATTCTCTAATATTCATATAGTTTGATGAAACATCAAACCAACAATGAGACTGAATATAAAGCATTAATTATAGATCTAAAACTAGCAATTAACATGAAAATTAAGAAGTTTCTTACTTACAAAGATTCCCAACTCAAAATCTGACAAATAATCAGGTCTTTCAAGATAAATAAGCCTGAGTTGGCACTTTATCATAAGCATGTCTTGGAGCTTCTAAAATTATTCCTTGAAGTAATAATTACAAGGGTGTCACATCAAAATAATTGTAAAGCTGATGTGTTACTTAAATTAGTTAAAGAAATGACATACCCATAGGGAGAGCCAATTAAAATAATAGTTCAAATCAGTGTAGCCTTTGGCATAAACCCTTATGCAAGCCTTTAAAGCTAAGGAAAATCAAGTCTCAACGATAGTAGAGGAAGGTGATTGGTGAGAACCATTCATCACTTACCATAAGGGTGGTGGATTACCAAAAGATAAATCAAAGTCTAATCAAATTTTATAAAGAGCTCTATGATATGCCTTTTGAATGATACATTATATCGATGCTCATTTGACTAAATATGGTTATGATGCTTAGGACTAGATGAAGAAAAAATGGTGATGGCTGAAGTCCATGAAGACTTGTGCAATGCACACCATTTTGGTCCTAAAATAAAAATTAAAATCAAATGAATGGAATACTATTGGCCTAGTATGATTTAAGACTATATTGAACATGCCAAAAAATTTCATCAGTGTCAAATACATGGAGAAACATTGCATCGACCACCTAATAATTTACATCCAACAATGTTGTCTTGGCCATTTAAAAGTTAGGGAACTTATATAATAGACCCAGTAAACCCTCCATCTTCTAGGGTATATCATTTCATATTGGTTGCCACTGATTACTTCTATAAATGGGTAGAAGCATTCTCATTAAAAAAAGCTAAAGCAGACAATATAGTGAATTTTTTTAAGACCATATTGTTTATCGGTTTGGAGTACCTCAAATAATTATATCTAATAATGGAACTACCTTAAAGAATATTAAAGTCTATCATTTTATTGAGAAATATAAGATAGATTATTGATATTTTTCAATATATAATCCAAGAGTCAATAGTCTTGTAGAAGCATTCAACAAAATGTTGTTCAAACTCCTCAAGAAAATTCTATCTAAAAATAAAAAAGAATCGCATGATAAATTATTAAAGCCTTGTGGTCATATCATACCACATATAAAATGGCTACATAAGCAACACAATACTCCTTTGTCTTTAGAGCAGAATCAATTATTCTTCTTGAAGTAGAGCTACCTTCACTCAGTATAAAGTTCAAAATGAACTCACAATGGCAAAAAATATTTGAATACACCTTGAAGAACTAAAAGCTCTCAATGAAGTATGATTACAAGCCTACCAAAATTTAGAAATATATAGAGCAAGAATGACTCAGGCTCATGACCACATGGTTCTTCTAAGAAGCTTCAAAGCAAGTGAACTCATGTTGGTGCATAGAAGGCCTGTTGTTCTATACTAATGAATAAGTGGAAAATTTGACCTAAACTAGGGAGGGCCATATATTGTTCAAAAAGTACATGAAGGAGGATCTTATCAGCTCATTGATATAAAAGGGATAAGACCTATTACTGCTATAAATGGATAATATTCAAAAGATATTCTGCATAACTATTAAAAGCATTATGCTTTATAAACATAAGAGTCAAAATCAACTTTAAAATGATCAATCGAAGAGATACCCCTCATTGAATGTATGAAAAGAAAGTACTCACCTCAAAGAAAAATCATCTGTCAATAGAGGGCAATTTTATAAGCCTGGCATGTTGTAAAAAAATAAAATAATATATATAAGGAAACTCTCTCTAATAAAAAAATGGTTAAATTAGATCCATCATGCCCAAAGGGGTCAGATCTAAAATTAAATAAAAGATCTATTATGTCCAAAGGGGCTGGATTAGATTCATCATGCTCAAAGGATCTAAATTTAAATCTAATCAATTATGCCCAAAGAAGCCAGATCAGATCCATCATGCCCAAAGGGGCCAGATTAGATCCATTATACCCAAAAGGGGTTGGAGCAAATCCATCATGCCCAAATGGTCTGGATCTAATTTTAAATAAAAGATCCATCATGCCCAAAGGGGTCGAATCAGATCCATCATGTCTAAAGGGGTTTGATCTAAATCTAAGCATAAATCCAATATAAGATTTAAGTCTAAATACACCCAAAGGGGAGGGTCTAAATAGAAATTTGGACTCAATCAATTTGAACTCTTGGAAACTAGAGAAGACTGAATAAAAAGCACAAGCACATCACATTCATAAATTCAGATATAAATGCTTTACATAATTCTTGTGAAATTTATATGCTTCTCTTATGAGATTTGCTACAAAATGACTATGATGTTTACCTGAAGAAGGTAAGATGATATGCCTTCTATAGATCCTATTGAGGAGTAGATATGGACCACTATTGAAGCTCATGATTAGTTAGGTTGCAGGAGTGACTCTCTTGGCATCAAGATATGTTGATGGGCAGGTATATTTTTGAGGATTCATTTGCTCAATCATCACATATCTTATTTGTCAATTCAGAGATTCCACAAGGCCATGATCTTATTGATTTGGTAATTAATCTAAAGCTGAGACATCCATGATTTTCATTTAGAGTGGATTGTAGACCACATTAGCTTCAGAAATCAGGATGTGCTACAGCTAGTTGTAAATACAGCTCCCTCTGTAAGCATAGTCAGACTTTTGGGTTATCGCATATTACACCATGAGGCAAAAAATTGGGGCCCAAGGTTAGTATTTGGCACAACATTATCAACTGTCAATGGCTATATATATTGGACATGTCATCACCTATAGATGCATGGTAATATTCTTAGAAGGCCTGATATATATCATGAAGTATATGCATCACATTTTGATTATAGTCACCTCTGATTTACTTGGATCCATAGTATAGCAGAGCATTAGGACAGGATCACCAACACCTATTGGATTGGTCCACATGATATGATGATTACTTTGCCAACATGCATGATATAAAAAGTCTCCATGCCATAAGAATTCCTTACAAGGAGTGTGTACCTCTTGTTCATGAGTTGTTTAGCGTCAGCCAAATGGTTAGAAAGAAGAGGTCATCATGTATTTTCCTCAGGTCTTCATCCTATTCTATATCATTACTATAGATTATTCAGAGAGCGGAGATAAAGTTGTAAATGATAGGGCATAGTTACTTTAGACACATGGTTTGAAAGCTTCTTTATTGCAATAGTATGTTTGCCCCACTTCACACAACTAGAGGATTCATTTGATATGGGATCTCATTTAGTTGAAGAGTTAATCAGTGTTAGATTTGAGGTGGAAGGAAGAGTTCATTTTTGATCAAGCTTAGCACAAGATATTAACAAGGAGCTATCACTAGTGGCTTTTATTGCCACTTGGCTATGATATTTCATATTTCTAGGACACAATAGAATTTTCCATCCTTCCACTCTTGATGGCTAGCTTGCTCGCTTGGGGTGAGAAGATAGCACTGGTTCTAGTATCACTAGCTTACATATACCATGGATTGGGCAAAGTTTGCGTGATGACTGACTCATGACACTATGACATAGATGGTCCTTAGCAATACTTATATATATGGATTCATATACATATATTAGGAGCTTATAGTTGTCCTAAGATGCCATATTATTTTAGAGAACAACATTTCCCCATGATCATGCAGTTGAGTAGGGCAACAGTTTCTTTAGATAGAGATCAGATATGGACCTTCATGTTTGCTCCATTACACATGACAGATCACTTTCAAATCATCTACCTATTAGCTTTTCATAGCCTTCCTAATCAAAGCATGGGATAGAGATTTATAGACTTTCTTACAGATAGAGAAGCACCTTAACTATTTTCAAAGAAAAAATATAAATGCAAAGTAGAATATTTCATCTAGTTAAGACCTACCTGGCTTTGCTATTGACATGATGAGTCTATTATATTGGAGGGATACAATTCTAATATAGTGGCTAAATAGTATGATTTCACTATGGATACACCTATATATGGACTACCAAAAATAGTAAACATAGTAAATACTCATTCCCTAGGGATGCTTCCACTATCTATTCAATTAGTAGTAGCATCCACATCATGGGCTTTCTTACTTTGCCTAAGAATCAGTTTGGGTTTCTATATAGCTTCATTTGAGACTTACATAGGAGTTAGTCACCTATGGCTACTATGGATCTATCATACATACTCTTCCTTTTTAGAACTAGGCTTCCATATATATAATCATAGATTAGCGAGATCTAGACCAACACAATATTTGCATGCCCCTCAACACGTAACTCATGCTCCTAAGAGATCATCAGATAAGTTGGGCAATAGTAGGAAGTGTAGACAAAAGGCTTCATCAACTAAGAAGAGAGATAATAGAGATACTCATAGCCCCATGACAACTAGTCATGATATGGCAGTAGCAAGGATAGATGAGCCTACTTATATTCCTATTCCACCAGTAGCAGTTGAGTCACTTAAATGTTAGATGGGTTGTAATGTCACACTATTATTGTCAATAAACACTAGTGTTGCGTCCCCAACATCTACTTAGCTTATTTGCAGTGAGCATATGAATATTCAAGAAGATCCATAGATAGTAGAATCTTGCACTCTGATGATTAGATATGAGCTGCTTTTGTCAGATTTGACTTGGGTGAAAGTGAGCACCACTTAGGATGATTCCATAGATATTGATTCTTATGTAGAGAGTCATCATGTTTTTAGCTTGAATGATACATCTCAGAGGCTATCTATTTTGGAGATCTCAAGTTTCATCTCTAGAATATGCCACATGCATTCAGACTTATTACATTGCAGCTCTTCAAAGAGTTTAAATCCCATAGTGATAGCATTATGCCATCTACTTCTGAGTGTTGATCTAGAAGTCTTACTTGAGCTTTTTATCTTTTGTGTAGAATCAAACTTTCTATTGTATTGTGCTGTCACTTTGGATCTTAAAGTAAGATAGCTACAACTTTGGGAATCTTTATGTAAGGATGTTGAGTTGGGATATTCTCATTACACAGTACTTACCAAGAGGCCTTGTTTGATACAATGACTACTACAGAAAACAAACTCAATAATATTTTACATCAAGTCTCTCTAGTTCACCAAGACCTCAAGCATAGTCTTAGAGCTTTGAGATCTTGTTAGAGGGAACCATCTAGAGCACAGATTAAGCTCCTAGACATATCAACTGAATTGATAGAGTTATAGATAAGGAGATAGTATTTATTAGAGAGAAAACTATTATTAGGCAGGGTGTCATAGCTATATAAGAAGACTGCTCATAGATAGACCCCTAAGTAACTGAACTTGAGTGGGTCCTTTCCTTATTAGTCCCTGACCAGGAGGTTGTTGTTTAATATCTTCATGAAACTAGAGAGAGGTAGTCTATTATGGATTATAGAGCTCACATAGCCTCTATTTGTATTAGAAAAGTTCAAGCCAATTACTTGAAGATGTAACCTCCACTATGTCATTATTTTAATTGATAAATGAAAATGATTAAAGATTATATTTTATCTCTATTAATTATGCTACAAAAAAATCATAAAATAATAAATAAATAAGCAATGAATGTATCATGTCCAATTAACATGACACATTTATTGGGGGAAGTTTTATTTGTATCTAAAAAATTAAATGAAAAAATGAATTAAAATGAAATGAAATAAAAATGGAAAAATTTACACATCTTGGAATTAGGGCACTGCAGTGTTGTTGCCAACTTAAAGAAATATCTAGAAGCTCAAACCACCCTAGACGGTTACTTGAAAAAATGACAGTGCTGAGGTGCTGTCATGTCTCCTCAGTTTTTTAAATCAAGAAGGTCATCATCCCCGCCCAACAGAAATAGATACCAAAGGGGAGTGGGGAAAATAGTTATAAAGCATAAAACTTCCCCTAGCAGGGGGAAATTCATTATAAAAGGGGAGAGCAACCCCCTCGCTTGCTTCTTCTTCCTCCCTCCCTTACTCTCACTCTAACCAACCCCCTCCACTATTCTTGATCCCGATCATCTGCACTCTCAACACCATGCTTCTATCTACTACAAGAGCAATCTCCTCATGCAAGAAACAAGATTATGACTTACTCTCATCGATTTCACATAAAAAACTTCTAGAATACTTTCTTTACATGATATTCATTTTGAAAATAAAATTTAACCAAAATTTCACAATCGGTCATGGATTCAATGAGAAATAAAAGAGCGTATCTCTATCGATCTTAGATCTAGAATTAAAAGAAAGCTCCTTAAGACTTAAAAATATTCTAGAATCTTGAATGTTGAATGTCTAAGTTCTCCACCGTTGAACTTGGTTTCGACCTGAGAAGAATACCCTTCCTCCATCGATCTTAAATTCAGAATAAGGGAGAAGAGTGTGTTTGAACTAAAATATGTAAAAACTTCATACTGTTAAGGTGTTACATTTCTAAATTTCATAAAAATATATTTAAAATCTTCAAGAATTCAGTTCAATACAGATATTTTCATCCCATAGCACCGTAGCGCCAAGGCCCAGCATAGAGGCATCAAGCTCTTGGGAATGCAACCTTCAACACTTTGTCTAGAGCACTGAGGTGCTAAGAATTGGGTGCCGTGGCACTAAGCTCTCGAGCATAAAGCAATTTTATTAGTGCTGAAGCATTGTCATTTAGCACCACTACACTAAAGTCTCCTGGTCCCCTTATCTCTAATACGGTGCTCCAACACCATCCTTTTAGTGCCAAAGTGCTATATCCTCCAACATTGAACTTGATTCTTGTGTGAAATAAAACTCTCATTCTATAGATCTTGGATCTAGAATAAGAGAGAATAGTGCTTTGCATTAAAATCATGAAAACTAGCATTGCTAAATCATTATGCTGCAAAAGTTTTTTGAATTTTATGTATCAGTAAAGCAACATCATAGCGTTGTAGGTCCTATGCAAAGGCACTGTGTCCTCGATAAATTAAACTTTGGTAGGCATCATATATCTCTATGGTATCAACATCCCAGAGTTGAGGCACTGTATTTCTAAACTTAAAATAATAATTTTAAAACATTCATAGGATAATTAATAAATCAACATCATGGCACAATTATAAATAGGTGCTACATTAGCACGATAAACTCATTTTAAGTTAGAAAATTTTAATCATTGAGCTTTCAAATCCCAAATAGAAAGGTAGATACATAGACACACAAAAGCATTGAAATGCAAAAAATCTTTTTTAATATAAAAAAATTTGTTACAAGAAGTTCTACAATAAAAAAAAGAAAATTAAGAAATTAAGAAATTAAAAAAATACAAAAAATGAAAATAAAATGAGGGGGAAACTAATTGTCATAATCATCATCCTCCTCCTCTTCATATGGCTTTGACTAGGTAGCTACATTAGTGGGATATTGAGGTGCCACAAGAAAAGAAGCCTGACCTGAATCCCCAAAACCATAATTTTTGAACATATGGACTAGTGTCATATTGAACTAGGCCATATAAGAAAACTACTTTAGATATTGATCCATATGATAATCAAATTATATAAAGCTTGATGCCTGCAGCTGCTCTCACCTAGTTTTCTCATTATATCTGAGACTTGCTCATTTAAGGATTGAGAAGATCAGAGTTGATGATTTAGGACACATGAGCTCTGCCCCACTTCGTATCGGGAGCCAATCTCCTCAATAAGTTTTTTGGTTAGAGAAGCCTTTTGAATAAGAGCTTCTTAATCGGATTCCCCTAACACACCCGCCATAGCGCATAAACCATAGATAAGAAAAGGATGACCATACCTACTATAGTGTTGCCTTTAAGCATGTTACAAATGGAATTATAAATAATTTTTTCTATATCAATTGTAAAGCCCTTTTGAATTGAAATTTTTAAAATGGCCCTACCTTGGTTACCACACTAACATTACTAGTGCATCAACTTAGCAGAAATGAAATAATGCCAAGATTTTGATTCTGCCATTAGGCTAGTGGCAAGAAAGTTAATAATTCTTTCCTCTCGCCATTTCCACTGGATGTTGGAATTTGAACCATTGAGAAAACCAAGAATTTCAACAAAATTTAGGTGCTCATTATAATAAAAATGATATTAATTGTAAGCCATATTTGAAATTTGTAATATGCATTTATGGTAGTGCTATCAAAACTTACCCCTGAATTATAACTTTATTATTCTGGTGCTCTTTCCTATTAGCAAAGAACTCTTACACCACGGGGATGACACCGAAGCTATTTTTATAAGCCATCTTAGCCTAGCCATGTTCATTGGTCAAACCTTCTACTCTCCAACCCAGGTTGTAGAAGCACCTTTCCGGGATGAGATGCTTGTGAGTGAGGGTGTATTGATAGCTCTCTTCAGCCTTTGCGCTAACAAATCTACTAGATTCACTTGAGGTCACCCTATTCTTGTTGATGAGCTTCTTGAGTGGCATGATTACTTTCTTAGAAGGAGAGAAAGATAAGAAAATAAAAAATAGGCCTAGGGCAGTTTAGAATGGAAAATGAGACAATGTTATAACTCTAGTGTCCGCTACAATGTCTGTCTGCTAACCCTCGGTTTTGAAATAGTAACATGGCGCTCACTATAGTCATTTAGTTCAGTCAGTTACTATGCTGGTCAAAAAGAGCATTCATTACCATTAATTTTGTAATCGTATACGTGTTAGGAATTGATGTAGTGCTACAATTTTAGTAAAAAAGTTTATCTGTTCAATTTAATGTGCTTCACGTCACCAACCATCCGACTATATAATACTATATGATCTGCGTCTAGGCACTAGTCAGTTGGTCAACATGAATATCTACCCTTGAATGCTACAGCACTAAGCACCCAGGGCCATGACACCAACTTGACAGTGCCATAACTTTATTAAGCACCGAGGTGCTATGTTTTCAACATTAAGGCACTACCCTAAATAACATATTTTTTAATATTAGGGCATTTAATAAAAGTAGACCTATGTTACCCGCATGGGCCCTAGCATAGTAACAATTGCCTAAGTTTAATGTCTGAGGATGTTTAGCGGGTTAACATGAAATAAATTTAAATTACTTGCAAGAATCGATCTTCCAATTTTAATAAAAAAAATTATAAAATTACACCATGTGCAGATAATAACTTAAATATAGAGCATGCTAGTTAATATTCCAAGTTGAGTCTTATGACTAGGTCGTTATACTCATTCCCGATGATGTATGTAAAATTCATTTGGAGGGGATATGTTTAAATTGGATGAAACTTATAATAACTTAAAGTAAACAATTATCCACCTATCCATCATTATTTGTTAAGGATAATAAGATAAGAAAACCTTTATTCACAAATAACTAGTTACAAATTAAATATATAACTATGTTCATCATCAAATAATCTCATGCCAATAAGAATGTGCCTAGTGTCCTCTATCTACATGATATTTTCATCAAATGACACCACATGAAATGCTAATATGACCAAACCTCTTTGATCGGTTGGCTTGGCCTCTATATGGCTCTACTATATTTTGGTCATGATAATATCCTGTATATTTCTTAATGGCTTTGCTCCTTGAGCATTGAATTATATAATATATTTAATAGATAAAAAGCCTTTTGTTAGCTAAGGTCGACTTAAATTTATCACCTTAGACAAATATCACTAGGTCTACAAGAACATATTGTACGATATAACTCATAGCTTTTGATAAGGATTCTTCAGTCAGGAACTAGTTTCCTTTGCTAATTGGACTATGGACCATGACAGCTCAGGATGATAACCATGGAATCTTAATCGGGTGTGTCATCGTACACCCCCCCCCCCCAATCCACACTTTAAGCTAAATGATAGTCATTTATGCCATATCGAACACACCTTTAGACAACATCAATTCATATAAGGTGGATATGCTTAATTGAGAGTGCTCTCTTATTGCGGAAAGAGAGGTAATTAACTATGAAGGCTTGCATTCATTAGAAGTGGAACCCATATCTAAATAAACCTTAATGTAATGTTAGGAGAAATCTAGTTGAATATATATATCAATCTACCTTTTGAAAAAACATATAATGAAAAAAATATACTTCTACCTATCTCAATAAAGATGGCAGAGAGCATCCTCAAAGGTATTTTTTAGATCAATTGCTCAAACATGTCCAAAAGGGCAAGTAGAGGGTATCCTCGAGTGGCACTAACAGATTTATCAACATAGATGATGCCATGGAGAGGTACCAGTATGCACTTATCAACGAACACCACATTTCCGAGAGGAGCTTCAATAATCCGGGTGGTAGCATGGAGAAGATTATCAATGATCGAAGCTTGGAGCATCTCGCCTATGACAACACAGCTCTTGTCATTCTTATAGTGTGGGAGTTCTTCACCAACGTGAAAGAGCACCAGGATAATATAGATTTTTGTATGAGGGAAATGGATATTTTTTATAATACTATCGTTAACTCAGATTTCCATTTACAAAAGTTTATATATGGTTAATAACTTTCTTACGATAATAATCATCTCAATGTTGATGAAATTCTTTGTGTCTCCACTATTAAAAATTCAAAAGTTCAGTGGAAATGATGGGAGGAAAAGATTATTAGTTTTCCTGTTGCGAGCATAATTGTTGAGGCTAAAGCATGGCATTATGTTATTTCTATCAAGCTGATACCCATTGGTAATATCAATGATATGATTAAGGATAGAGCCATTTTGAATTATGTAATTCAAAAAAGATTTACAATATATGTAGGGATGATTTTTTAGAATTTAATTTGTAATATGTTTAAGGGTTGTACTACCTAAGTTATGGTCATTATAAAGTTGCTATGGCACCCAAGAGGCAGGGATGGGGGGGGGGGGGGGGGGGAGGGATAGGATGAATTGAGTATTTTAAAAGATTGTCAAATTAAAACATAGTTTTTTAAAAACTTTTTAGACAAGTTAGTTATAAATTATGAGACAAGAGGCATAAGAATTTTCACGTGGTTCTGTCAAACCCAAAAATTGCCCTATGACTACACCTAGTCACCTTGACTAGGAATTCATTTAACATAATGAGATTATAACCAATCTCCTGTACTTTCCTATACTAGGCCAGTATAACCTCAATACGTACTTTCCTACATGGGCAAGCACAAACCAACATAGTACAAGAGAATAAAAGAAGAAAATATATAAATTATCTCACTCTCAATTTTAATAGATTTTGCACTCAAGTCCCAACTAAAACAATATTAAGACAAATATTAAAGAGAGATCAAATTAATTAAAATTCTTATTTAATTAAAGTTAAAATAATAATATGGACTATATATGAAATAATTGAAGTAAACAAGTCTTAAAAGAAATTATTTTACTTCAAAAGAAATGAAGACTTGAAATGAAAGAACTTGAAAGGCTATAAGATTTTGAATCACTTCAATAATTAAAATATTTTCATGAATATGTAATCCAAGAGACTTCTGCAATGAATAGTTTCAAGTAAACAAGCTAATGTTAATTCCTTAGTTGCAAAATTACTTTGAAACAATAAACCAATAAACCTCTTTAAGAATAAATGTAACCTTATAAAACTTTTTATGATATGAAAGCTATAACACATGAAAGATAAAAATGATTTCAATCCAATAAAAATAATTAATTTTCAAATCACTTGAGATGTGAATAAAAGAGCTTAACAAGAAAACTTTAACAACACTTCATAGAAGTACTTTTCATCTAAATGAAACATTTGAAAAACTAAAAAACAAAATCATATAATGGATTGAAAACCCTTACTCAAATCTTTGTATGTGCAAGCAGTGAGGGAAAGACTTGAGTTGATTTTTCTAAAGCTTGAAGAAGTATCAAAGTGAATTTTGGCCATGCAAGAATTCAATGGGAGTTGTCAACTTTTTAGCACTTTGAATCCACCAAACAATTTGCAAGATTTCAGCCAAAAGATTCTAATGAGAAAGAAAAGAGATTTGGCACTTAATCTTCAAGAGACGTTTCAAGAAAAGATTTTGTAAGGATTTAGCCTAGAGAGAGGAAGTAGAGTAATTAAATCATGAGATAATCCATTTAAATAGAGTTAGGATCAAGAGAATGTAGGTTAAGCCAAAGGAGAAGAGGAAGGAAATAATAAGAGGGAAATATTTATAAGGAAAGTATTTTATTTCAAAAAAAAATGAGCACATGCAAAATAAATTCAAACAAAGATGCTTGAATTTGGGCTAAGAGAGAAAGGAGAGAGAAATATACGATGGAAGGATATCAATCAATTCAATCATATACAATCAAGAGAATAAATTCCATTGATCTTCGGTGAAGCATGAATAAAAAAAGAGAGAACATTATTTTGGCAAGCTATTTGAGTCCAAGTAATTAGCCACATGACCCTAAGTTGAATCTAACTCAATTTAATTAAGGAGTGGATAGCTAAAGATAAAGAGAGGGAAAGAAAAATACACTTAGGATAAATAACTCAAATCAAATAAGCCAAGTGATTAAACAAGGAATTAATTCAAAATAATTTTGAATTTGAATCAATCACATGTAGGAACGGCCAAGAAAGAATTCCAAATAGTGATTCAATCAATATAAATTAAATTAACTAAGATTGATTTGAAGAATTAAGCCAATTTACAAAAGATAAAAATAATAAAATAAATCAAGAAAATCAAAAAGGATTTTCGACCACATAGTTTCCAAATAAGGATTTAATCTCCATTCAATACAATTGATCATGAATAAATTATGAGAGATTTGATTAGAGAATATATAAATTAATTTAAACAAATCTAATTACTCTAAATAGAATACAAGGAGGGGCCAGCCATATATTTCAATAAATAATAAAATTTAAAATGAAAAGAGTTTAAATACATGGCTCATTTGAATTTAAATTTGAATTAATTTAAATTAATTCAAATAAACTCAAAATAACTTAATTAAAGCATGATAGGGTTGGTAAAAATAGTCCATAAATGAATAAATCCAAATTTATTGTAATATGATAATGTATATTTAATTTAGATTCAAAATAATTTAAATTCAAACTTGAAATAAAAAGATTTTTGAAACTTGAATAAATGAGGGAAATTATTACAGAAATAATTTGAAAAAATCTCACATGATTTATATTTTAAAAGTATTCAAAATATACAGACAAAATATTACCAAAATAATAAAGATGATATGAGAGAGAGAAAGAATAATTAGTATAATTCTTGAGTAGTTTTATTCTTATGCAAAAAATGGATAATCAATTTAATTAAGCATGTAAATAATTAAATAAAGTCTAAAATAAATTCATCTTACATGAAAACACAATAGATGATAATTAAACTCATAAAAAAGTGATTTAGATTATCCAAAAAGATAATTCAAATAATAATTAAAGAATAATGCAATTTTAAAATGTAGAAAAATATGGAGAAGTTTAAATAAAATATTTTGAAATGATTAAGAAATTAACTTTATTTTATTGAGCTCTTATTTGACCTATTTTATTAAATATTAGAAAATTTTTAAACTACCATAATATACTTGATATGACTTTCCTAATTTGACTAAGCAACCTGAGTTTGATGAATTTTGTGAAACACTAAAAATAAATAATTAGTAGCTTCAATAATATATATTTATCATCAATGTAAATATACATTAAGATTAACATTCATAATGACTAATATAAATAATTTATCTTTCAAAGTAATTATTCATTCTTATTACACAAGATTTATTATTGTGAAATCAAATGATGAGATACACAAGGTGTATGCTCAACATTCTCCTCCTATTTAGTGATGACAAACCATTGTTGGTGTGACAGATAAAATAAATTAATAAAGATTTTTCTCTCTGTGACTAAATGCATATGTGAGAAATTAAAAGTTTAACTAACATAACTTGTGATTTAAACCAACATCAACATTTCTCCCCCTTTTGAAATCATCGAAAGGGACACAATAAGATAGAAGTTCGTTATATCAATAAAACTCCACCCCTTAATTAACTAAGGATAAAATAATTAAGATTAACATTCTTGATATTCTCACCTTATTTAATGTAAATTAATATATATATATATATATATATATATATATATATATATATATATATATATATATATATATATATATATATATATATATATATATATATATATATGAAACTAACTTTGAATAAACAAGTAAATAGAGGAAAATATCATATGTAATGAAAAATATACAACTAAGCATAAGAAGATGCAAACATGTTTGTAAATAAAAGTTTAGCAAAATTTGAAGCAATTTGATATTCCACATCTTAACCATTCAAAATGAATAATATTTTAAAAGTAATAACAACATAAGATACCAACAAAAAATATATTATCATGAAATCTAATGTAATTGAAGAAGACGGGAAAAAATCATAAATTTGCAGCATGACTCATAGAACCTAATTACATATTTCTTTCAATTTAATTCATACAAGCTAATTTATGAATCATATCCTATTTTTAATATAAGCTAAGGTAAACTAATAATCATGAGCTATATAAAGTAATAATGTGTCTCCAATAATGCATACTAAGATACTTTTCACTTAACGTGTGTTGAACATGCTTGATTGAAATCAACACACTGTTAGAAACTATAATTTATTAATGGGGTAAATGAAATTAAATCAAGTATAAAATAATGCTAATGTCAATTATATAAATAATTTGATCTCTAAAATAGAAAACTAATCAAGTTTATGTTTATTAAATGAATACAAGGTGTATATTGAATTTACTTATCATGAATGTTAAAGAATTTTAAAATATGAATCCAAATCATGATAAAAAAACATTAACTGGCTAAACCTTATTAAACTCATAAAGTTTGAAAATGTTAAACCTACAATAAACCAAATAATATATGAAATTCATAGAATTTACAAAATTAATTTCAAATTTTATTTTGAGACTATTCATTCATTTAAAAAAATTGAATATGAAGTTTATATAGATTAGTTTTTATAAAGGTGGTGATTTTATTGATTACTCAAAGATACAATAATCCAAAAAATACACAAAAAGGAAGAGAAATTACCAAACTTCTGATCTAATGTAAGGTAAGCCCATGTTATCACTAGGCACAAGTAATTTTAGTTCTTTATTAGGAGACTTGGAGAAGGAGAATTGTTGGAGTTGGGATCCACGTTTACCCAGAAGATCTGCAGAATGATTACCTTTCCTCCATATGTGAGAGCAAGATATATTAAGGCTCTTCATCAAACTTCTATTAGATTTGAGAGTACTAATGATATACCAAGGTGGTAGTTGATGGTGTCCTTCATTAAGAATTTGGATAAGTGTCATTTAATTTGATTCAATCCAATTTTTTAAGTGTGGATTTATGGAAGCAAATAAGAGAGCATAATACAAGGCAACCACCTCAGAATGGAGTACTGAATGACCAGTAAGAGGCATTGAGAAATAATGAATGTAGTTCCCCTTTCAGTTTTTGAAAATTTCTCCAATACCAACCCTATTAGACTTTGAATCATAGCTACCATAAATGTTGATTTTAATGATATCATAGGGAGGTTTCTGCTAGTATACAAGGTTCCAATTAGAAAGAATGCTATTCTCAAGTTTTTTCTTGCTACTAGTAGCTCTAAGTTTTTCATTTATATCCATTTTCTGTAAGCGGGTTCTGATTCTGAGTGTAGTGGTTTCAGGAGTAATACTTGAGTCATTGTGCTTAAGGTCATTCCTTGTTGTCTAAATAAACCAAAAAATGATAAATATGGATTTCATGACTTTGGTATTCAGATTATAATCCTTTGACTAAAATTTTTCAAAGAGTTGTCGTAGTTGAGTGGTCATTACATTATCCTTCCAATGGATCTAATCAACAAAAGCATTCCAGATTTTTCTAATGAAACTATATTCAATGAAGATGTGTAAAAGCCCTTCCTCCTCTTCTTTGCATAAATGACACATGGAGGGTAATCTCAATCCTTTGAGCTTAAGGATATCATCCAAATGGAGGAAATGATGTAAGAGTATCCAACAGAAAAAGGAGATTGAGGGTTTGAATTTGGAATAACAAATTGCTTTACCCTAAATGACTGGGTTGGTGTCTTTCCACTAGGTAAGGTATATTTTCTTATGAATGGAATGGCTGGTGGCTCTCCCCTGATCACAAGCTTATCTTTTCTACCAATCTCAAATGGTAATCTACATATTTCTTTGCAAATGTATGAAGGAAGGATTAGTTAACTTATCATTGTCCCATTTAGCATCAGTTTACAAATCTTTGATACAACAGGAGTGTAAGGGCCTCTTCCCAACAAATTCCACATAAAGAGGCTCTTCACCCAGCCAATGATCATTCCAAATATCAACCAGTCCCTCATCAAAGTCCCATAAAATCAACTTTTTTGCTTCCTCCCTATGCAACAACATTTGTTTCCATATTGTTGTTAAGAGACTATGGCACCCAAGAGGGGGAGTGAATTGGGTTTTTAAAAAATAATTTTAAAAAAAATTAATTTTAATCTTTTGAATAAAACTTAAATCTTTAATGATAAAGTTTTAGAGAAATAAAATAACAATCAGTGACAGAATTGAAAAGTAAAGTGTAGAAAAATATAGAAAAAAATATAAAAACTTTTACGTGGTTCAGTAAAACCCCAAAAATTGGCCTACGTCCATGCCTAGCAATCCAAGTTAGGAATTCACTAAGTCAAAATGAGATTACAACAAATCTCTCATACTCTCCTTCATGGGCTAGTACAATACAACACCATAATTTCATTAATGGGCAAGTACAGCCCAAGAACATACTTTCCTTAATGGGCAAGTACAAACCAACAATAAAGTAAGAAAAAAGGAGAAAGAAGGATTTAACTCTCAATTTTAAAATAATTGTGCTCTCACAACCCAACTACAATAATATTAAGGCAAGTGAATTCAAAGGAATGAAAGATAGATCACTTTAATTGATATTTAAATTTGAACATATAATATATATATATATATATATATATATATATATATATATGATATATATATATATATATATATATATATTATATATATATATATATATATATATATGTAAATGAATCTTTAAAATATTTGATGTGAATATGATAACTTGAAATCAAGGTGATTTAATTTATTATTTTAAATATAGCACAATAATGATTTGAAACTTCAATCAATCACTTGTTAGAAAGAGACTTATAGTTTTCCAAAAGATCAAATGAAAATAAAATCTTAAATCACATAAACTCAAATAAAATCTCTGTTTAAAAAAATTATTATTTCTACAAAAGATGAGATGATTTAGAAGTAATAGAACTTGTCACTCACAAGTATTTTATATGAAATAATCACAAAGACAATAATCTCTATCTAGAATATGTAGGAATAATAAAGAGAAAACATCATGCAATAATACACTTTAATTCATCAACCACAAAGCATTCGACCAACCAAAAAAATATAGAAATAGATAAGTTAAGCACAAAACAAATTAACCAAATGCATAAGAAACTCAAGCCAAGAAAGAGAACAAGGTCACTTAGTATGTAAAATCATAAACTAGAATGAAAGCACCTTGTTAAGCTTTTGTCCATAAGGAATCCACCAATCCTCCAAGTTCTTTTGTACAATCTTCAAGCCAATCACTTGTAGGTTGGAGTATGGAAAAAGGATGAAGAAATTGGCACTTGATTCACCAAGAAGAGATCTCTAAGGTTTTGCAGAAATTTGGCCAAGAGAGTTTTTCTAAGAGAGATTTTTCCAAGAGGGTTTAACCTAGTCTAAGAAACATTATTTATAAGACAAGGGTCATGACGTTCAGCCAAGAGAAAGTAAAATAGGAGGGAAACTCATTTGGAATTAATTTAAACATAAACCAATCAAAATAAAATTAAATGGCATGAGATAAAAATCCGGCCAAAGAGAAATAAGAGGGAATTTAAAATGGAAGGTTGGTTTAATAAAAATTGATTTGAAATTCAAATTTTATAAGAGGGATTTCAGCCAAGGAAAGGAAGAGGGAAGGTTTAATTAGTAACTGATTCAACTTGAATCAATTAAATTAAATTAATTTAACATGATGAAGAAAATTGAAAAAAAGGGGTTATGGAGGGAAAATTAATTTGGAAGGAGATTTAAATTGAATCAATTCATCATATGACCTAATTTATAATGTAATTAAGAATTTAATGCTTATGTGGTTTGGCCGAGAGAGAGAGAGAGAGAGAGAGAGAGAGAGAGAGAGAGAAGAGTTTGAATTATTACTAAACAAGTCTTGGCACAATTAATTATCCAAGTGGAAAAGGGAATAATTCATATATTTGATTAATTTAAATTAAGCATGATATATGGTCAACCAAAAAGGAAATTTCTATGATGTGATTCAATTAGTATTTAATACAATATCATGGAATATTCAATCAATTTATTTTTATTGAATGAAGGAAGGAAAGAGATAACATACAAGTTTTATTTAATAAAATCCAAGGAATATTCAAAAATTCAGCCAAGCTACTTTCCTAAAATAGATTAAATTTATTTTAATGTAATTAATTTGAATTAAATGATGATGGATCAGCTCTTACAAGAGTTTAAATCAATTTCATTAAGAGATTAATTTGAATTTGAATATGATATAGTTGGACAAAGGAGGTTTCCAAAAATAGAATTTATATAAAAGGAAAGAAGATAATTCCATAGCTTATTTTAATTGAATTTGAGTTAACTTAAATAAATTTACATTAATTTAAACTAAATAAACTATATTAGCATATGATTAGCCACATAACATTCCATAAAGAGAGGAGTTCAAATTTGCGTATGTAATCAAAGGAATATTCAATTTGAATTCAAAATAATTCAAATTAAAGATTCAAATAAATTAAATTTTGAATTTATAAAAATATGGGATAATTACATAAATAATTTGAATAACTCTCTCACAATTTATTTAGCAAATAATCATAAAACAAATTCGAATAAAAAGATTTAGGATGAGAGATAGGATAGGAGAGAAAACATTAAGGCAATAAAAGAGAAAAATAATACCATGAATAATGTTTGGTTAATTTAGATTCATCCATTGAATATATGGATAATGAACATGACTAAGCATGAGAATAATTTAATGAAATGTGAACTTAATTTAAGTTGCATGGAAGCACAATAAATTGTTAAGAGGTTTGAGCATAGGTTACGATGTGATACAAAAGTTTCTCACAATCAGTTTGGTTTCATGCTAAGTAGATCTACTATGGATGTTATACATTTGTTAATAGGTTTGATGGAGAAGTATAGAGAAATTAAGGAGGACCTACATATGTAATTTATTGATTTAGAGGAAGCTTATGATAAAGTTTAAAGAGATGTTCTTTGGAGAGTTCTAGAATAGAAAGTAGTTAATATTGGTTATATTCAAGTCATTAAGGATATGTATACTAGAGCTATTACTTGTGTCCAAACACAAGGAGGATTGACAAAATATTTTTCTATTTTAGTTGGATTACATCCAGGATCAGCTTTAAGCGCTTATCTTTTTACTTTAGTTATGGATGTTCTTACTAGGCATTTACAAGAAGATGTACCTTGGTGTGTGCTTTTTACTAATGAAATTCTTCTTGTTGATAAGACTAGAGAGGGAGTCCAAGAGAAACTTGAATTATGGTGGTCAACTTTAGAGTTTAAAGGTTTTCATTTAAGTAGATCTAAAATCAAATATATGGAGTGTAATTTTAGTTGTCGAAGTTCTAGTGGTAGTGTTGTGACATTAGGTGAACAAGTGATTAATAAGAGTAAGCGATTAAGATATTTAGGCTCTATTGTTCAAAATGATGGTGAATTTGATGGAGATGTTATTAGTAGAATTCAAGTTGGATGGTTGAAGTGGAGGAATGCATCGGCCTTTGTGTTGAGAAAAGTTCCACTCAAACTTAAGGGAAAATTTTATAAGATGGTGGTAAGACCTGATAACTTATAGTGTGAGAATGTTGGCCAATAAAAGAGAAGCATAAGACTAAGTTAAGTGTTATAGAGATGAGGATGCTCAGGTGGATGAGTGTCTTTACTCTTTGAGATAAAATGCGAAATAAGTATGTTCAGGAAAAGTTGGAGTAGCTCCTGTAGTAGATAAGATTAGAGAGAGTTGCCATAGATGGTTTGTCCACATAAAGCGTCGGTTGTCTGATGCCCCTGCTAGGAGAGTAGATGCATTAGATTTTCCTTATGTTATGAAAGGTTGAGGTAGACCTAAAAAGACTTGATTAAGATGTATAAAAAATGACCTTAGTATACTTGAATTAAATGAGAATTTGACACAATATAGGACACAATGGAGACAAAGGATTCATGTAGCTGACCCCACTTAATGGGATAAAGGCTTGTTTGTTGTTGTTGTTGAAACACGATAAAAGTAACAAAGTTTATGTATTTAGTTCACATTATCAAAAATGAATAATTTGAAGAATAACTGTAAATATGAAGAGTATAATTTATGAATAATTCTAAAATAAATTATTTTCCAACGAATGAATGATTTATTTTATTTTAGTGAGCTTTTCATTGGCCTTAATATAGTAAATCCTAGAAAAATTCCCACATATATAGATATATATATATATATATATATATCATCAATATAAATCTAAATTAAGAATGACATTCATAATGATTAATGTGAATAATTTATCATGCAAAGAGATAATTAGTTCTTATTACACAAGGCTTGTAATCATCAAATCAAATGGTGAGATACACAAGGTGTATAGTCAACAATTGTAGAGTCTATAAGCTTCATTTTTACTGCCATTGGATGTGAGTTATGCAATATTTCTTCACTATGAAATCAGTCAAAAGTAAGTTGTTCTCTTTAAGTTTAATCCATAGTTTTGGTGTTACATTTGATTTTCTCCTCAATTGTCTTGAAGCCCAGGCCACCAACTGGTCAATTTGCATAGCTTTTTCTAACTAGCCCAATGGATGGATTTATGTTTATGAGTCCAAATAAATCTATTTAACATCCTCTCAATTTTTTGTTGGATAATTTTGTGATGTGCTGAACTTGAGAGGTGTATAATGGAATTTTTAAGTTGGGTTTCAAGGTGAGAATTAGCAATGCAGTCCATATGAGACATCTCTTATTCTATTTTGTCAATCTTTTCACCAGTGACTTTAATCTGGTGATGGATGTTGCCAAAAACTTTCTTATTCCATTTGTTTAAGCCTTGAGTAATGATCTTGTAATGGGATATATATGTATCCAATGGTAGGGGTGCTCTCCACTATGCCAATACTTTGAAATGCAATTAATAAAATCAAGGTGGGATGCTCACACGTGAAAGAATTTGAAAGGAATGTGTTTCAATTTAATGATATGATCAAAACTAACCAGCAAGGGGGAATGGTCAGAAGCTATTCTAGTAAGGTGTTGAACTTCCAAAGTGCAGAAAAAGGTGTGCCAATCTAGGTTAGTGAGAATTCTATCCAGTCATTCCCATGTTCTCCCTCTCTTCCATGTAAATGGTTTACCTTTAAATCCAACATCAAATAGGTTGGCTTCTTCAATGCATTCAACAAACTTTGAAATGATGGATAAGCTTGGTTTTTTTACCTTCTTTTTGATAGGACTAGCAATTATGTTGAGGTCTCCCCAAACTAACCACTTGGCCTAGAGGTGTGCACACTGATTTGCTTTATGTCATTCCATAACTCTAATTTATGTTGATGGTTATAAGCAACATAAATGACAGTGGAAAAGATGCAGAAGTTGTTGTCTTGAAACTGGAAGTGTAAGTATTGATTGGAATCAATAAGGGCTTGAATTTGGAATTTAGGCTTGTAGAAGAGCCAAATTTTGTTGCTGATGTTAGCAATAATGTTGAAGTTGGGAAATCATCTAGTGATCTTTTGAAGATTTTGTATATGTAAAGAGGTTATAATATGGCAAATATTTTAAGTTTGTGTGTTCTCTCAAGGCTTCTATGTCTATTAGTGGCATTGGCCTTATCAATGCCCCTAATGTTCTAAATCATAATATTTGTCATATAAGGGTAGAGTTACTTCTAGTAGGTCTTCTAGAAGTACCTTCACCACTTGAGTTGTTGCCTACATTCTGAAATTTATTTTCCAAAAGATGTTTCAATTCCATGGTTCCTTTTTGCATTTATTTTTTACTTTTGTGGGTGTGCTAATCTTCCATAGCTGAGTTGAAGATGTCATCATAATGTTCTTCAGCAAGTAGATTAACTTGGTTTTGAATTTCAGTATCCATTTCATTATTATGATCAGGTTGTGCTAACTAGAAAGGTGTAGACTATTGTGAGGAGGATCAACTATAGATAATAGATTTTTAGCAAGAGGTGTTTCATTGCTCAGATGATTGATATTCACTTCAATAGCTCCTATGTAGTCAATTCTGGAATTTGAGTAATCCTAATGGGTTTTCTAAAAAGGGGATAATAGAGCTATAAAAGGTATTTTAACATGGATATTGTTTTTTCTTGAGTGATTAGAATTCAGTTTGCTTTCAAATACCATATATTACATTTTAGAGTTGTCTGAATGGAGGTGTTGTGGGTCTCTATTATCAGGTTGTAAAGGGGACTGCTGTTATTAGCCATTCTTGTATTAAATTGAAAGGAGATTGAGTTGTCTTGATTAAGAGTGTCAATTGGCTGCTTATTCCTCTCATTCTTGCTTATTCTCAATTTAGAATGGGCAATGAAGAACTTTTCCAGATTGTGACCAAACATTCTGCATTTTCTACTATATAATGGCTTTTGTTCAATTTCCACTTTTTCCAATACCCATTAGATTGTGTGCCTATCCATATTTCATCATTATAAGTGTCTGTTATGTCCATTTCCACAAGGATTCTTATTGCAGATGGTTTGGTTAGGTTGAAGGTGGGGTGTGTCAAGTTTTAGGGGTCTGCCATATGTAGCTTCTATTGAGTAAAGGATTTTCTTGTTGAAGAGGTGCATCTTTAGTCTAGGTAATTTAATCCAAATGAGGCTATGTTGTAGTCAAAAGAAGGAGTCCACTTTAGGAATTTAACAAGTACATTATCAATGTGGTAGAGCTTTTTAGAGAAGAGTCTAGCATAGTCTTCTTCTTTAGAGAGTTTAATCATGATGTGACTTCCATCCAAAAGGCCAACCTTCCAATCTCAACCAAGTTTAAGTTCATTGAAATAGTTTCTTATGGTGTCCATCTTAGGATGCTTGTAAGTAAATTTGCCTACTAGAGTAAACTTGGAAGGCTTTGCCAAGCTCCATGTTTTTTATTCAGTAAGCAAAATAGCATGTTTTTCACTCTTCTTATAAGATTTTCTAAGAAGGGAAGAGCTAGAGCCTTCAAACAAAAGAATCATGATATGATTGCAAAAAAAGGAGGATATTTGAGTTAGGGGGGCTACCATCTGCCATTGAACTCCTATGGGGGGGGGCTCCATGCATAATGGGGAGAAGAAAGAATATGAGAAGAAATAGATAAAGAGCTAGGAATCCAATGAAATAGTAACTAGGGATAGGGAGAGAAACATATCCAGAGAGAGAGAGCCCGACCTCGGGGTAGGTGGTGGATGAAGACTTGCTTATCTATAGATTAGTAAAGTATGAATGAAACATAACTAATCTAAGGACCTTAAAACATATAAGGAAGGGATCAATTAAAAATATATAATGTGTTACCTCATACCATTCCTTTTGTATATTAATTTGAATATATACCTTTGGGCATTTTAATATTGCTTTTGTATACCTATATCACTTGTCTTCATTAGTCCTTCATGAAGACAAACCTGCAATTCATTCTCAGTTTCTTGATTTTGGTATCCAAGCAAGCTTGGATCGTTTAACATTAGGAGCAACATGAATATTAGAATAAGTAGATGATGGGCAATGCAAACTAGTTCCCTTAGGAATCTAAATATATGAAGATGAAGCATTTAATTGCATGGATCTCTTACATGAATGAACATATGAAACATGATCTTGCCTAAAATAATAAGTACAAGTAACTTTGGGCAAAGCATGCATAATTGAATTATAACTTCTAGGTTAAATTTTTGAGAATGAACTAACATGCTTGTCAGATGTACAATTATTTAAAGTATGTAAATAATTTGAATATTGCTTGTAAGGCATGGATGAATTTGAATGTAAAGCATGTGAGCAACTAAAACTTGTAGAAGGTAAAGCTATGTCATTTAATTTACCTCATCATGTTCAACTTTACTTCTAGCTATAACTCATTTTGCAATACTTTATTTTCATCTTCTAAAGTTTTAATTTTGAAAATAAACTCATCATGATAGATAAATCACTTAGCAAATAATTTACTTTTAATATTCAATTAAGATACTTCATTTTCAAGAAAATAAATCTTATCATGAGATTTTTAAGCATCTAATAAAAGTGACTCGTTTTCTTTCATCAAAGTATCAAGATTTACTTTAAAACTTCTAGACTTTCTTTTAGTGGAAATGTATTTATTTTTTAATTTATTATAAACATATACTAATTCATCAACTACACTAGACAACTCTTCATAAGATAGATTTTCTACCTCAAGATCATCCTCAGATTCAGTTTGAGAATAGAAACTTTGGGTGACTATCTTAAGGGATGTAGTTGGAAGCTCTTTTTTTTTTTTTTTTCTATAAGCACTATAAGGCTCTATTTAAAAGTTTCTTCATTCTCCTTTCTTTTGTCTTTATTATTTCTCTTCTCACTCTTTTTTAGGACCAAAGGTATGCATTTCGGGCTTCAAATTTATTTTTGTGGAATTCTCAATAAGAATTTCATTTTCTTATAAGGACTTCTTCTCACTTATCTTACAATCACAACTATATAACAAAATGAGAGCATCAAGTATTCTAGATTTAAAAGCTAATAAACAAAAAAGCTCATTAGGAAGAGATATCTTATTGGAAAGTTAGGGGGTGTAAATAGGTATTTAAAGGATTATCAAATTAAAACTTACATTTTAAAAATTTATTGGAAAGTTAGTTATAAATTATGATAGAGCACAATAATAAATCAAAATAAATGCAGAAATGTAAGGGGATAAGAGGCACAAGGATTTCACGTGGTTCGTCCAAACCTAAAATTAGCCTACATCCATGCCTAGTCACCTTAACTAGGAATTCATTAAATAGAATGAGATTATAATCAATCTATCATACTTTCCTACATTGGGAAAGTACAACCCAATACCGTACTTCCTACATGACAAGTACAAGGCAACATTGTACGTTTTGCATGAGTAAGTACAACCCAACAAGGTACAAGAGAACAAAAGAAGAAAAGATAAAAAGTATCTTACTCACAATTTAAAAAGATTTTGCACTCAAGTCCCAACTAAAACAATATTAAGAAAAATATTAAAGAGATTAAAATAATAATATGAACTATATATGAAATAATTGAAGTAAATAAGTCTTAAAAGAAATTATTTTACTTTAAAAGAAATGCACACTTGACTTGAAAATCTATAAGATTTTGAATCACTTAAATAATTAAAACATTTGGATGAATATGTAATCCAAGAAACTTGTGTGATGAATACTTTCAAGTAAATAAGCTAATGTGAATTCCTTACCTGCAAAATTACTTTGAAACAATATAACAAGAAACCTCTTTAAGAATCAATGTAACTTTATAAATTTCTTTATGATATGAAAGCTATAACACATGAAAATAATTTCAATCCATAAAAATAATTGTTTTCAAATCACTTGAGATGAGAATAAAAAAAGCTTAACAAGAAAATTTAAACAATACTTCATAAAAGTCCTTTTCATCCAAATCAAACAACTGAAAAACTAAAAAGTAAAGCATATAATGGATTGAAAACTCTTACTCAAATCTTTGTATGTGTAAGCAATGAGGGCAAGACTTGAGTTGACTTTTTCAAAGCTTGAAGAAGCACCAAAGTGAGTTTTGGCCAAAGAAAGAATTCAGTGGGAGTTATCAACTCTTGCTTTTTGAATTCACCAGATAATTTGTAAGATTTCAACCAAAGGATTCCAATGAGAAAGAAAAAATGATTTGACACTTAGTCTTCAAGAGACATTTCAAGAAAAGATTTTATAAGGATTTGGTGTAGAGAGAGAAAGCAAGAGGACTTAAGGCAACACATGAAAGCAAGGCGATATGTACAAATTAAATGAAATTCATCATTCAAAATAAAATAAATAAATAATTATTCACCCATTCATCATTATTTGTCTAGGATGATAAGCTAAGAAAATATTTGCTCACAAATAACTAATGTCAAATTAAATATATATATGTTCATACTCAAATAATCTCATGACAGTAAGGACATGACATATGTTCTCTATCAACGTGATTTTCCTGCCAAAAAGCACCACATAAAATGCAGACATGACCAAAACCCTATGACCAGGTGGCTTGGCTTCTATATAGCTCCCCTATATTTTTATCACAGTAATAGCCCGTATGTTTCTTAATGGTTTTTCTCCTTGAGCAATGAATTATGAAATATATTTAATAGGTAAAAGCCTTATGTTAGCTAAGGCCAACTTAAGTTTATTACCTTAGACAAATATCACCCAAGTCTATAAGAACAGCTTGGATGATCCAATCCATGGCTATTGATAAATATTGTTCAGTAAGGAACTATTTCCCCCAGTAAAGTAGACTAGGGACTACGATAGCTCTGGACGATAGAACCATGGGATCTTGATTGGGCATGTCATCATCCCCCCTAATATACACTTTAAATTAAATGATAGTCATCTATACTTTAACACTCACACAACTAGATACTGATTCATATTAGGAAGATATGATTATTTTCAACCTTAATCATAAGTGCTCTTTTATTGAGGTAAGAGGGGTAATTAACTATGAAGGTGTGCATTCATAGAAAGCATAACCCATATCTAAATAAACCTTAACATATTATTAGGGGAAATCTGGTTGAATATATAACAATCTGCCTCATGTGAATACATATTCCTACCCATCTCAATAAAGATGGTGGAGACCATACTCAAAGGTATTTTTTTAGCAATCGCTTAGTTTTAGTTGTCTTGTGTGAGAAGAAGACTCTTTGTGTGAGAGGAAGAGCCCAATCAAAGGAACAATTTTGATTAGAGGGAGTGTGTAGCAAAGAATAAGATTGTACAGAGAGTAAAGAGTGGCTAGAGTAAAGAGAGGTGAGAAGCGAATGAGAGTGTCTAGCCTTCTCTTATTATAGGAACCGATTCTCAACTGCTCCTGCTCTCCTAACTACTCTCACTCTCCCCTTGGTCGATATCACTGTGGGGATAGCTATTGGTAGAAGTGATTAAGGCTTAAATTCTATAGGCTTAGGGGGAGCAACACCAGAACCTAGGCACTAGAATTGTGACACCATAGCACTCGGAGTTGGGATGCTTCATTTTCATCATTTTTTCATTTTATTTGCAAACACTAACTACATATGACTCATTCTCTGAGCTAGTTTCTAAGTTGATATGCATCATGGGAGGGCCTTTAGTAGTTGTTAGAAATACTAATCTCCCTCCTCTCTTGTCTACCTAGTGTTTTCTCTATCTTCATCCTTTGGTCAAGGAATACCATCTACTCATTAGAATGAAGAGGTCATTTGTGCCTTGATGATAATATTTGGGCCAACTTTCTTCCATAATTATTCTTTTTATTTTGTTCATTCATTTTCTTTTTCTTCTTTTCTTTTCTTTCTCTCTCTCTCTCTCTCTCTCTCTCTCTCTCTTTGCTTTTTCTCCTTTCTCTTTTAGGGACTCTTATTTTTTATTTGGTGTTATTTTAAACATTCTCTAAGAAGATTGTATATTTTATGGGGAGATAATTGGCTCCATCTTCATAGATCCTAACCTTATGCACTAAGAATTGCTTTAAGTCTCTTTTAATGCAATAGTCTACTCCATCATTTAAAAATTTGATGCATTGGTGGAGTAAGGATGGTACCATCTTATTTTCATGCCTAATAAGGCATTGAAAGATATGTTTAAGTATATAATGTGGATCTTCTCCTTGATCATTAAGTTTACAACATGCAATCATAGGAAGATTAAACTTAAGGCCATCTCACCTTGCTTATTGTATCCTATCAGTGTCATATTATTTTAGCTAAGTTTGTAAATCTTAATGCTTAAATAGGTGAGAGTTATTAGATTCAATATATTAACTAATGCACTTAGATCAAAAAGCACTCTAAAAAGTCTGAAGTTTTCTATATTTATAGTGATGTAAAGTGGATAGTTGTTAATTATAATCTAAAAAAGTGACTCTTAGGATTTTCTAAAACTACCTTGCTTTCTCTTATGCTATAGATGTGGCTATTAATTAAGCTAGGGGTATCTTTGAATCTAGTTGGGCTTTAATTAATATCTCTCTCATCTCCTTGGATAAGACAAGGGTATCATAAATGTTAAGCATAATTAATATCTTTTTAAGATGAACTAACATGTTATAATCCACTTTAGGTTGATTATCATAGGAATATCATGTAGAGGAGCATCTTGTGATAGGATTATCTATTCACTAGAGCTAACAGCCTATTTCCCCTTCTTCTTCGGTGTCATCCTAGAAGGTAAGACTCTACCACTACAAAAGTTGACTTCCATGATCTCTTCTAAAGAAGTCATAGTGGTGTTTTCATGCTCTTTGGAGGGACTCAAAGCTTCTTCTATGGGATCTTTTGAATTTGAAGATTTTAACTCTTTCTCAATAGAGACATCCCAAAATTTTAAGAAAGAAGCAACATAGTTAGAGTCAAAATCATCACAAAAGGCTCTAGATAAAGATATATCCCAACCTTCTTTTATCTTTAGTAGATAAAATGATTCTCTAGAGATCACTTTAATATAAGCTACTGTAGGTTTACTAGGTATTCCTTGAAATCACTATGGCTCCAAATTTATAATTTCTTTCCAATAAATTATTAAAAGTAAAGTAGTCTTCTATGGTATGTGCCTAAACAATCAGTGGTAAGGGCAATAATTATGATCAATTTTTTTGCCCACTTTCTTTATATTCTTGGGTGGTTAAGATAGTTTGAAGTCTGACTTCTTTATTAAGTATTTAAATATCTTTCTAATAACTTTTCTTTTAGAAGAATAAGGATTATTTAGCCTATCAATGAGGGTGGGAAGATATTTACTTGCTTTTTGGAATAAATGTTATGGTTACTATCGTTTAGGAGTGGAGTTGGTAAAGGAGGTTATTGAAGCCCACTTTTCTTTAACCAAAATCTAACGAACTATTTCCCTTTATATACTGCAAACACTACCTCAGACATCTTCTTAAATACCTACTGAGGCTCTAGCTTACATGATTGATCTAAGAATGATAATTTCTTGGCCACTTTTTGAAGGTTAGTAGCATTACTAATGAGTTTTTAAAATATTTTTAGTATGAAAACTGAATAAGATCTTAATGGTGAGTTGCTTTTAGAGTTGTCGCTTGCACTCCATGCTAAGATTTCTCCACATGATAATGTAGTATACTAAAGACACATTTGACCTTTGCTTCTCTTCTTCTCGATAATAGAATTCCCATTATAACCCTTTATTGGGCCCCAATAATTCTCTTAATAAAAAACTACTCCAACTTTATAAAGGTCTTCATTAAGCCATTATGTTACCCAACATACAAGTCAAATGCCATCCCGGTCATGCTACAGATGAATTGTCTAAATAATAGTGCATCATTGCCTCATTGCCTCTGACATTACAACAACTAACTTGAGGTGTGCAATCTGCTACCTAGGGCTCCTAGTGCTATTAAATACTTTAATATATGGTGACACAAATCCTTTGGGTTACTAAATTGCACTAAATTCTTCTAGGTATGGTTTAACTTTTAGAATTAATGAATCCCCTTAGGTTTGAGCCAATGCTTCCTTCACTTGTTATTTTACCAACTACTTAATATTTCACCTATAATGTTGTATTAGTTGTGACTTTTTTATGCAAATAGCTAGTACCTCTTTGACTACCATAGTGGATTTATTTTTTTCAACTAAGTGTACTACCTCCTGTGTGCCTTAACTAGTGTAGACTATGGTATTGATGGTTTCCCCTAAAGAAGCAACACTACTGACATCAACTCTTCAACTCTCATCTCCCTATGACCTTTCTAATCATCTTTCTATCTCGTCTAATACAATATTCATTGAGTCAAGATTGACACATCACCTTCTTAACTATAACATCATGTGTATTAAATAGTTGATGTTTATTCCTATATGACAAAGCTTTAATTTTTATCACATGTACCTTTATGGGCTCATCAACAAATCATCTTTATTAAGGTTGAAATCTATCATCCCGACATATTTATCATAGCTATCATCTCCCACCACCTACCAAACTATAGTTTGATAATCATCCAAAATATCCTCTATTGAATGATCATATGTACACTTGCAATCAATGGGGATATATCCATGATGTTTATCATTATCCCTTAAATCACATACCTCCATCTTTTCTACATTCTCTATTTTCTTCTCTTTAACCACCTCTAACTTTACATTCCACTTATCTTTGACCCTCTCTGTCCTTTAATGGAGATGATGCTGACAGTGCTACTTTCACTTTTGGACCACCACACCTTCTTCACAATAAATAAAACTAGAAAAGCTTGAATGCTCAACTTAAAATCATCAAAATGAGAAGTAGGGGGATGGCCTCTAGTGCATAGTCTATCGAGGGGCTTTTTTCTTTTGATTATTTTGGGTACTTTTGTGGGTCTTCTAATATTAACAATTGAATGGGATTAGGTAAATTGCAATATGAGTGGTGTGATGGTCGTACCAACTAAGATTGTGCAGACACCTACTTTGGATGGTTGGTCTCAATGAGACTGATCCCATCAATACTCTTTATATGCTCTATTCTAGGTGATCTATCATATATATCCATCTTGAAAGAGGTTGTTGAATGTATAGAGAATCTCCTCCAAACATCTCAGGCTATTTGTAGCATTACCTTGTCTTCAACTCTACTCATTTTAGGGATGGCTCCTCTCAAACTCCTAGTAATACATGCCTTAGCATGTCCATCCTTATTTCTCAATCTTCTAACCACGGACCTTAGACCAATAAAGGGGACTCCTCTTTAATCCCTAGTCAATGTCTCATGTCAAAAAAGCTTTAATGATGGACACGATGTGCTGAACATCCTCCTCTCCTTGAGTCATAAAGAGAGAGTGAAACCTCCTACACCACTAAAGGAGAGATGCCGGAAGTAAGGTATCTTATTCATCTACACTAGATACAACCTTTATCTCTTTTTCAGCCACATTAGAGATACTAGTAGTGAATACAATAGGTGTAGATACATGAAACTCCACATAATTCTTTTTCAATGATGGGAAATTGATCTTTGACGTCAAGCTAAACTCCATGATGAGATTCTTTCTAAACATAGCTTTATGGTCCACAACAATGAATGCTAGACCATTGCAGGTCATCATTAGATTCTCAAAACCCATCTAAACTTGATAATTAAATTATTAGCCAATTAGGCTTGATCCATAGGATGAAGGAGAAGATGAGTTTTCCACATGACATTTTCCTATAACTGAGTTATAAGTATAATATTAGAATTTTGAGTAAGTCTTTTCTTATTTGTGATGTATTGATGAATCATAGACCCATACTAATCAAATTTAATTATAATGAGTGAGGTTAAAGTAATATAATTTAGAGAGATTTGGAGAAATTTTCTTTTGGAGAGAATTTTAAAACATTACTGGTCACTTTTTATTGTGATAATAGTTTAAAGATATTGATTGGGATTTAAAAAAAATTGGAATCCGACTCTTCAAATTTTGGCATGATAGTAGGTTCAAAAAATTTAAGATCTAAAGAATTTAAAGACTATGATTAAACGATTTTACAAAATAAATGTAAGATGAAACTAAGGTCACATAGCTATAAAATAATTTGATTTTATTTTAAGTTGATAGGTAAAGGTTGGAACCTTAATTATACTAAAGGGAATTGGCCCCATTAGGGGATCCAATGAGAGGTTTTAGAACTAAAGCTAAGGATGTTGGTAACACTTGCCCAAGAGACAAATGGACAAAGTCTCTAACAAAATATATAATAGTCTAAACCTATGAGTGGAATAAGATCACGACTGATGTATAATGATAATAGATGACTATTAAAGATAGAGAAAGGAATTATTCCCTAGTAGGTTTGCTAGAAAAATATATGGGGATTAAAATATTGGAGGACACCATGCATCTACTCAAAGATTAATATATTATCTTAAATGATAGAGATATCACCTTATGATGGTTCAATCACATAAGAAGGGATCTTAAAGCTAATGGGTCTACATGTACTAGAGATTTTTTCCATGCCTTATAAGGATGAAAGTTAGATAAGTTTTATTTTAATCTAGCTTATAAGCTCCTTATAAAGGCAAGACCTTATAGTTAATTACTTCCTAGAGAATGTGATCTCCCAATAAAATTATCAATTAAAGTAGCTAGTTAATGTTTCTATATATTTCAAGTTTGAGTCAATTCTATTAAATATAAAAACCAAATGAGATAGATTAAATAGAATAATTCTTTTTAGATTTTAAATGAAAATAAGTAAGAAATGCTTTAATATTGAGAAGCCCAGTAAGCACTTTAACTTACTCTAAGGTTATACTTTATAGTTTTGAATTGACATTTATTTTTTTGTTTATATTTGACATTTTATTTAATTTCTGTAGCTTATATCCTAATAACACAAGATTGTAGAATACTTAAGTGGTAATGACTTAATCTCATAGTATAAGAGAAACAAGATGCCTCAGGCCTTAAAATGAAAGATGGATTTTACACAAGCTAAAAGCTCTACTTAGTATAATGAGAAAAAATTGAGATTTATTTATTCATTCCGAAGAAGGAGGTAAAACCTATCCTGATTCTTCTAGTCTTATGATTCCAATCTAAGATTTCTAGTGAATTTTATTAAGTAATGCTTAGGGCTTTATATGTGATTGCTTTGTAGTTATTTAATTAGATTTATGAGTTAATTTTAAGTAAAAAATTAATTTTGTAAGAGCCTAATAAAATTTAGGCTTGCACAATAATCATAATAGGCATCATTATCAAAATAAATTTAGAAAATACATGTAGTTCTAGTGCACTATACAAAGTAAATGTAACATAGCATAAATATATTAATAAAAAGAGGTTGGTGTAGCTAGGTTCTGCTATACACCCTAGAGAAAATGGATCTTATAGAGGTTTTTATGTTGTTTTATTCATAGCTCCTCCATGGTATAGGTCCACCAAGCATCACAGGGCCTCCCGACTTTATGCTCTCTGTTAGTTGTTCTTTAAACTATATGAATCTAAACCATTTCTAATTATAAATATATTTGAAACTCTAAAAAAGAAAGCCTAACTAATTCTTATAAAGTAAAGGTCATTAAAACTATCATACACAGAAGTAGTTATATTTCACACATTGAGCTTAGCACTAATGAGTACCAAGCCTGCATATCCTAATGAGCCATGCTTAGGGTCTTAAGAAATCACCGACAAGAAAACATGTTGATTTTAAATAATTACAATGACTTCCTTTAAGCACAGCTTCCTATATAAAATATAATTAATTCTAATTTAAAATACCTTAACATCTAGTCTAAAATATTTCATCATAAAATAAGAAAAATCATTATATCACAATCAAACACCAGCCTAACCTAAGTCTAGAATTGGTAACTTAGTAATATAATGTGTGTGCTTGTGTGGTGAGTACTTTCTAAGCCTTAATGTTTGAGTTTTGATTTGAGATCAAAGTTTAACTTATGACTATTTAGTGGTTTTTGTTTAAGTGGTTAATGCCTTAAAAATAAAATTTATATTATAATTTAACTTAAGTTTGAGTTAAGCTTCATATTTTGAAGAGTGTGATGAATAGTGTGCCCCACTTAGGGTACGATCCACTCATCCTTACACCTTAATCCTAAGAAGGTGAATACTCCACCAAAGAGAAAAAGATCACTTTAAAGCTCTAATTAAGATGATTTATTGATTTTAGTTAACTCAATTTATAATGTTTTGTATTAATCATTATTTAAGTTATGAGTTGTAATTTTAATTTAGGTTCAAATGAATTCATAATTTCATGAGATATATTATTTAGTCATAAAGACATCCTGAGGAACACTTCATAGTATTTTGAGTAATTTTTAAATGATTAATAATTTAATATTATTTATTAAAAAATTAATGAAGATAATTTGAAGCTAACAAAAAAATATTTATAAAAATTATGACAATATTCATTAAAGTTGGTGAACTCTAAAAGAGCATCCCAACCAATTTAAAATTATTTTAAATCAATTTAGATTTTTTAGGATTTTTATATTATTTTATGCACTAGAAAATATTTATATTAAAATATATTTTATAAAATTATGAAGCTTTGTAAGAATGTTATAAATGAGGTTGTAACATTCCCATAAATATTTAATATAATTTTAAATTTATTCTATTCTCTAATTATTTTTTTCTTTTTATGTATTTTAAATTATAAGAAATTTTAATATTTGAAATAGGTTGGTTTTATTTGTTTAAGTCTTTTCTATTAAAGTGAGTTTGTAAATATTGTTGTTGATTTTTTTTGACTTTATTTTATTTATTATGAATTTTATAAGCTGAATGGAAATTAAAATAAATTTTTATATTAAAAATAAATGGGCATCAATTAGAAATTGGTTTTGGCTAACTTAATCAATCAGAAACCACATAGAATTCTTCCTTACGTTAAGAGGGACCTCAATTATTTTTCATGATGTTTTGGTAAATTCCTAAAATGTTTTATTATTTATTATATTATACACAATTATTTTCTAAAGAAAATATCAATAAATTTAAAATGATTTAATAAACACCCCAAGATACTTCCTCTAACTTGGGATAGCTATAGGGGTATTTGGATGATTTACAATATTACTTTTATAACAAGTATTATTTAAGAAATTATTTTAATAACAATATCAAAATATACATTATATTAATTCAAAATTAATGAAAATGTTTCAAAGAATTTATAATGGTCCCTAAAACTAGTCATGATATTTTCTAGTCATTTAAACCTATTTTGAAACATTATGTAGTTTCTAAGTTGTACATAAATTAATTAATTAATATGTGTAATTAAGCCCAAATGAGGTGATTAAAAGACTTAATGCTGATCAGAGGTGCTTAGCATTTTTCTTATAATCCTCTCAATTTACTTAGTGACTTAGATCATTAAGAGGCAAATGTTGTAATTTTTATGAATTTAAAGTAATGAATTAAATTATTACCATCATTAACCCTAGTAATTTAATAACCCATAAAATATAAGTCTATAAAATTTATGAAAATATAAAACTATATAACATCAAGCATAACATACTCTAAAAATTTTAATGTTTTGGGTTAAACACATGAGCCTTCACAAAATATTCTAAGTTTTGAAGATTAATAAATATTTTTTGTTTAACAATTATTTAAACTAATCACTTGTATGTGTAGATTATGTTAAGCTTTCAATGCAAGACATACCATTATGTATCTAATCAAGATTCACTGTCAAAGCATGAACAATAGCTATCTATCAAAAGTTTGATAAAAAAATTTCCCATAAAGACTGTAAATGAGGAATGGTCAATGATAAAAGACTTGAGTCAAGTTCAAATGTTGTGTTTTCATGTCTTGAATTTTTATTTCATCTTTATGTATTTAGCATGAGAATGATGACAAATAACCAAGCAAACACACACTTGAGAGAACATAACATAAAATTTTAAGAAAATCTTATTATGCGGATCTTGATCATATTGTATGATCACCATATTTTTTTGAATTTATTTAGAAGCCATAATTAAGTCAGTTAACTCCTAAAATTGCCAAATTTGAACTACTCATGTTGTATGATATTTTTCATACTATATGATTATACATTTTTTTTATTTTTTGGCTACCAAGATTAAGTTTGTTTATTACAAATTATGCATAATTTGATTGATCATATTATACAATTTTTTTTGGTAATGACCTGATTTTAACATAGAAATAGAGGGATTTGATTTTTGAGAATTATTTCTTAATATGTTCATATTATATGATGTGATCATATAGGGTGAACAAATAAAGAGTAGAATTTCTTAGTTTGTACTATCCATATAGTATGAATCTTGATCATATAGTATGAATAGTGATGATTTGTAGGAAGATCGTATCATCTAGAGTCCTTAACCCTAGCAAAAAGACCTAATCTTACAATATGATGTAGGATTGTACAGTACAATTGGAACAAAATTTTCCAAAATTATTTTTTTTAATTTTTATTTAGCTCCATTCTTAAAAATACCCCCCTTGGGGGGTTTAACTAACATCTTGAATGCGAGAAAATTTAAGGGAGGCTTAGGTAAGAGTGCTTTGCTTAAGAAAAAAAGTGTAGATATCTCTCTACTTTTACTTCAAAGAATTTTATTGGTAAGGTTGGACTTTGCTTTAGGTTGTTTATTTCTCATCCACCTTGCCTTCATGTCTTGTTCTTTAATTTGAGAGTTTATTCTTTTAAAAACTTTTGAATGCTTTGTATTTGAGAGAAGATATTTTGTACCTTAGAGAGGTTGTGACCTCCATCTTGTCTTGAAGGAGAAGAAGAGAGGATGGGTTTCTCCATTGCCCAATAAAAAGAGAGGCATCTCCACCTTGGTTTGTTATGCTAAAGGAGAGCATAATCTGGGAGAAGATCTAGAGAGTGTACATAGGCCTATTGGACTGAACCACTAAAAATCTTTATGCTCTCTTTTTCCTTTTTCATCTATTATTTTTTTGCTACTATTTTCATTATTTTGGATTGTTGGTTTTAAGTTTATTACTCTTGCTGAATTTTAAAGGTTTAATTTCACCATTATTTTAAAACAATTTTGAAAAGAAACACACCTACTCACTCCACTCTTGGGTGTACTAACTCTCACAAGTGATATCAGAGTGGGTTGCTTTATTCATGGTCTAACAACCTCAAGTAAATCCATCAATGACACATATAGGGAATAGAAACACCATGGACGGATACTCTATTATTTGACCACTTATTTTTGATGTTATTCCTTTTGACTTTTGGAAGATTTGTAATTTTACATTTATTCAATTGATTGACTTTCAAATGTGAAATATGATTGAGGTGGGATACACACCAGCACATAATATTGTCCTTGCAAATGTGTTGAAACTCCTTCAAAATCTTGGTCAATGGATAATAGGGAACACACACAATTAAACTCTAAATGCTTAAATGTTTTTTATGCTTTAAATTTTGAAGATTACATGCTTGTTTCCACTTGCAAAACTTTTAAGAAGATTTGAGAAAAATTACGTGTTACTTATGAAAGGATTAATAAGATTAAATAATTTTGAATCACATGCTCTTGTATGATCACAAACTTTTTTGTATGTTATCTCATGAGTCTATTTCTAACACATACACAGATTTCATTAAAATTATTACTTTATTGCATGCTTTGGGAAGAGAATTTACAAATACTAAAAATGTTAATAAAATTCTATGCAATTTACCTAAATCTTGGGATGCATTGTTACTATGATTTATGAATCTAAAGATTTGTTCATTTATTCTATTGATCACTTGCTTGGTTCCCTTATTTCTTATGCATAAAAATTTTGCAAAGAACTACTGAACTCAATGAAAAGAAAAAGGAGAAGATAGTTGCACTTAAAGTGAATACTTCTAATTACAAAGAGGAGGATAGTAACACTGATGATGATGACATTTCTCTTATAACTAAGAAGTTTAAAAAGGTTTTAATAGATAAAAGAAGAGATTTGATTGAATAAAAGACAAAGGTAAAACTAAGAACTCTTCAAAGGTTATTAATCTAATTTGCAATGAATGCGGAAAACCAAGTAACATCAAATGGGAATGTCCTTTACTCAAAAGCACCATTCGAAAAGACAACCAGAAAGAAAAAGGTGGTGCAAAGAAGAGCAAGAAAAGGACTCAACATGCTTTTTGGATAAATTTTGATTTAAATTCCTCTAAAGAAGAAGTCATAGAAGGAGCCATAACTCTTTATTTGATGACTAAAGGAGATTTTCATGATTTTGATGATGAACAAGTAATCTTAATTACATTGAACTTTTAAATTTTTATGAGGAATTACATTCAGTATTCAAATATTTTTAAAAAAATTCTCTTCTACAACAACAACAACAACAATAAGCCTTTATCACACTAAGTGGGATCGGCTACATGAATCCTTCATCTCCATGGTGTCTTATTATGTGTCAAATTCTCATTTAATTCAATTTATGAGGAATTACATTCAGTATTCAATTCTTTTAAAAAAAACTCTCTTCTACAACAACAACAACAACAACAACAACAAGCCTTTATCCCACTAAGTGGGATCGGCTACATGAATCCTTCATCTCCATTATGTCTTATTATGTGTCAAATTCTCATTTAATTCAAGTATACTAAGGTCATTTTTTATACATCTTAACCAAGCTTTTTTAGGTCTAGATATACCTTTCTTAACATAAGGAAAATCTAATGCATTAACTCTCCTAACCGAGCCATCGTACAAGCGACACTTTATGTGGCCAAACCATCAAAGATGACTCTCTCTAATCTTATCTGCCATTGAAGCTACTCCAACTTTTTCTCAAACATACTCATTCGCATTTTATCTCTAAGAGTAAAGCCAATCATCCACCAGAGCATCTTCATCTCTGTAACACTTAACTTAGTCTTATGCTTCTCTTTTATTGGCCAACATTCTGCATCATAAATCATTGCAGGTCTTACCACTATCTTATAAAATTTTCCCTTAAGTTTAAGCAGTACTTTTCGATCACACATTAGGCCAGATGCATTTCTCCACTTCAACCATCCAACTTGAATTCTACTAATAACATCTCCATCTATTTTACCATCATTTTGAACAATAGAGCCTAGATATCTGAATCACTCATTCTTTTAATGACTTGTTCACCCAATGTCACAACACTACCGCTAGAACTTCTACAACTAAAATTACACTCAATATATTCAGTTTTAGATCTACTTAAATGAAGACCTTTATACTCTAAGGTTGACCTCCATAATTCAAGTTTCTCTTGGACTCACTCTCTAGTTTATCAACAAGAAGCATGTCATCAGCAAAAAGCACATAGCAAGGTACATCTTTCTATAATGTCTAGTAAGAACATCCACAATCACACACACCAAGGTACATCAACAATAAATTTTTCTTCTCTAAAGAAAAATTTCTTCTCCTCTGAAAACATTCATATCAAATAATTAGGAGAACATGAAAAAAAATGTAAAATGAAAAATGATGCAATGAACTAGAAATTAAAAAGGCTAAAAAAGAACATGATCTATCTAAAAAAATTGGCTTTTGAGAATGTGCAAATTAAAATTTAAAAATGGAAGTTGAAAATTGCAAAAATAACTCATCAATTTAGAAAAATAAATAAAACTAAAAAGATTATGCATTCTTTCTCTAATGGCATTGCTTTTTTTGTGACATGTTTGGGCATATAGCTAATCTATGCATACACCATTCACATTCAAACCCAGCTTATGCATGGACAATAAAAACCACTCATAGCTCTTGTATCTATAAATGTAAGGAACCCAAGCAAGTCTACATTTCTAAATACTCACTTAAATATGTTTTGCAAAAATGCCTTCACTCAAGGGCCTATTTAGGCATGTGGTAATTAGATAGTGGGTGCTTAAAACATGTGACTAATAATAAAAGAAAATTCATCTTTTTAGAACTCAAAAGCAGAGGAAAGTTTTCTCTTGGAGGCAACACAACTTGTAAAGTATTATAATCCTACACCATTGGTATTAAAAATTCTTTATCCATTGAGAAGGACCTTATTGATGGTTTGAAGCACAATCTACTCAAAATTAGTGAGCTATATGATAAGAGCTTTAATGTCAATTTTTTAATAAGAAATTCTTTCTTGATTTAATTGAAAAAGTTATTTTAGAAGGTGCTAGGATTAACAATATTTACATGATTGATCTTGATAACTAGGTTATTTGTTTAAAGTCCACACTAGATGAGTTCTAACTATGGCATAGGAGGTTGTGTCATGCCAACATGCATATAAATAAGAGGATTACACGAGCTGATTCAGTTAGAGGTATCCTTAGATTAGATTTCACTAAAAATCATTTTTGTGATACCTGTCTATGTGGAAAGCAAATAAAATCTTCTTTTAAATCCAAATTCGGTGTAACCACTTCTAGATTATAGAAAATCTTCAAATAGCTTTATTTTGACCTATTAGCACCATTAGCTTGGGAAAAAGTCATATGAATTTATTATTATTCATGATTTTACTAAATTTATTTGGGTGATATTTTTAAAACATAAAATGAATTTATTTCTAAATTTAAGATCTTTATATTTGGATTCATAGAAAAAATTAGCTAGCATTACATCTATTCATAGTGATCATGGTGGAGAATTTGTAAATGATAAATTTGAAGCTATCTATGTTGAATTAAAATTTTTATGAGCTTCTAAAAGGCAAGACTCCAAATATATCTCATTTACATGTTTTTGGATGTAAATTCTTTGTGTTGAATAATTGGAAAAATAATTTGGTAGAAGTTTTATTCTAAATTTGATGAGGGGATTTGTTTTAGGGAACTCTTTTATAGGAAAAGCACAGAATCTTCAATAGGGGATCTCTATTATTGTCCCTTCTCCATCCAGAGGGCCTATAGATGAGAATGATTTAGTGTCTAAAATTTAAAATATGGGTTTGGAGGAAATTATAGAAGCTAGGGGCAGACTTTCTAGAGAGTGGAGATATGGATTGAGCCATCCCTAAGATTTTATCATAGGAGACCCATCTGCAAGTGTTAGAACTAAGAATAGCCTTAGAGAAGAGGTTTCCATACAACCTTCATTTGTATGATTGAACCCACTTGTATAGAAGAAGCCACATCTAATGAATTCTAAGTTGAGCCTGTGTAGGATGAATTGAAATAATTTGCAAGAAAACATATCTAGACCATCTTCTTAAAGTGTGATTATAATGAAGTAGATTTTTAAAAATAACTTAAATAACTTGGGAATTATTGTTATGAACAAAGCAAGCCGTTTGGCTAAAATATTTAAATAAATAAAAGGCATTGATTTTATGAGAACCTTTGCACTTGTTGGTCATTTGGAAACTATTTTACATTTTCTTATTTTAAAAGTTTTGAATTATTTCATAAGGATGTTAAAATTTTGGATAAGAATGTTTGACAACTGATCGAAAAGTTTGGATTAGAATGTTATAAGAGTATCACTCGCTTGAGCCCTAACACTTAGTTAGCCAAGGATTCTTCAAGTTGCAAGATTTTTATGAAATGCACTTATATTACATGTAAATTAGTAAGCCACTCACTAGTCTTCTAGTATAGTACAAAACAAAATTATGTTGCCTTATTAACTATTAAATTTGAATACATTATTGCTGGAGGTTGTATTGCCCAAATATTATAGCTAATGCAACAATCTTTGATCTTGGTCTACATGTAGGTATGATTCCTATTTTATGTGATAGCACTAGTAATATTTGCATAACTAAAAATACCATTCAACACTCATGTACCAAACACAAATATTTGACATCATTACATTAGGGATCATGTTCTGAAAGGAGATGTTGATATTCAATTCATTGACATTGAAAATGAATTAGCGGACATTTTACAAATGCCCTGAATTTTGATAGATTTATCACTCTTAAGACATAATTATGTGTGATAGATTTCTATAGTTTGGGTTATGTTCTTTCCTTTTTGAATTTCTCTTTTCTTGCATATTTTTATATTTTATATTTTACTGTTTCATTTTCTCTTTCTTTCTTGTGTCTTTCTTATTTTTCTATTTTTTTCTCTTCTTCATTCATCTTATTTCTTTTATTTTTTTATTCATACGTGTTTCCTTTTTATGCAAATTTTTATTTTTATTTGAGATTGTTCTCTTAATCTCATTTATTTTTTATTTTCTAGTCTAAAATGAAATTGCTAAAATCATATTGTATGATCCCATTCATACTATAAGATTAAATTATTTTAGATCATCAAAACTGGTTAGAATGATTAACTGGATGATCAATCATAAAATAGATTATATTGATGATCCATGATAGTACTATATAATATGTTTACAATAGTATGATTGACTTAGTCAAATTAATCATTATTTGGAATGTTGGGACAATTAATGTTACTTTATCGTATTATATAATTCTTAATTATATTGTATGATTGACTCAATCAACAGAGTTATTAGATGACCATTTGTATGATATGAATTGGATTGTATGATTACCCTACTCTATGATTGACTCAATCAAATATAGACATTCAGCTAACCATTAGGACGATCATAATCATAATGTACAAATGCTTGTTTATATTGTTTGATTGAATAAAAAGTAGATAAAATGGCTCTCATTTTTTATTTTTTCTCACACATTCTTCTCTCCCATTCACTCTAACATTCTTCATTGAGATTTTTTTATGGGCAAGAATAGTTTAGATGGCCATGAAGAGAGACATAACAATAGGCAAGAGAATCACTTCTGATCTAATGACAAGAAAGCTGCTTATAAGATGTACAAAGAATGTAGCATAACTGATTTAAAGCCACTCATCCAACATAAATTGTCCTTTCATATTTTTGATCTTTTTGCAAGCTCCTATATTCAGTTTAATATTTCACTAGCTTACCCAATCTTTTTTTGAACTTCTTTTTGAATTTTTTTGCAATCTTATCATAAACTTTGTCTACACTACTATTGTTGACCTCACTTGTAAAGTGAGTTCTCAATCTCCTCATATTAGATTTAGGAGCCTTCTAGACACTAAGTCTTCCTTAATCATAAGACACTTCTAGAAATTAGGTAAACACTTAACCTAAGCCTAGAGACTTAGAAGGGTTAACCATAGGATGAGGTTATGCCTTAGGGATTAGGATAATCCACCTACCCTACAACCCAAATCCAATACATGCTCACCTTCTTAAGCCACAACCAAACCTCAAGTTCAATTCAAACACCAAATTCAAACCCAAATCCAAATCCAAATTCCAAGCCAAATGATTGAAGCTCATGATCAAATCCAAAATCAACCTAAATCCTATGATTTTATCTTATGGACTTAGCCTTAGCCAAAATCCCATCTAAATTAATCCAAAGTCAATTAATTTGTTCATAATCAATTTATATCTTCAATCATCTTTACAAACATAAATGAAATCTACATTCAAATGATCAAAACTAAATCAAACTAAATCAAATTAAATCAAGATCCAAATCTAAGCCCTATGACCTACCTTTATGAGCTTAGTTAAATATTCCTTCAAATCACTTCAACTTCAATTGATTTTCTCATGAATCAATCATATCATCAATCATATCTTCAATCATCTTCATAAATATAAATGAAATATGCATTTAAATCATCAAAACTAGATCAAACTAAATCAAAATCCAAACCTAAATAGTTTGAGCTAACTTCATAAACTTGGCCAAAATATCATCCAAATATAGCCAAAATCAATTGAGTTTCTCATAAATCAATCATACCTTCAGTCATATTCACAAATATAAATGAATTCTACAATCATCTACCCAAACCAAAATCAACCCAAGTCAAACCTAACTTGACCCTTTTCACCTAAAATATTCAAATGAACCAAAACTCATCCAAACCCAAATCAATTGCAATTGAATTTATATATCAGTCCCAAATTCATATATAAACTCAACTAAATCAAACCCAAACCAAAATCAAGCCAACTAAACCCAATTGGTCCACTTGACCTAAAGTAGCCAATTTAACCTATTTGAGCCAAATTCCAATCCTACCCAAATTGGATTGAACCAAGCCCATCAAAATGGAGCATCATGATTGTTGATCACCCCAGGTTGATCAATTATCATAAATTAGATCAAACCAAGTCAACTTGATCCTTTGACCAAGTCAACCTTCTTAACCCATATGAACCCAAACTAGCCAAATTGTAACCTAAGCCAAATCCATTGAAGCAAATGATTCATGCCAACTCAAAATTAATATTTGAACATGAATTGACCTTCAATTGAGCCAAACCAAGCCCAATTTGCCCTCTTGACCCAAGTTGATCCAAATTGACCCAAAACACTAAATTGGGTCAAATCAAAATATAAACCAAATTGATTGCAACCAATGACTCAAGTTCATTCCAAATTGACTATTGAACTTGACCAAAGCCTCAATTGAGCCCAATTGACCCACTAGACCTAAATGACCTATTGAACCCAACTTGACCTAAAGGGTCGAACCAATCTAAAACCAAAGGAAATCTAAATTAAACTCAACTAAATCTTACAACATACTCTAAATGATCAACCAAACCCAAACTAAGTCACGACTCAAACCAAGTTGTCCAATTTGGTCAAATTGGTCAACTTAACCCATTTGACCCAAATGAACTAAAATTAAATCTAAGCCAAATTAAAACAAACCAATGACACCAATACATCCCAAATGATCATATAAACTTGACCTAACCCTTGGTTCGACCCAATTTGAACAATTGGTCATAACTCGATTTGACCCAATTTGACCTAAATGGGTCAAATTGAGCCAAATTGAACCTAAACAACTCCAAATCACTTGAAATTTTGGGTAACCCACTTTTGACTCTTTTCAAATCTGGCCAAATCAAATCCAATGCAAAATGACTAAGATACCCTTGGGCTAATGGTCTCACATGAAAAAAATCATCAATTTAAGTGGTCATTTCCATTGCTTGGCCACTTGGCACTCTCCTAATGGTCCAGCTAGGCACCTAGGACACTGCCCAACCTGACCCAAGGGGTGTTTGGGTTGGCCATGACTCATGCGAGGTGAAATCACCTCACCTTCTCCATTGGTGCACTTGAAACACCAAGGACACCCACTAATCCCCCTTGTCAGCCACCTCCCAAGCTTTGGCCATTCAAACTGAGCCAACTGATCACCTCCCTACCACCCACGATACCCTGAGATGGCCGGACGATCACAACAACCCAAATCAAGCTAAGCCGTCCGATCAAGAAAAGAAAGAATATACCACCCGCCTCATTTCCAACTCAAATGATCACGCACTCCCTCAGCTTCTAAGACAGCCCAAAGCATCTTCCCAGAGTTCCAAAAGGCTTCCTAAGCTTCCCAAACACCATTCTTGTCCATCTTGAAATAGGGCACTCCTTCATTCGATCCCACTTGCTCAAACCACAACCAAAGTGCAATTAACTTTGCACACACCATCTCTGGAGCCAATCGAGTAAGAATGAATCATCTCCCAAGCTTCTCGATGACCAGAGGGTAGATTTCGATCAACGCTAGCCTCCTAAACTTTAGGTGTTGGTCTTCCGAGCAAGCCACCTCAAATTGGAGCTCGTGCATATCATTAGATCTTCATCTTCACTAGACAAAGCTTCCTCAATCAGATTTTTCACTGGTCTTGTGCTCTGGTGAGGTATGCCATTGAAACCAACCTTAGGTAAAAAATGTGTTAGAGCTTTTTGAAGAAAATTTTTATCTTAAGCGATCCTAGCTGTTGGATCCCATTGGATCTTTTGCGCGAAGGTGTGGGATCCATTTAGAGTCGATCCGAGCTCGGGTAAGCTCGGATCACACAAGTAATGGCGGACGGACTCTGTTCTCCCTCACTAGCATGATGATAGATCATGCACTATTTGTTCTGCGTGATCAGAATGGATTATCGTGATTAGATTCGATAGATCAATGTAATTTAATCCTATTAAGCTGTGAAATTAATCATGGCCATCTAATCTTAGATGGATGGCACACGAGAAAGCGTGTTCCACACCACGACGCAAGTGCTAACTAGGATTATTTTTTATAACCAATCCCGCGACTCCATGTGGAAAGCGCATGCGTTAGTGCCACATGGCACCAATGGGATAAGGGGTTAATTAGACTTAATTAATGTGTTTTAGTCACTAAAACTTCCAAAAATCATAATAAGTCATAAAAAATTAGAAAAATGCAAATAAATATTCATTTTAAAGGTATATCAGAGGATAATTAATTAAAATGATTTTAAAATTAAGGCCTAATTAGGGTTTGATTATAAAATTAATTATCTTAATTACTACTTAATTACTTGAGCAATTAATCCCAAAATTTTTGGTTAATTTAATAGGATGACCTCTGCCTCTCACAATTTTCTTGGGATTTATTGCTTAGTTAATTAGGAGAATTAATTAATCAAGCTTTAATTACTTTTTAAAGTTAATTAATCATTAATTAATCCCATGAACTAAAATAAATTAATTAATTAAGTTGTTAATCATTGTTCAATAGTGAATGAACCCATGGGATAAGGTTAAGGCCTCCTTCCTAATCTATTTTTCTAAGCTCATTTCATTAATTAAATCAATCAAGGCTTAATTAATTAATTAAACTACTTAATTAATTAAATTAAAATCATAATCACATTAGAACTTAATTAATGAAATCTTGGGGTATATGTTTAGGTGTTTAATAACCTAAAGGAGTTTAATGAAATTATGGTTAGTCCACATGTGTGGGAAAACCATAAGAGTTATTAAATAAGTCCCTTAATTTAATTAACCATTAATTATGAGCCAATTGCATTAGGCCCCTTTATTTCTTAAGATCATTGCAAATTTCTTTTCCATACATATCATGTTGGCTCATAATTATTTGGTTAATTACTTTAAGGTGATAAAAGAATGGGTTAATTAATATATTTAATGTATACCACAACTTAATTAACTCATAAAATCAACTTAATTAATTTTTATTAAACCAGCTTAATTAACAAATATGAGAATGGGTTAGGATCAGCAAACCTCTTTCTCACATCTTTAATCAAATGAAAACATGAAATTAAAAATGACATTAAAGAAGCTTTGGTTTACTTTAAATGGTTTTATTTGATTTTATTATCCTTAAGAATTAATTTAATTGAATGAATTCATGTGTTTATGTTTATTTATTCTTTTCCAATCATGTTAAATGTTGTATGTCATTTGAAATCATACATTCATCTTTTCAAAATTTATTAAATCAAATGAGTTTCTTTTATGTGAGCTTGGATGTATTGAATTAATTTATAATATGTGTGGCTATTATCACTACCAAATTCAAATTACTTTCCAAAGTCTATAAATCAATTACATTGATTAGAGTGATAGTAGTTATGGATACACATAGGATTGCATGTGATTATAACTTAAATATATGGAGTAAAGCTTTCTTTTCCTTAATTCATATGTGTTTTACATGTATTTGAATATTGATAAGTATATAGTCCAGACATCCCGTGAATAATGAGGCTTTAGTTGCCCCAAGATTTTGATTTGATTACCTGTTAACAAATGACACATAATTATTTGATTTCATTTACATGTATTTCTACATTAGAACTTGGATAGGACTTTTAATCCACATGCATAAGTGTTTCAATCAAATAAAAGTACAATCTTTGCATGGTTTTCCTTCCAATATTTATGTATACATCCATATGTATTTAAGAAAAAAGTGTTTAGTCTAGACATCCCAAGAATATGAGGCTTTGAGTAGCCCCAAGAAGGTCATTTGATTACCTCACTTATGTGGTTCACAATGGCACATACTAGCTTATGTCTCTTATATATGTGTGTGTGTATTTAATTATGAAATTAGAACTCCTTTTCTTTTATCAAAGATGCATGCATTCATAATTGACTAAGTGATTGAATCAATTAGCCATATAATTTGGAGCTTCTTTTCTTATGTTCATGTATATAAATCTACATATGTTTGAATGCATATGGGTATATAGTTTGGACATCCCGGAACACGAGGCTTTAGTTAGTCCCAAGGAGGTCATTTGATTACCTCACTTCCTTGGTTAACAATGACAAGTACCTATTTAATTTCATCCCTATGTAATTTTGTATAAGAATTTGGATAGAACTTTAAATTAATATGATTAAATAATTCAATAATAAATAAAAATATAAATTTCAAATACATATCTGCATTCATCATATAAGTGTGCTAAAATGTGTATGTAATACACTTAGGATTAAATCATATGCATGTTACATGTGATGGAAAGGAATGATTAATATGTCATGTGATAGTAATTCAATTAGATTAATCTAAGATGCCTTTCATATTGAATAGAATTATTTAAAGTGAACCTAAACTTAGATTAATTTAAAATCATTTAATAAGCCATTCACCAAAGAGAGAACTCAAATTAATATGCTTTAGAAAGTGGCTTAAGGTAGGGATGAAAGAGGCAATCTCTTTCTTCTCTATAACACTTAGTTGCTAAGTGTAATCATATGAAACAAAAGAAAACACAAATTAAAATTCTCAAATCAATTAAACAACTTCAAGTGAAACCAACCTTTCATGTTAAATTGAACCTTTCCAAACTTATGAAATACAAATATAATGCTTAGTAATAAATAACACACAAGTTAAATTAGACCAAATTACTGTTAGTCATGTATGATGTGATGTGTTTTTTTATGATGTATATTTTAGATGGATGATGGTGTATGTTTGAGATGATGTTATTATTAGTCTAATCATTTTTCTATAGGGATTATGCTTAAGGATGCTTAAAATAAATATAAATGCATATTGCTTACCCAAGCATAATGTTAGATTGTCTTAAGTTAGGGTGCTAAGTCTTATATATATATAAATATATATATATATATATATATATATATATATATATATATATATATATATATATATATATATATATTATATATATATGTATATATATATATATATATATATATATAACTTTTGGGATTGTATGTGTTTAGCTAACACTTATTTTGTGTGTGTAGTTAGATTTACTTTATTTTAATGTAATTTTGCATTAGAATTAGGATTGGTGCTATGGAGATTAGGATGAGCATTGGCTAGAAGGTTTTATCTGGGTGCCATGTGATGCCTTTGAAGTCCCAAATCAAAGAAGAAGAAATGAAGACATGAAGAATGAAGACCCCAAATATTCATTATTCATTATATTGTAATTATTCTTTCATATAGGTTGTATAAGGGTGAGCTCTACCATGTTTTTCTTTTGGTTGTGGGTGACACACCCTCTATTATTCTTTTATGATAGTTATAAAATTTATTGATGATTTGTTTATTTTGCGCATTAAAAATGGAATGCTTTTTCATAGTTTTTAAAATGCTTGTTTCCTTAATGCATGGCTTATATGTGCTTAGGCTCTTAGGAAAAGAATTTAGTTTTTCTACCCCAATTAATCACTCATAACTAAAATTTTCTACCACTCATAATCTCACCATAAAGCCTAGGATAAAAATTAAGATAATTGAAAATTTTAGCAACCCCTTAGCTGAATGTTCTATGTCTCACATCATCCATGCATCTTGAATCACTCTGAAATGGGATTCCATCCTTACACGCATCAAGAATGCTTGACTTGAGCATCCTATGTGGAAAACACCCTCTTCTGATTTACCAATAATCCATTTTTTCATCATGCATATAGCATCAAAATCCCAAAGCCTTTGTCCAAAATGGTCAAAATTAAATAAAATTTGAAAAGATTTTGCATTAGATTAAGTCATTACTCATACCACTCATGCTCTAGTCTTTAGGGAGTGGGTTTAAGAATTTTATTCTCTATAAATAATACCCAACTATCTTGCAATTCATAAGACCACATGATTTTAAAATCATAGAGGAGTTAGTCACACCACTCAGTTATAAGCCAAAAGTTGGGATTTACCTCTCTTATGGTGAGGTAAACCTTATGCCCATCTTCGCTTAGATTTAGGTCATGCTTTAGCTAAAGCTAGATTTAGGATGAGGTTGCTATTTCTTCGTGCTACAAGCATAAATCCTCACCTTAGGCATTTTCACAACCTCTTTGTGTTATAAGCCCTAAATCTAATAAAATTCAACTAAATAAATCTCTTCAATTTCAAATATATAAGTCCCATCATAGGATAGATTGGAATGCTCACAAGGCTTCCTAGTATCATGAGCATTTCTTACTTCCTCCTTTTGGATTCCAATAATAAGTCTTCTTCTTGAGTTTTCCCACTTGATTTTCCAAACATCTTTAATCTTTTGATAATCTAACCTTGAAATCTTTGGAGATGATAATTATCTACTTTAATTGAGAGTATTCTTAGGGAACTTCATTTCCTAAGATGCAATTATCTATGGAGGATTGCCTCCATAAGGAACTTTAGAACTTTAATATAAACCCCGCTTTATTCATCCATGTAAAGTGTGGAAAAATCTCTAGTACATTTGAAGACCCATCATGCCTTAGGAGTCATTATTAGGTGACTAGGTCCATTGAAGGGTGATGCCTCTATCTTTGAGATAGTACATCATACCTCAATGTCATACCTGATCACTTCAATAAGTACCCCCTATGATCTGCATGGTGTCCCCCCGCACATCTAAAAATAAACACCATAGATCTTTTTGGCTACTCTGCTGGGGATGGTTCCTCTCTCCATATTTAGTAGACAATTGTTGTCTCCAAGCATCGATAGTGGACTTATATTCTATATAAGCCCAAGACTATCCTTTCCATTAGCACTTAGCTTATTTCATCCTTAAGCAAAGCTAGCCAACATCTTTCAGGTTTTAGGATTTCACTCCATGTAGGTCTTGAAACCCCTATTGGGTCCCCCAATTAGTAAAAATAAATTAACTAATGAAAGGAGACGACTAAATTCAGAACCTCTTTACCACTAGCTTGGTGAGGCAAGGCTCATCCCATATTCAAGAAAGTTCAATAAAATTCAAACTAAACAAGTAAAGTATTTTACAAGATTTTCCAAAAGCACTTTTTCTAAACAAAATCATTTTGAAATTCACTTCACATAACAAAATATTAAACTTTCAAACCTCTTTTCAAATAATTGAGATAATCAAGCCGTCCACTTTACATACCCAAATTTGTTAAATGGAGTTCCATTTTCAAAATCAAAACATATTTGAAATCCATTTAACATACCCAAATTTGTCAAATGAGAGTTCCTTTTTTCAAAAAAAAAAAATCAACATATCATTGAATTTCACTTAACATACCCAAATTTGTTAAGTGAGAATTCCCTCTTTTCAAAAGCAACATCACACACAAAATCAAGCATATTTGAACTCCATTTGAAATACTCAAATATATCAAATGAGAGTTCCATTTTTCAAAATCAAAACAAATTGAGCTCTATTTAACATACTTAAATTTCTTAAATAGGTCTTCCTTTTCCAAAATCATGAAAATCAAAACACATTTGAATTCCATTTGACATACCCAAATTTGTCAAAAAGGAATCCCATCATCAAACAACACTTAAAACAAATTAAACTCTATTTAACATACCCACATTTGTTAAATAAGAGTTTCCCCCTTTTTCAAAACAAAACAAAATAAATTTATCAAACACACGTGAACCCTACTTAACATACCTAATTTGTTAAGTAAGGGGTCTCATTTTTCAAATCAACAAAAATATCAAACACATTTGGGGTTTACTTGACATACCTAAATTTGTTAAGTAAGGATCCCATTTCAAAATCAAATCAAAGAAATCAAACATATGACAAACATATATGCAAAAAAAAAAATGCTTTCAAAAATTATTTTAAAACATACATTTGAATCTCATTTAGCATACCTAAATTTGCTAAGTGAGGATTCCAAAATAAATTTTCAAAGAAAGGATAAAACAAAACAAATTCATGTCTAAAGTATCTCCAAATGAATGAACCTCACTCAACATACCTCAATTTGTTGAATGTGGGTTTTGAATTAAAATCAAATTCTATGGCAAAGTCTCTCCTCAAATAAAAAAATCTCTCCAATTCAATGAACTCCACTTAGTATACCTAAATTTGTTAAGTGTGGGTTCAAATTATAAAATCAAGAATCAATGATTGATGGCAGCTATTAAAGCAATGGTTTGATTCAGTTATATTTTCAACAAATGTAGAGATAACAGTTCAGTCCTTCATTCACTTCTTAGTCAGTCTTTCATCATGCCTGCTGGAAAGATGGTATTCTCCTTCCCGTCTGGTGTGGATTTGGCCTTGGATTAAACCATACTCACCAACACCACCATGCATGTCATTTAGTTTGGGCGTGGCTATGAGGCCGTTCGAGTCACCTACGAGGAGTCAACCCTCATGACCGTTACCAGGGAGGAGGTGACAAGACAAAAGCCACTCCTCCGTTTTGACATCCTGTTAAATTTAGAGTTTCCCTTGTTGAAGAGGAAGGTTGTTGAGGTTCCCACGATAGTGCCAATATAAGTTACATCTGTATTCATGCAAGTTTTAGTTTGTGCTGCCTACCATTTTGTTATACATCTCATTCGGTCTGTTGTCACCCTTCTGTCCATCAAGGCTACCTCCTCACTGGTTTCCCCCATTCTGAAGGGGAAAGCTATCTTGGCCTCTGAGATAGTCTTCTCTACCTTTGAGGTGGGTTCTAGTTCTCATTCTGCTCTGCTTACTAGGATGCAACACCACAACAAGAATCTAAAGGTTAAGCAGCACTATGAGTGAGCTGCTAGGGAGGTAGATGATGCCTCTCATATTATTGATGAGGGTTCTCCTCATGAGACCTCTCCACTCCTGAGTGGTTGTAGGTTTCACCCCCTCTCAGCTTCGGATGGAGAGGAAGACTATAGGAGGATTGCTACATTACCTCACCACACCAGACAAAGTAGGGGAGGAGGAAACCCTAGTCTCGATCAGTTCTTCACAGTGTGAGCCCATGGATGCTCGTCAGTGCATTTGATTTGAGGACTTTGATCTCTAGGAGTGTTAGGCATTAGATACATAGAGAAAAATCCACAGAGGTTAGAGTTGTAGCCCAAGTGGGCAAAAAGGAGAGGAGGAGGTTGGAGGCCTCTACTTTAATAGATTTCTCGGATTAGCAAGCTACTAGGGCCGATCATACCGACAACATAGTCTTTATAAGCACTACCACCAGAGGAGAGCTCAGGAGAGGCTGGTGTCTCCACCATCACACCTCCCTCATCTGCCATCACCACAAGTCCCTCCTTCCGGTTCCAAGATATATAAGTGCATCCGAGAGAGGATCTCTCCATTGGTGATCCGGCTATGGCCTAAAGATCCCAGTCCACCTATTCCACCCATTGTGGTGAGGTCAAGCTCTCCCATTCGACCTTCCACCTCAACCGTAGTAAAGAGGCAGTGGTGACCCAATAGCATCATAGTCACCACAGCCAGTAGTAGAGGAAGAAGGGAATGTCAATGTAGTCCCCATGGTATTTGATCCCCTTAAGGAGAGTACTCCATTAGTAGGCAGTATGACAAATAGCTTCAGATGAGCACAGTCTTACAGCTAGTCATCAGCGAGTTTATGTCCCAGTATAGTCGGGCAGAGTGGGTGATCATTCATTCGATGACATCCTAAATAGTTACTTTGCTGAGATCAAGAAAATGGATGGGACTGATCATTATGATTGGGAAGAAGGTAGAGTAGATTTTGATCCAGATGAGGATGACCTATTAGAGGATTCAGAAATCCATATGGTCGATATCTGAGGATCCCTCCATAGAGACCATCAAAGTTAGGAAGGTGTTGTGATCGAGGAAGGTGACACCTCTCACTCGACCCAACACCTCCTGTTGCAGCTCAGTAAGAAGGATGAATAGATCAACAAGATGGAGAGCAGGGTTGAGGATTTGTTAGTAATAATTCTAGCACTCTAGAACCAAGCTCTCTTTCCTACTCCCATGGAGGAGGCGGCTCTTACACTCTTACATGCCCCAAGAGTACCTCTTGATTGGATAGAGGTAATTTGCATAGAAAAGTCATAGATAATACCTTCGTGCATGAGAAGGATATCAAATAGATGGTGGAGCAGCAAGTGAGGAAGCATTGGCAAGCAGGGTAGTTCATCCATTCCAAAGGGTAGGTCTTACCCAGAGGAGTTTGACATAATACTATATCCCAAAGGGTTTGTGCCACCTTCCTTTAAGAGTTTTGATGGCAGTGGGAACCCACGGTAGCATATGGCATACGAGCTGCATTTAACGCGGATGACACTCTTTTTTCACCTTTTTTGATTCTATTAAGAGTTGCATTTGATTGGTATGCCGAACTGCTCAATGGTTTGATGAAGAATTTTACTGAGTTGGAGCAACTCTTTATCAAGATATTTGCTAGAGCCTAGCAAAGGGTAACTGTGGGTGACCTCATTGTAGTAAAATAAAATCCCAATGAGTCATTTATTGATTACATTATCAGGTGGCATAACCTGAGTATAAAATGTAAACCACAACTGCCTGAACAACATGCCATTAAAATTATTCTCAAGAATATCCATGGCCTGTTGCTTTCATGCTCAAAACATTTGAGAAATTAATCAACAAGATGGCCAGTCTACAAGAGAAAGCTAAACAGTTAACTTTTCAAGACCAATCATTCAAGTCTAAGCTGCAAAAAGTATTTGAGAACAAGCCAGGGATAGTGGTGTTAGTGGACAGAGGGAAGAAACTAGCTAAAGTTAGTTTGAGAGACCACGAGCTCAACAGCCTCCTTTGCCACCTCCTCTTCCACCACCTTGGCCACTATACTGGCCACCGTAGCTACCACAACGGCTGCCACCAATGCCTCCATAGTAGTACCCTCAAAAGTGGTATTCGTATTCATTACCAAGTAGTTACTATCCACCTACTCTTCTGGATAAGTTAAACAAGCCCTATTCATTCAAGAGGGAGGTAGTCAAGAAGATCTTTAAAAATCTCTAAAAAAACCTGATTTTTAGCTACTAGAGCCTAAGAGGTCGGAGGAAGTGGGCAAGAGCGATGATCCTAACTTTTACACCTACCACCACATGTTAGGCCATGCCCTAGAGGATTGTATCTCTTTCAAAGATTGGCTTGAGTGTAGCTACAAGTCGGGTGCCATAGTTATTCTTAAGGAATACTTGTTAGAATAACCATCTAGTTCTATTAGAGTAATCTTTGGGAATACTTATGATCCTCTTAAGACTAAAGAAGGTTGGAATATTTATTTATCCCAAACCTCTAAAATGATGTTCTTTATGATCAAGAAACTTTCCTTGTAAGTTCTTTAGCTAGCTCAAACCTGCAACACCAAAGAGGGTTTGCAAGTTTCCAAGGACAACTCGAGAAAGGTGGAAGCTCAGCAACTACAGGAGTAGTCCATACTTGCTCGGAATAGGCAAGTAGCACAACCACCGTGCAAGTCTAGTATTCCTTCCACTATTGCAGTTACTATCATTTCATCCAGCTCTTCTTTTACTAGTAAGAGCTTTATATCTATTGCTTTGCTTACTTTACTTGATTTCTATCATGTACCTCCACCTAGAATGAAATTAATGAAGAAAGCAGATTCTACTTATATCTTGTCTACATCTAATGCTCTTGATTTTATTCCCGTCGAAAACTCTTCAAGTCTAAATAATAATAATAGCTCTAATAATTATAATCCACTTTCTTCTGATACAGAATTAGACTTTTATTTTATGAATCAATCAAGTTCACCCATTGAGATTGACTTAGAGTCATCTGACTCTGAGGGTCCCATAAGAGAAGCTATAGGTATACCCGATGAGCAGGTTGAACTTTCCACCAACCCGCCACATGAAATCACTGAAGTCAGCCTATGTAGTGGCAAAGTTCTACCTCCTAGGGTAGCACTTCAAGATAAGGGTAAGCAAGTCATTGGTTCCAGTGAGTAGATAGCTCCTCCACAGGATGCTCCACCTATAGATATGCGTGGAGGACCAGCTTAGAGTTGATTACAACATCTTAGCTCATCTTAGAAAGTTGCAAATTAAGTTAAGCATATATAATGTCCTTATCTTTTGAAAGAGATGAGGGAATCTATAATCAAGGCCTTACTTGATCCTGAGATATGCTTAGCGACCATTACAAGAGGAGGCCACTGGACATCTTAGAGTTACATTCAGCGAAGAAGACTTACTTCTAAGGATGACCGCACAATCTCCTCTTTACATTACAGTAGATGTTGGCAGATACAGCCTATAAAGAGTGTTGTTTGACCTAGGTGCGATAGTCAACATTATGAGTCTAAGAACCCTTGCCTTCTTGAGGATCTACATCTCTAAACTCCAAAAGGAGAGGATGATGTTGAGAGAATTCAATAAATAAGGCGAGAGGGCCTTAGGCTCCATAGTGTTGCCCTTCGAGATAGATGATTGGAAGACAAAAGCTAAGTTTTACATTATAGACTCAGATACATCTTTCAACACTTTGCTTGGGAGACCGTGGATATATGAGAACAACATGGTTTCATCCTCTCTACATCAGTGCATGAAGTTTATGAGAGGTGGGATCACCTACTGTGTCAAAGGAGATCTCAAGCCATTTGTAGTTCACGAGGCCAGCATATACGAGGATGCGGCTTACTACCTCTCTAAAAACCAACAAATCTATTCTCATGAATTTGGCCAAAGTTTAAAAATAAAAGAAAAAGAAAAATAAAAAGAAAAAGAAAAAGAATAAGAGAAAAAGAAAAAGAAAAGAAAAAGGAAAAAGAAAAAGAAATAAATGGGAGTGAGAAATAGACTTGGAGGAGGAAGTGGAGCCTAACATTAGATTCTACCCACAGTTCCTTACTTCATTCAAACATATGGGTAGGATGATTCAACCTCCACTAGATCGAGGAAGAGGTTTGTTCAGAGGCAGTCCCAGGGGTGGAAAACCTCCTTATTGGCCACCCAATAGGAGATATGTCCCAGCTACCAGGAGTACACCTACTATCCATGTAGACATAGTCTAGTTTAGAGGATGAGTCTTATATGGTTAGCACACCAACTAGCTCTTCTCAGTAGTAGATTCCTTTAAAGGTGACACTTAAGCCATATAGCAATGAAGACTGGTCTCCAAGGCAAAGCATAAGTGTATCCAAGTCTATATGTGAAATAATTAGGCATCTGTTATGATCCTTAGCTCTAACCCCACTTTCCTCACAAAAAGTTGAGGGTTTGGTAGTTAAGGAAGCCCCCAAGTCATCCATAGATATGAAGACTAAGAGGTTCTTTTTTGGAGCATCATCCTCAAGTGAAGAAGTTGATGTATAACTTGAGGATGATTCATATATAAATTTAATAGAAGTAATTTTTTAATGGTACTCGCCTTGTGTTCATAATTTAGCAAAAGGTTAATCCCACATACTTGGTCAAAGCATAGGATAGAGTACTCGAAAGAATATGGAAGAACAAATGCAAGAGCTCTAAATCAAGACTGGGACTAGGATTCAGTATAGTGGGTCAAGTCGATGATGATGATTACTACCTTGTCATCATGAATCATTTGGAATTTGATAGGTTCTTCTCAAATCACATTAACTCATACAAGGAGGTGTGCTTAGAAACTTCAGATGGTCCAGATGATTTTGAAGTCAAAGATGTACCGCTAGAGTTTGAAGAAGAGATCAAGTCAACCATCGACGAGCTCAAGCAAATAAACTTAGGGACTGCAGACAATCCACGTCTGGCATACATCAATTCCTTGTTGAATGAAATTGAAACTAATGACTTAGTTAGGCTATTGACTGAGTTTAAGGACTTCTTCACATGGAGTTATGAAGACATGCCTGCTTTATCTCCTGACATAACAATCCATAAACTAGCAATAGAGTCTACTGCTAACCATATCAAGCAAGCTTCTAGACACAAGCGATTATACATTGAACAATAGGTCATTTCTGAAGTCAAGAAACTGATCAATGTTAGTTTCATCTGAGAAGAAAAATACCCTACCTGGTTGGCTAGTGTCATCCTAGTTAAGAAGAAGAATGGCCAAATTCACATATGCAATAATTTTAGGGATCTAAATAAGGCATGTCCAAAAGATGAATTTCCACTATTGATACCAGAACTGATGATGGACATTTCCTTATCTTATGCAGTCTTCTCTTTCATGGATTGCTCATCTTGATATAACCAAATAAAGATGGCTCCTGAAGATGAGAAAAATACTACTTTTTGAACCCCGATTAGAATCTATTGCTATAGGGTCATGCCTTTCGGCCTTAAATTTGCTAGTGCTACCTAACAACAGGCCATGACTCGAATCTTTGATGAACTCATTCATCATCAAGTTGAGTGTTATGTTGATGATCTCATGGTCAAAAGTAAAGAAAAGGAAGACCATCTCTTTGAATTGAGAGTAGTTTTTGAATGATTAAGATAATTTACCCTAAAAATGAACCCCTTGAAGTGTGCATTTGGAGTAGCTTCAGGGAAATTCCTTGGGTTTGTTGTCTGACACCATGGAATCGAAATCAATCTGGAGATGATTGAAGCAATATTAGAAATGCCACTCCCAAAAGTTTAACTCAACTAACATCATTTCAAGAGTGGTTGGTGTATCTAAGACGCTTTATATCCAACCTATCAAGAAGATGTCAGCCATTCTCAGCACTTGTCAAAAAGAATGCTAAGTTTAAGTGGGATGACAAGTGTCAACATGCCTTTGAAGACATCAAGCACTACCTGATGATGCCACCGGTTTAGACCCTCAAGCCATCCTTACTTTGCTACATTATACGACTCCCTTGGTGCTTTGTTGGCCTAAGCCAATGATGAAGGAAAGAAAAATGCACTCTATTACCTCAGCCATTGTCTAATCCCTGTTGAGACAAACTATCCACCCATTGAGAAGCATTGCCTTACTTTAATCTTTGCATCCAAAAAGCTATGACACTACATGCTTTCTCATTTGGTGAACTTGATCTCTAGAATTAATCCACTGTAATATCTCATGACACGACCAACGCTATCTGGATGGTTGGCATGTTGGCCCATGATTTTGTCACAGTTTGACATTACTTTCATACCCCTCCATGTAGTGAAAGGACAAGCATTAGAAGATTTCTTTGTAGCGCACCCACTCCCTGCTGACTCTCCACTTAGTGATGACCTCCTCGATGAACAAATCATGAACTTAGGGGACACTAGCATTTGTAGCTGGGAGTTGTGCTTTGATGGTGTGGCTTCCTCTCAAAGAGGAAAAGAACCATAATCTACTATTCCAGGAAAGACAGGGGTAGGAATAGTTCTCCTAACTTTAGATCACAATGTGGTGAGATTATCAGATCACCTATCCAATCCTTGCACCAACAAAGAAGTCAAATTTGAGACTTTGATTGCCGGTCTAGAGTTAGTTGTTACTTTAAGCTTCCAGAACATTAATATCTATAGGGATTCTCAATTAGTCATCAACCAAATCGCTGGGTCTTACAAAGTCCTCAAACTTAAACTTCATCACTACCACAAGTACACTATGGAATTGTTGGCCCAAATCCTAGAGGTTATCATTTATAAGATTCCTCGAGGAGATTATGCCATAGCAGATGCTTTAGCCGAGCTTGCCAAGGAGTTGGCATGTCCAAAAGATGAGTCCATTTCAATAAAGGTCCAAAATAGACAAGTATTATCCCTTGTTGATGTTGAACTTATCAAAAAGCACTCTCTTGAAGGGGAAGTTGTCATTGCCAAAAAGGATGAGGAGTTGGATTGGAGGCAACCATTCATGGATTATCTAAATAAAGGAAAACTACCTCAGGGGAAGTCTTTAGCCCATCAGATGTAGCAGAGAGCACTTTCCTACGCTCTCATGGATGACACCTTGTACCGGCAGTCTTTCGATCATATATGGTTACACTGTTTACACAAACATGAAGCCCTTAAGATTATGATCGAGGTACACTCAAGATTATGTGGAGCTCACCAATTTGGTCTAAAGATGAAAGCCAAGATCAAAAGACTAGGATACTACTGGTCATCGATGATTGGATGGATGTAGTTAGGTGATGCCACCGGTCAATGTCAGTCCTACCACCAACATTCTACATCCTACATTAGCCTCATGGCCATTCGAGTGTTGGTACCATAGTGGTTTGACCCTCCTTCTTCTAAAGGTCATCGGTTCATCCTACAAACTTTTCTAAGTGGGTAGAGGACTTTCAGATCACAGCATGTGCTCCAAGTTTTCAGGAACTATATCATATGTAGGTTCGGGGTGCTTCAATAAATTATATTCGATAATGGTACTACATTCAAGAGCACCAAGATTAACAACTTTGCCTAGAAACATAGCATAGATTAGAGATATTCCACTATCTACTACCCAAGGGAAAATGGCTTGGCAGAAGTCTTCAACAAAACTCTCATCCAAATACTAAAGAAAATACTCGATGATAATAAACAACAATGGCATGAGCAATTAGTTGAAGCTTTGTGGGCCTACTGTACCACATATAGAATCCCAACTCAGTCTATCCCTTTCTCCTTAGTGTGTGGGTCTGAAGTTGTTCTACCATTAGAAGTTTGACTCCCATCACTAAGGATAGTTGTGGGTAGCAAGATTACAATAGAGCAGAACACCAAGTTGCGCTTAGAAGAGTTCAAAGGTTTGGAAGAGAGATGCTTACAGGCATGCCAAAACTTTGAGTTGTACAAAGCCAAAATGATTCAAGCTCACAATAAGTTGGTCTGTCCTAGAGCTTTTCAAGTATGAGAGCTTATTTTAGTTCTAAGGAGACTAATTGTTTCCCATCATAAGATGAGAGGCAAGTTTGAACCCACTTGGGAAGGCCCTTTTGCCATAGAGGAAGGCCTACCAAAGAGGATCTTATCTGCTTATTAATCACAAAGGAGAGCATCTGATGCTTTCGATCAATGGGCTTTACCTAAAGAAATATTATCCTTAAATTCATGTTTGAAAATATTTATCATTAATAAAAATCTCTTTCAAATTCAATCTCTTCCATATTGAAAACATCTTTGTTTGTGAATCCACCACGATGTATTTAGGATAGGTGTAAGAGAACCTAAGAGGCATCTTATTTCCTTTAACACAACACAACACAAACTATACATAAACAAAAATATTTTATCTTGGGCTACTTCGAGTTAGAATAACGCCACCACCAGCACTCACTCAATAGCTGCTCTAGGTCGGGCTGGCGTGTTACCCTGCTAGTGTGTCACCCAGTGGCCTTCTTGCTTTGGAGGATTTAAGTATGCTACGCTTTTCTAAGGACCACCAATAGGTGTGGTGTAACTAACAAGGCACACCGCATGTATTGGCATTGACCGAAATGATCGACAATGTCCAAAGGATTGCAAGCGCTAACGAAAACCATCTAATCCTAAACCCGAGGGGTAGATTGAATCACGATCTTAGTGCAATGCAATTCAACTTATGCTGAGGGAGTAAGAGAGCCAGAATGATTTGGTTGGAATTTCATGTTAAGAACATGAAGGAAGATCCGCTAGTGGATCACACATGCATTGGACATGACATGTGTGAGGTTTATGCCGAGGGCATAAAAGGAGGAATCCGCTGGGGATTGAGTATATAAACCTTCCACTAAGAAAGCAGGTTTGGGCTATGCTATGAGGATAAGAGTTTGAGTTTTATTTTGGATATGATTTATGGGAAGAAGATCCACTGGGAATAAGAATCTATAACCACCGAGATTAAGATTAAATCAATTTTAATTTATTTTTTTTAATTGATGTGGAGGCATATCTATTAGGGATATGGGCTCAAATCTGCTAAGGATTAGGAATATGAACCTTCCACTAAAGAAGTAGGTTTAGGTTATTCACTAGGGATAAGAGTTTGGTTAGATTTCTTTGATTTATTTGATTGGCTCTGCTAGGGAAAGATCGGTTCAGATTGTTTCAATTTGGACTCTATTGGGGGAGTTAATTTTGATTTGTTTGTTTGATTTGTTATGGCTCCACTAGGGAGGATGGTTTTGAATTGAGGGCATATCCACTGTGGTTGTGAACTCAGTCAAGTTTGATAGATTTAATTCATGGACCCTATCGTTATGCGATGGACCCATTGAGAAGGGGCTATGTCAGCCTTGGCCTATCTCAGATTTATGAATCCAAAGAGGTAGTCTGCCAACTGAAGGGAGAGACTATCCAACCTAAGGGTTGCCTTTCATTGTGCAATGGCTGTGATAGAAAGAAAGTGTAGTAGACTTACATCTTCCAAAGTGGGAAACAACTACTGGGGTGACCTGTTGATGGCGCAACAAATTAAACCCGACCTAAGGCAACTACTGAGTGAATGCCACTAGGGACTTACGTTAGCTCAAGAGTAATCAAGATTAATTTCATTTTAATTTGATGGACCCTGTCGGTGTGCTATGGATCCACTGAGAAGGGGCTATGTCAGCCTTGACCTATCTCAAGTTTACAAATCCAAAGGGATAGCCTACCGGCCATGGGGTAGAGCTAACCACCCTAAGGGTTGCCTTTCGGTGTGCAATGATTGTGCTAGGAAGAAACCAAAGAGGAGTTACATCTTCTAAAGTAGGGAATAGCCAATGGGGTGACCTATTGGATGCACAACAAATCAAACCTAACCTAGGGTGACTATTGAGTGAATGTCGCTGGGGACTTACGTCAGCTCAAGAGTAGTCAGGCGATTCTTATAAGGAGTTTTGCTGAGACTGCCCTAAAGATAGGATTCCTGCTTAAGAAGAGGTGCAACTGAGGGCGTTCTCATAATCCACAAGTGAATATATTTTTTTTTATTTATATGTTTATGTGGACCTTATTGGTGTATGAGGGATCACACTGAGAAGGGGCTATGCCAACCTTAAGCTATCTTAGATTTACTGGACCAAAAGAGAATCTGCACATCCATAGGATAGATTCTCCAACCACAGGGGTGGTTACTAGGAAAGGGGAGCTATCCAATATGGTAGTAACCCGGTAGTGTCTAGGTTGGGTCGTAAAGGATGTGATACAAATATAGTGCTCACAGGAGAGGTGTGGCTACGAGAGTTATCTTAGACCCTATAAAAAAGAAAGCCTATAGGTGTATGGTGACTAACTCAAGGAGAAAGCATAGCAGACTTACATTTGCCATGAGTCATGTATCCATCAGATGGGTCGCTATTAGCATAGCGAGAACCAACCAACCTAAGGTGCCGTCGGTGTGCAACGATCAGTCAAGAAAAAAGGCATGTAGTCTTATATCTCCCTTAAGAAGAATCGATCATCGGGATAGTCTGTCGTCGACGGGACAGATGTTATCCAACCTAAGGCTTCCCAATGGTGTGCAACAACTGTGATAGGAAGAAAGCATACCAAACATACATCTTCCAAAGTAACGAACAGCCACTAGGGTGGCCCATTATTAACACAATAAGTTGACCTGACCTAAGGGAAACTACTAAGCAGGGAGTCACAAAAAAGGATTGGACCCAGACTTGAAGTAGTCAGGAGGAAAGGAGCAACTGGGGGACTTACCCTAATCCTCAAATATACTTGACCTGGTTAGTGCACAATGGCTAGTTCAAGAAGAAAGCATAGCAGACTTACATCTTCTTAAACGAAGTCATCATAAGGTAGCTTACCAACCGCACAGTAAGGCCTACAAAATTAACAGGGTGCTCATCGATGTGCAATGGTCAAGGTTGACCTCACTTTTGGAGAAAGTTCTCAATCTCCAATACATGCAATTAGGTAAAAACTTAACCTAACCCTAGAGACTTAGAAGGGTTAACCATAGGGTAAGGTTATGCCTTAGGGGTTAGGATAATCCACCTACCCTATAACCCAAATCCAATCCATATTCACCTTCTTAAGCCATAACCAAACCTCAAGTTCAATTCAAACACCAAATTCAAACTCAAATCCAAATCTAAATTCCAAGCCAAATGATTGAAGCCCATGATCAAATCCAAATTCAAAATCAACCTAATCCCTATGATTTTATCATATGGACTTAGCTTTAGCCAAAATCCCATCTAAATCAATCCAAAGTTAATTGAATTTCTCATAATCAATTTATATTTTCAATCATCTTCATAAATATAAATGAAATCTACATTGAAATAATCAAAATTAAATCAAACTAAATCAAATTAAATCAAGATCCAAATCTAATCCCTATAACCTACCTTTATGAGCTTAGCCAAATTTGCCTTCAAATCACTTCAAACTCAATTGATTTTCTCATAAATAAATCATATCTTCAATCATCTTCATAAATATAAATCAAATATACATTTAAATCATCAAAACTAAGTCAAACTAAATCAAAATCCAAACCTAAACCCTTTGAGCTAACTTCATAAACTTTGCCAAAATCTCATCCAAATCAAGCCAAAGTCAATTGATTTTCTCATAAATCAATCATACCTTCAATCATATTCACAAATATAAATGAAATCTACAATCATCTAGCCAAACAAAAACCAACCAATGTCAAACCTAACATTGACCCTTTTGACTTGAAATATTCAAATGAACCAAAACTCATCTAAACCCAAATCAGTTGCAATTGAATTTATATATCAGTCCCAAATCCAAATATAAACACAAACTAAATCAAACTCAAACCAAAATCAAGCCAACTAAGCCAACTAAACCCAATTGGTCCACTAGACCCAAAGTCACTAATTTAACCTATTTGAGCCAAATTCCAATCCTACCCAAATTGGATTGAACCAAGCCCATCTAAACCTCCCATCATGATTGTTGATCATCCCAGGTTGATCAATTATCACAAATTAGGTCAAACCAAGTCAACTTGGTCCTTTGATTAAGTCAACCTTCTTAACCCATATGAACCCAAACTAGCCAAATTGCAACCTAAGCCAAATCCATTAAAGCCAATGATTCATGCCAACTCAAAATCAATATTTGAACATGACTCGACCTTCAATTGAGTCAAACCAAGCCCAATTGGCCCTCTTGACCCAAGTTGACCCAAATTGACCTAAATGACCAAATTGGGTCAAATAAAAATATGAATCAAATTGATTGCAATAAATAACTCAAGTTCATTCCAAATTGACAATTGAACTTGACCAAAGCCTCAATTGAGCCCAATTGATCCACTAGACCCAAATGACCTATTGAACCCATCTTGACCTAAAGGGTCAAACCAATCTAAAACTTAAGGACATCCAAATTAAACTCAACCAAAACCTACAATATACTCTAAATTGTCAACCAAACCTAAACCAAGTCATGACTTAACCCAATTTGGCCAATTTGGTCAAATTGATCAACTTAACCCATTTGACCCAAATGAACTTAAATCAACCAAAATTAAATATAAGCCAAATTAAACCAAACCAATGACACCAATACATCCTAAATGATCATATGAACTTGACTCAACCTTTGGTTTGACCTAATTTGACCAATTAGTCAACCTAACCCGATTTGACCTAATTTGACCTAAATCAAATTGAGCTTAATTAAACAACTCCCAAATCAGAGATTTAACCCCACTTTATTTTCATTACCCAAATCAAATCCAATGCCAAATGACCAAGATACCCTTGGGCTAAGGGTATCACATGAGACAAATCACCAATGTAAGTGGTCATTTCCATTCCTTGGTCACTTGACACTCTCCCAATGGTCCACGTGAGCACCTAGGACACAGCCCAACTTAACCCAAGGGGTGTTTGGGTCGACCATACACATGGGAGGCAAAATCATCTCACCTCCCCCATTGGTGCACTTGAAGCACCAATGACACCCACTTATCCCCCTTAGGAGCCACCCCCCAAACCTTAGCCAATCAGATAGAGCCAACTCATCACCTCTCTGTCACCCATGATGGCCTGAGATGGCTGGATGATTACAACAACCTAAATCAAGCTAAGCCATCTAATAAGGAGGAAGAAGGGTATACCCCCCATCCCCTTATTCCAACTCAAAATGATTACTAGTACTCCCTCAGAGCTAGAGAACCCTATGGCGAGCCGCCAGAGCCTCTTCCAAGAGTTCCAAAAGCCTTTGCGAGCTTTCTAAATTCCATTTCTATCCATCCTGAAATAGGGAACTCTTCCATTCGATCCCACTTGCTCAGACCACAATTGAAGTACAATTAACTTTGCACACACCATCTCTCGAGCCAATCGAGCAAGAATGAATCATATCCCAAGCTTCCCGATGATTGAAGGGTGGATTTCGATCAACGCTAGCCTCCCAAACTTTGGGTGTTGGTCTTCTAAGTAAGCCACCTCAAATTGGAGCTTGTGCTGATAAGTAGAGCTTTGTCTCCGCTAGACGAAGTTTCCTCGATCGGATTTGTCATTGGCCTTGAGCTCCGGTGAAGTATGCCATTGAAACCAACCTTGGGTAAAAAATGAGTTAGAGCTTTTTAAAGAAAACTTTCATTCCATGTGATCCTAGCCATTATATTTCTTTGGATCCTTCACGTGAGTGTGGGATCCATTTGGAGTTGATTTGAGCTCGGGTAAGCTCGGATCATGTGAGCAATGGAGGATGGACTCCATTTTACCTCACTCGCGTGATGATAGATCACACACCATCCATTCCATTGATTAGAATGAATGAACGTTATTATATATGATAGATTGATCCGATTTAATTATATTAAGCCGCATGATTAATCATGGTCATATGATCTTAGATCAGATAGTGCACGAGAAAGTGCATTCTGTTGCCACCACACATGCGCTAACTAGGATTATTTTTAATAACCAATCCCGTGACGCCATGTGGAAAGCACACTGTGTCAGTGCGCCATGTGGCACCGACAAAGTTAAGGGTTAATTAGACTTAATTAATGCATTTTGGTGGTTGAATCTTCTAAAAATCATAATAAGTCATAGAAAAATTAGAAAAATGAAAATTAATATTATTTTAAAGGTATTTCAAAGGAGAATTAATTAAAAATGATTTTAACTAATTTTGAATAGTAATTAAGGCTCAATTAGAGTTTAATTACAAAATTAATTAGCTTAATTATTTCTTAATTACTTGAGAAATTAATCCAAAATTTTGTGGGTTAATTTAATGGGATGACCTCTACTTCCCATGATTTTCTTAGGATTTATTGCTTAGTTAATTAAAGAAATTAACTAATCAAGCTTTAATTACTCTCTTAAGTTAATTAATCATTTATTAATCCCATGAAAAATAATAAATTAATTAATTAAGTTGTTAATCATTATTCAATAGTGAACAAATCCATGGGGTAAGGTTAGAGCCTCCTTCCTAATCTATTTCCCTAAGTTCATTTCATTAATTAAATCAATCAAGGCTTAATTAATTAATTAAACTACTTAATTAATTAAATTAAAATCATAATCACATCAAAACTTAATTAATGAAATCTTGGGGTAGATATTTAAGTGTTTAATAACCTAAAGTGGTTTAATGAAATTATAGTTAGTCCACATGTGTGGAAAAACCATAAGAGTAATTAATTAAGTCACTTAATTTAATTAACCATTAATTGTGAGCCAATTACATTAGGCCCCTTTATTTCTTAAGATCATTACAAATATATTTTCTATGCATATCATGTTAGCTCATAATTATTTGGTTAATTACTTTTGAGGTGACATAAGAAAGGGTTAATTAATATATTTAATGTATACCACAACTTAATTGACTCATAAAATCAATTTAATTACATTTCATTAAACTAAATTAATTAACAAATATGGGAATGGGTTAGGGTCAACAAACCTCTTTCTCACATCCTTAAATAAAATCAAAACATGAAATTAAAAATGACATTAAAGAAGATTTAGTTTACTTTAAATTATTTTATTTGATATGATTATCCTTAGGAATTAATTTAATTGAAGGAAATCATGTGTTTATGTTTATTTATTCCATTCCAATCATGTTAAATGTTGTATGTTATTTGAAATCATGCATTCATCTTTTCAAATTAATTAAATCAGATGGTTTTCTTTTATGTGAGCTTGCATGTGTTGAATTAATTTATAATATGTGTGGCTGATATCACTAATAAATTCAAATTACTTTCCAAAGTCTATAAATCAATTACATTAGAGTTATAGTAGTTATGGATACATATAGGTTTGCATATGCTTATAGCTTAGATATGTGGAGTAAAGCTTTCTTTTCCTTAATTCATATATGGTTTTACATGTATTTGAATGTTGATAAGTATATAGTCCGGACATTCCGGGAATACGAGGCTTTAAGTAGCCCCTAAGAGGTCATTTGATTACCTCACTTCCCTGGTTAACAGCGACACGTACTTATTTGATTTCATTTACATGTGTTTCTACATTAGAACTTGGATAAGACTTTAATCCTCATGCATAAGTGTTTCAATCAAATAAAAGTACAATCTTTGCATGGTTTTTCTTCCTTTATTTATGTATGCATCCATATGTATTTGAGAAAAGCAAGTGCTTAGTTTGGACATCCCGGGAATATGACAATTCGAGTAGCCCCAAGGAGGTCATTTGATTACCTCACTTCCCTAGTTAACAATGGCATGTACTAGCTTATGTCTCTTATATATGTGTGTGTGTATTTAATTATGGAATTAGAACCCCTTTTCATTTATTAAGGATACATGCATTCATAATTGACTAAGTGATTGAATCAATTAACCATATAATTTGGAGCTTCCTTTTTTATGTTCATGTATATAAATCTACATATGTTTGAATACAAATCGGTATATAGTTTGGAAATTCCGAGAACACAAGGGTTTAACTAGCCCCAAGGAGGTCATTTGATTACCTCACTTCCCTGGTTAACAATGACACGTACCTATTTAATGTCATCCCTATGTATTTTTGTATAAGAATTTGGATAGAGCTTTAAATTAATATGATTGAATAATTCAATAAAAAAATAAAAATATAAATTTCAAATACATATCTTCATTCATCATATAAGTGTGCTAAAATGCGTTGTATGTATAGACGCACTTAGGATTAAATTCATGTGCATGTTACATGTGATGAAAAGGAATGATTGAATATAAGTCATGTGAAAGTATTTCAATTAGATTAATCTTAAGCTGCCTTTCATATTGAATAGAATTATTTAGAGTGAACCTAAACTTAAGATTAATTTAAAATCATTTAATAAGCCATTCACTAAAGAGAACTAAATCAAATTAATATGCTTCACAAAGTGGCTTAAGCTAGGGATGAACGAGGGCAATCCTTTGTCTTTCTTTCATAACACTTAGTTGCTAAGTGTAATCATATGAAATAGAAGAAAACATAAATTAAAATTCTCAAATCAATTACGCAACTTCAAGTGAGATAACCATTCATGTTAAATTGAACCTTTCAAAACTTAGAAAATACAACTCTAATTCTTAGTAAGACACACCACACAAGCCTTAACACACACATTAGAATTAAGTCACCACTTCTAGCTCTATGTTAGGGCAGTGTATGATGTGATGTGTATTTTGTTTTATGATGTATTATTTTAGACTAGATGTTAGGGTATATGCTTCGTAGACTAGATGTTGGACCGATGTTAGCTTAATCATTTTTTCTATAGGGGATTATGCTTAAGGGGATGCTTAAAAATAAATATAATTGCTCTCTTTGCATATTGTTTAAACCTTTAAGCGTAATCCAAGTTAGGATAGGTGGGTTTGGTTACCCATGTACAAGGTGCTAAGTCCAAATTATATATATATAACTGCATGGGATTATATGTGTGTTTAGCTTACACTTATTTTGCAAGTGTAGTTAGATTTAAATTTGCTATTTTCAATGTAATTTTGCATTAGAAATTAGGATTGGAGCTATGGGGGATTAGATGAGCATTCGCTAGAATGCTTTGTCCTGTGGTGCCATGTGATGCCTTGAAGTCCATCAAATCAAAGGGGAAGGAAGATACTTGAAGACATGAAGACCCCCCATAGAATTCATTCATTATAAATTATAATTATTCCGTCATATACCGGGTTGTATAATGGTAGAGCTCGGCTACCCATGTTTTCTCTTTTTGGGTTGTACATCGGAGCCCAACCACACCGACCTATTATTCTTTTGCGATAGTTATAAAATTGATTGATGATTTGTTTATTTTGTGCATTAGAAATGACATGATTTTTCATAGTTTCTTAAATGATTGATTCTTTAATGTGTGTCCTGGATGCGATTAAGCTCTTAAGAAAAAAATTTTATTTTTCTACCCTAGTTAATCACTCATAAGTAAAATTTTTTACAACTCATAACCTCACCATAAAACCTAGGACATAAATAAAAATAATTAAAAGATTTAGCAACCCCTTAGATGAATGTTGTTTGTCTCACATTATGCATGCATCTTGAATCACTTTTGTAAAATGAAGGCCTCTGTCCTTACATGCATAGAGATCGCTTGACTTGTGAGAGCAACTCCTACTGATAGAGCTTTAGCATCTTCTCGCTGATTTGGCCAATAATCTATTTCATCATGCATATAGGCATCAAAATCCCAAAGCCTTTGTCTAAATGATATGTCTAAAATGAAATAAAATTTGAAATAATATTGTATTAGAATAAGTCATTACTCATACCACTCATGCTCTAGTCTCTTAAGGAGTGGATTGAAGAATTTTAGTCTCTTTCCAAATAAATAACTACCCTAATTATATTGCAATTCATAATACCATATTACATGATTTTAAAATCATAGGAGTTAGCTGAAGGCCACTCCAGGCGATTGTAAGCCCAGAAGGCGAGTGGCTTACTCTCTCTTGTAGAGATAAACCAAATGCCCATCTTCACTTAGATTTAGGTCGTGCTTTAGCTCTTGCTAAAGGTCCCTAAATTTAGGATTCAAGGTTGCTATTTCCTTCAAGCTATATGCACAAATTCTTACCTCTTAGGCATTTCTATAACCTTGTGTTGGTGGATTATAAGCCCTAGCAATCTAACAACATTCAACTCAAACATATAACTCTCTTCAATTTCAAATATATAAAGCCCAATCATAAGATAGATTGGAATGCTCACTAGGCTTCCTAGTATCATGAGAATTTCCTACTTCTTCCCTTTAGATTCCAAAAATTAGTCTTCTCCTTAAGCATTCCCACTTGATTTTCTAAACATAACCAATCCTTTGATAGTCTAACATTGAAATTTTTGGAGAAGATAATTGTTTGCTTTAATTGAGAGTATTCTTAGGGAACTTCATTTCCTAGTATGTAATTAAGTATGGAGGCTTGAATCCATATGGAACTTTAGAACCCAATTTAATATAAACCCTACTTTATTTAGCTATATAAAGCAAGGAAAAAATCTCTGGTACATTCGAAGACCCATCATGCCTTAGAAGTCCTTATTAGGTGACTAGGTCCATTGAAGGGTGATGCCTCTATATTTTAAGATAGTACATCATACCTCAATGTCATATCCGATCACTTCAATAAATACCCCTATGATCTACGTGGTGTCCCCCCATACATCCAAAAATAAACACCACAACTATCCTCTAATTCAGATTATGTGGTAGTGATATATCCATCACTGATGTTGATTTTCATGATTATCTCCACATCTTTTATTCTAGCTCTTCTACCCATAGTATAGCCAATGATCTCACCTACGACTGGTCCTTGACTAAATTAATCATTTAAGACTCATCTCTTAACCAACACCTATCCCTACTTAGTGGTTTTGTGTTGAATGCTCATGTTATTCAATATGTGCTTATGAGTAATATCATTCTAAAATCTTATAAACATATTAACATCACTCTCTTACTTTCTATCTATTGTGTTTTAATTTGGAGTCATAAGAACACCACACAGATCTTAAGGGATACTTATTGAAGTGTTCGAGTGCAATATTAAGGTATGGTGTACTACCTCGAGAGGTAGAAACATCACTTAATAAAGACTCCTAAGGTAGATGGGTCTTTGTGTATACCAGAGATCTTTTCCCTGCTTTACATGGATAAGTAAAGTAGGGTTTATTTTATGTCAAGTTTTTTAGTTTCATGCAGCAAGCTTCCATAGTTAATTACATTTTAGAAAATAAGAATTTCTTATGAATACTCTCGTTTAAAGTAGTTAATGAGTATCTCCAAAACTTTCAAGGCTAGACTATCAAAGAATTGGGTATTATTAGAAATCAAATTGGATTGCTCGAATAAGAAGACTTCTTTATAGATTTTAAAGGAGAATAAGTAGGAAGAACTTATGATACTAGGAAGCCTAGCGAGTGCTTCAATCTACCCTGTAGTGAGGCTTTACATTTTTCAAAGGGAGAAAATTATTTATTTGAGTTAAAATTTTATTAAAATGCCAGAATTAGATTCAAGCAACATAAGAGTATGAAAATTCCCAAAAGGAAAGGACTTATATTGATAGAAAAAGAGAAATGAGCTACCTCAGAACCTAAATCTAGAGTGCTTGAGCACAAGCCAAGAGCTTGACCTAACTTTACTCAGGGAACATAGGATATAAGGGTCCACTTGCATAAGAGAGAGTGAATACATCCGACTCTTCTGGACTTACAACCACCTGGAATGGCTACTAGCTAACACCTCCTATGCTTTAAAACCATGTATACCAATCTTAAGTAGATGCAAGGTAGTTATGCTATTATTTAATTAGGAAAGAAGCTATAATCCTAAACTCATTCATTAAGATACTATATAATGTTTGGTATGCAAGCATGACTTAGGTTAATGTTAAAAATTTATAAGGTTTTAGATCATTTTGACACATTTATTTTGGACCAATACTTAGGATAGTTATGCCTATGTGCATGATGAAATTAAGTCTTGGGCTAAATCAATTAGAAGAGGTGTTCTCCACTATAAGGGATTGCTCTCAAAGGTCAAGCATATCCCCTAGCATGCAAGAGTGGAGATCCTCTCTATTCAAAAGTGACAATATGATATGCATGTTGTTGTAATATACAATCATTCAGCTAAGGGGTTGTTAAATCTTTTATTTTCTTGATTAAGAGCTCAGGCTTTAAAATAAGGTTATGAGTTACATTAAATTTTAGTTATGAGTTATTTAGTGAGAATAGAAAATTTAATTTAATCCTAAAGAGCCTACTGCGTCTAGGCCACATATCAAAACTTTAGGTAACCTTAAAAAGATATGTCATTTCTATTAGACAATCTAAATATAATAATCAAATATTTGAATTTCATATAAGAATAAGAGGCCAATGCGACTGGGTATCAGCGTACACCTCAAAAAAGTGAAAAAGTTGAGTAGCCGAGCTATACCCTTATAAAACCAGGATTACAATTAAATTTTACAAATGAAATGAACGTTATGGGGGTCTTCAATTCTTATTCTTCTTTCCTTCTTCTGGATCTATTTGCTTCAGGCTTCACAAGGCCTCACAGGTCTTTGCCTTCTAACCACCCTCATCTTAAACCCCATAGCACTAATCCTTATCCTATACCAAAAATTACATTTTTATGAAAAATGAAATCTAATTGCACTTGCAAAATAGATGTTAGCTAAACAAATATACAAACCATTGAATTATATGTCATATATTTGGGCTTAACACCCTACACTTGAGTAACCAAGCCCACCTATTCTAATTGGATTATGCTTAGGGACATAAGCAACACCTGCAAGCAAGAATATTTATATTCATTTATTAATACAACATCCTCTTAAGCACAATCCCCTGCATAAGACATCATTAGGCTAACATCCACCTAACATCCAATCTACGCACAAGCAATCCTAACATTCAGTTTAAAATATTACATCATAAAATAAAATACATCACCATAACATACACCAGCCTAACTTAATACTAGGATTGATGACATAGTATTCTAATGTGTGTGCTAAGGCTTTAGTGTGGTATGTCTTGGTTGAGCTTTAGAAGTATGATTATCTAAAGTTTTGGAATTGTTTAAATTAATCATTAATGATGGTTTTACTTCAAGTATTTTAGTGGATTGATTGATTTTAATTCTCATATTCTTATTTTGTTTAATACTTAACATTTAACTATTATAAAGAGAAGAAAAAGGCTTGGCCCCCTTCATCCCTATCTTAAGTTATTTTCTAAAGGGTAAGTTATTATATATTTGGTTCTTTTACTAAAATACTTATGAGATTTTTTTTTAGCGGGCCTAAGTTTGGGTTAGTTTTAAGGAATCTTATTCAAACATGAGAGGCATCTTAGGATTATCAAAATTAAGTCACCATCACATGAGTAATATTCCACTACTTCCTTTCATTACCAATAACATCATATTCTTTCATCTTTAGTTTTCTTAATATTTAATTTAACATATATACATGCAATATACCCATATTTTTGCACCCTTAATGAATGTTAATGCATGAATTTAATAGAAAAGAAAGATTCCATCTCATTGCTAAGCATATGCAAACTTGTATTGGAAATTTAACCAAGTACCTATTGTTGTTAAACTAGGGAAGTGAGATTATATAAGATCTCCTTGGGGATACTTAAAGTCTCATATTCTAGAGATGTCAAGATTATGTACTTGCTAATTCAAGTACATACATAGAAACAAAACCATGTAAAGATCATATAAAACCTTTATTCATGTAAAGTTCAATGAAATGAAAAGAAAAGTTTTATCCTATATTCTAGCACATGTATACACATAAATGAAATTAAGCAAGTACATGCTATTATTAAACTAGGGAAGTAAGATTATCTAAGACCTCCTTGGGGATACTTAAAGCCTTGTATTCTCAGGATGTCCAGACTATGTACTTGCTAATTCAAATACATGTAAACATACACATAAAACATGAAGATAAAATAATTCCTTACTATCTTTAAGTCACAACTAAGTGGAGGTTTAATTTAACTCTTAAAAGAAATACTTATTTAAATTTCATACTCTTTGATTCACTATTAATTTATAATTTTAAAATAATTTGAGATTTATTAGTCATAATAGCTACACCATATCATAACATTTATCCAACTCATATAATTTGAATGAATCATATTCTTTTAATTTTCTTTTTCAAAACATGAACACATGAAACAAATGGTATGCACATTTATCATAATTGAAAGGAAGTAATCAAATGTCACCACATAACATACTTAATTTCATTGAATCCTAAGGACAATCAAGCCAAATAAACATTCTTTAACACTATCCAAAACTTTTAAGATTTAATTTCAATGTTTAAGTTATTAAAACCTAAAGAGAAGAAATGATAATTTTTACACTCTATCCTATGTTGGTTATTTAACATATTTAAGGAAATTAAATAAGTTTTATGAGTTGATTATGTTCAAGCAATTAATCACATTGACTTAATTACCCATCCCCAAGCTTCTTTAATTTAATCAACTACTTAATCATGAGCCTTCAATGATATGCTTTGGCAAAATAAAATTAGCAATACACCTAAAGGAGTCTAATGCAATTAGGCTCATGCTTAACAATTAATTAAATTAAGGGAGAAAAATATTTAAGTTAAATACTTTTATGATTTCCCCACACCCATGGGATAATTATAATTTCTTTACTTAATTTATGCTATTAAACACATAAAGGGATTAATGGGTTATATTTTTGTTATCTAAATCAAATTTTTTTATCATTAATGTTTTTAAATTATTTCATAATTATTAAACATATTAATTAACCCTCTTAAGAAAGTATACTTGGAAAAATAATTAGGAAAGGGGTCTTAATTATTTCTCTCATCATACCCACTGTTTATAATAATTAATTAACACTAATTATTTAAATTTTATTATTCACTAATTTTAATAATCATTTAACTAATTACAGTAGGTGATTAGGGTTAAAATTCTAAAATATTTAAATGACATGGCAAATAATTCCAAGAAAATTATGAGAGGTAGAGGACATCCCATAAAATCATCCCACCATATTTGGAATTAATTAGCCAAGTAATGTGGCCTTATTTAATGCAATTAGCTTGAGCTTCAAACCTTAATTAAGCACTATTCAATTGGTGTTAATTAGGGATTTTATTTTTATTAAATTCTCCTCTATCTAAGCTTTCTAAAATGGGTTTATTTATTTATTTTAGTTTTTTTCTACAATAGTTATGATTTTTGGAAGTTTTGGACATTTAATTATATTTTTAAGCCTTAATTAATCCCTTAAACCATCGATGCCATGCGGATGCTGACGCGATAGCATTTTCCATGTGGCGTCATGGTATTGACTACTTAAATTGTTTGACATGGTAGCCAACTCAGTGGCGGTGGACATGATTTTATCTCGCTCATTCGATCTCAGATCTGATGGTTGAGATTAATCCTATGATTTTGAAGAGATTAAATCAAGATTTCTGACATGATTAATCATGGCTGTTGATTTGAATCACGTGGAATGGATGGCTGATAATCTATCACCCACAAGCATAGAAAGATGGACACTGTCCACTTTTCTTTGCTCAATCTGAGCTTGTCGGAGCTAGTTTGATGGCAGAATTGACTCCAAAATGATCAGGGAATGAATATAAGGAGATCCTATGGTGGAGATCACATGAAAACATGACTCACTTCATAAAAGACCAACACCAAGAGGCCAAGACTACAGTTTCCAGATTTATACCTTGTTAGAGTTATAGACCAGCAGTCCACTGATAGAGATAACTTTATCTTGAGGAGGCGAAGCTCTGTTGAGAAGATCTCAAGCTGCCTCCCAGCTGATCAATTTGTGGACCAAATGCCACTACAAAGCTCACTGGAAATGGTCTATGGACGTCTTTTGGTGGTTGAATCACTCGAGAAATGATTTGTTTTGGCTCGCCAAAGTGAGATGAAGGTGTGAGAAGAGTTAATTTGAGTTTGGTGTAGATTTGAAAAGTTTGAATATGCAAGGCTCTCGGGTCTGATCTGGAGCTAGTCTCACCGACTGTGGAGTACACAAGGAGCTCGGGAAAGGGTATGAGAATGTGCAAAATGTGTAGGGAAGATCTATGTTGAGTTTGAATGAATGGGGAGGAGTATACTATCCTCCCCAACTAAACCAAGGGCTGGGATTGGTTTAGCCTTTAGTAGCTATCAGGTCAGAGTAGGTGGTCGGAGGTGGCAGAGGGATGCTGAGAACCCAACAGCCTTGGGTTAGGTTGGATCAATGGTCTTTTGTCCAAGAAAGGCCAAAGGTGGCTGCCATAGGGTGGGGAGTTTGAGAAACCTTCTAAATGAGGATTTTATCTCATTTAGAAGACTTGGTTTAATGGGTTTGACCAAATCCATGTTCACCATGAGTTGTTCCCACTTAGGTAGGTTCATGGTGACCTCAAAGATGTGTCATGCCAAGTTTGGTTGGGTTTGGGCTTAGTTTGCTTGGGTTTGGCTCAATTTGACCCATGTAGGTCAAATGGGTCATGTTGGGCTAAGTTGATGGGCTAAGTTGACCTTTTTTTTACCAAATTTGGTCAAAGTGAGGGTTTTGGTAAGTTTAATTGATCATTTGGAATGAGTGAGTGTACTTGGTTTAATTCAATTTGGGTTATATTTGGATTTGATTCATATGGTTCAATTTGGGTCAAATGGGTCATGTTGATCAATTTGACCAAATTGGCCAAATTGGAATGGGTATGGGTTAGGTCTATATTCAATTGGTCATTTATAATGGATTGGAATAGTTGATTTGGATTGATTCAAATTATGGAGTGACTTAGTTCAATTTAACCCTTTGGGTCTAATTGGGCTAAGTAGGCCAATTGGATTGGATTGACCAAATTAGGTCTAATTGAAGGTTAGATCATGTTAAATAATCAATTAGGGGATAATTGGAAGCAATGTTTTCAATCAATATGGTCTAAATTTTATTTGGTCCAATTTAACCCTTTGGGGAAAATTAGGTCAACTTGGGTCAAAGGGTCAAATTAGCTTGATTGGGTCTAGATTGTAGTGGAGTGTTCAATAATGACCTATAATCATCAGTGAAGGAATTGGATGGCTTGGTTTAATCCAATGGGAGTTTGATTGGAGTTTGGCTTAATTACCCCTTTTAGGTCACTTTGGGTCAAGTGGCTTGGTCAAGTGAACTTGGACTAATTGGAGTCAAGGATGGTTGGGATGTGTTCAGTGATGAATTTGAGGTTGATTGGTGGCTTTGATTGAAATTGATTTGGGCTTGATTAGGTTTTGGCTCATTTGAATCTTTTAAGTCAAATTGGCTAACTTGGATTGATCAAATTCACTTGGTTCAGTGAGCTTGATTGCAAATGTTGGAGTAGATTGAAATGATCTATTGAATACTTCTGGTGATTGAGAAAATCAACTTGGATTTAGTTTGCTTGAATGGGTTTCAATGGAGTTATAGGATTGTGGCTGATTAACTTGAGTTAAGGTCCAAGTTGATTTGGCTTGGAGCTTGGAATGGATAACCAAATTAAATTAAGGTTAATTGAATAGGCTTGAGTTATTTTAGCTCCAACCACATGAGCTTAAGTTTGGATGAGTGGATGGACATGAGTCTTGGTGTAGGCTTTGGGGAAAGTGAAACCTACTTGTCCTAAGGTAAACTCTATGCTTATGGTTATGCTCTATAAGCTTTTAGGTCTAGGTTTAGTGTTCTCTTAATTATTAGAAGTGTCCTAGCACTAAGAAAGTCTAAGTGTCTAGAAGGCTCCTAGATCTAAGATGGGAGGGATCAATCCTCACTCCAAAAGTAAGGTCAGCACTATCATCACTTACTTTCTCATGAACCACACTCAGTTCAATGTTGCAAATATTTTAATTCATTTCATTAAAAATCTATCACCAATATCAAAAGCCTAAAATCCAAAAGAAAGTATAATCTGGCTTTCGGACACATGATTTTTTTATCTACATGAGCTCAAATACAACATATCCCATTTCAAAGAACCAGACCATATTCCTTCTTAGTTTATATAACACTCCTTCCACACTTATTAAAGTGAGAAGAGGTAGCCCACCCCACTTAGGCTACAATAGAGGAAAGAGACGATAAGGCGATAAAGCGTGGGAAGGGGGGGGGGGGGGGGGTTGGGTTGGTGTTTCGTTGTGTGGCCTTCAACGCATTATCATTACCTCTAGGATGCTTGGATAGAGCAATTTGTTTGACTTAATAAAAGTAGACAAACATATTAAGCAACATGGAACATGTTGGGAGGAGTACCAACAACAACGAGCAAAGGATCAAGCTTGGTTTCAAGCTTAGTTTGTTGCTCTCCATGGCATCTTTGACCACCACCACCACTAGATGAGATCAGAGCTCTAAGTTCTGGTTTCTTTTTATTTTTACTATATTATATGCTTAGTTTTATATTTTAAACTATTCTTGCCTTGTGCTTTACACTGTAATATTTTTGTTATATTAGTTACTTCAAGCATGCTTTATTCTACTAGTTTGTGTTTTGTGGATTTCAAGTTAATACAATATTTTCTTTTAAATTTTTTTCTTACATTTTTATAATCATGTATTATTTAGAATTTAAATTTAGTGATGTTGAAGTATGAATCACTAACTCAACCAAACATCCAAAAATTTATCTATGATGATGCACATGTTTGTTTATGTATGAATTTTCTTATGTGAATCACATATGTTTCTTTTCTCTACTTTTCTTTACATTTTATAATAAATTATCTTATGCATAAATATTAGTATAGATGTATGTAATTTTTTCAATTGTAGAACAAATTGAGTAACAACAATGGTGAGATTGGAATAAAAGCCAAATATAAAAATATTTCTATAGCACGAAAATATCAAAAATAAAAAAATTCCCCAAAATAGAGAACTATCAATAATAAAAAGAGTAGGGAAGTATCCAAAATAATAAATATATGCATCACTAGTTTGCATTCAGTGATTCATCAAATATGTGTTTGTGTACTTGAGTCATGCAATAACATCTATATTTCATCCAAACAAAATTTAGCCAACACTTTATTTTTGTTACGAACATGTTTAAAAAATTAAGTAAATTGATTGATGTCATTTAAATATGTTATGAAGTATCCACAAAAGAAGTGTTGCATATAAGTAAAAAATTGCAAGGTTAGTAGGAAATAATTAATGATGCATATCATACTATAATTAATTAAGTATTCTAAACTTTTTTTTAAAAGAATATTTGTTAAGAATATTTTAGAAAATTTTGTTTGAATTGGAATTCACAATATATTATCATTTGTGCTTCTGTCATCTTTTTCTTCAACCTTTTTGATGTGTCATAAGAGTGAGAAGATTAGTTATTTTTTGTTTGTGCCTTTTCTTTTTGCATCTTTTTTATCTTTTGGTCATTTGTTTTGTATCTTTTACATACTTTTGTACCTTTTTCATCATTACATATTTTTGAGGCATAAATTGATGGGGCTGTTATTTCATCATCTTTCATCTATTAAACTCCCAAAACTCAACCAAAAAATATTTGCCATCATTAAAAAGGGAGAGATTGTCGACCTTTGATCCTTTTCATATTATTCTATGTTTTGATGATCATAAACATTTTTGATTGAATAATTATTATTACTAATTAGTTGTATGTGAAGGTTGTGTTAAGCTTTGAATACATGACTTATAATTATGCAATCTAATCGAGGTTAATTATGAGAGCATGAACAACAAATGACTATTGACCTCATTTTTGAATGAGGTTTAACATTATTTTCAATCTTATTGATTAGGATATCAAAGGGATTTTTTATTCAAACACTTAGGACACTATACTTATTGACCAAATGAAGCCTTTTAGGGTTTAGCATAACCTAATAAGATTATGTGAATCCTAACCAAACTAAAATCTAAATAAATAATTGAATCAAATAAATTCTAATTGAAATCTAAATCCAACTGAGCTTAAACTGAAGTAATTGAGGTGGTTAACCCAATTAACCTACTTAAGCTCAAAATCTTTTAAACCCTAGAAATTTCAAATATAATTAAACAAATTGAAATTAAATCAAATGAAAAGCATAAAGTCCTTACATAAACATAAATGGACTTAAAACTAAATCTAAATAAAGGTCAAAGTTGGTCAATCATTTGACATAGAGTTGACATGTGGGTCCGACAAAGTAAAGAATCAACCCACCAAAATTTGACATAATTAAATTATTATAAAGACTCAAAATCATCAAATGAACTTATTTAACCATAAATCTAAGGAAATTTAAATTTAATAAAGCCTTAATTAGGTTAATTAAATCACTTAATCTAAATGGGCTTAAATGTACACTATTAGGTTTAAATTCAAATTAAACTAAAATCAACCCAAATTAAATGTCCAAAATTGTTTGAAAATCATCTTTAAACATAATTTAACCAATTATGTTAATTTGATCAATTTGATCATTTGACCCAATTAAACCCATGTTGACCCATTAAACCCAATATGGGTCAAAGTGGGTTTAAATTCAAAATTCACTTCAAATGAAATGAAATTAATTAATCCAAATCATCTAAGATACTTGAATAAACATAATTAAAGCCTAAACATAAATCCAATCTATCAAATGGAAGAAACCAAGCTAAACCAAAGGAAGCAAATGCTTAAGTGAACTAACCTAAGGTATTTGTCCCTAAACTCAATTGAAATGAGTTTGTTTGACTCATGAATCATCTTAAATATGATTTAAATAATTAATTGAAAATTTAAATCATTGAATACTAAACTTTGATCAAACTTAGCTTAATCCAAATTAAGTTAAACTAAAATTGACTAAATGCAAGAATGTGAGCTTAAACCGATAATAATCACATTCTAACTTTCCTAAACACATTTTAGGATATGTCTAAAGGCCAAATTTTGTAGAATTTAAATTTCTCAAGCCAATCCAAAGGAAGAGAAATATACCATTGGAGAGTGATGTAGAACATGAAGACAAACTCTCCCCAATCTAAAACAGTCCCTCCATTACTCCTTCACTCCTCATCCTTACTGATTTGGAATGATCCCAATCAGTTGACCACCTCTTAGAGATAGCCTTTAAGAGTGGAAATCACCATAGTAAGCTCAAAGTAAAAAATCCTCCCCATATAGCTCTCAGCCATTCATGGAAAAAAGCTAGAGAAGTTTTCATAAGCTAATTTGAGCATTGACACACCTTCCTCAAGTGAAACAAAGAAGAATCCATAATTTCCCTGATTCCTACGTAAATGGCAAGCCAGATTTTGATTAAAGCCACCAGCGAATAAGAGGAGCTTGACCCATAAAGTAATTGGTGAAGAGGCAATCCAATTCCTTGCACCTAAAGGTTTGCCACATCCCCATGAAGCTATTTAAAATGTTTCCACCACCAAGGATCAACTCTGACGAGGTATTTCTCAAACCCGACCTCCTATTGAATTCAGTTTGGTCATTTGTGAAAGAAATTTGATCTCAAGTTAGATCTAACAATATATATTATTTAAAATGCAGTCTTGATCATTTTACAATACAAAATGAATTAAAATTCTCCGCAGATTGCACAAATTTGGCCCTGAAATGCGGGCAGTCTATGCCTCTCTCCAATGAGAGTAGGGAAAAAATCTACGTTGTTCGTTCCTTCTATTTGGAATTGACAGTTCTAATATAATCACACAATCTAACTTACATTTCTTAACGAACATCAGACTAAATCCTAACCATTCGATATTTGATCGGATGGACGTTATGACTCCCGCATCCCCACCACTTTTTAAGCTGGATCCACATGGATCCAATTGGCCTAATTGCATCGTGCCACCTAACAAACACTATTGTGTCAGCGCCACATGGCATAGACTGTTCTAAAATGAATTTTTTTATTTTCTATATTTTAAAAATTCTAAAAATTTTAAAAAATCATAAAAAATTCTAAAAACTTTAAAAAATCATAAAAAATAATATATTCAACCAAAAATGAAAATAAGGGCCCTATGGATTCATCTCAGTGAGAAGAGTCCATTAAAGTCGAAATCCCCAAATTTTATTAGGTTTTTTTGGGTTAATTTGAGTTTAATAGAAGATAATCGAATCCAAACTAAACCCAAACTATTAGTTCAATCAATTTAATATTTTGGAGAACTAAAATTAAGGTTAAAACAAGCTTTGGTAAAATTTTTAGGATTTATTAGAAAATAAATCCATAAATAAAAAAATTTTAAGCCATAGGCCTTAATTTAATGAAATAAATTAATATTAAGTTAAGAAAAATATAAAATATTATGGAATTAGCTTAAATTATCATAAGAAACACCAGTAAATATTAAAACATTATTAAAACTTAATGAAACTTCATAAACTCCAAAATGGCCTTAATTAGAGGTTAATAGATTAATTCAATTAATTAGTTTGAACTTTAACAAATTATAATAGATTAACTAAAACTCCAAAAAAATTAAGTAAACCTTCTATGGACTCATCTTCTAGAGAAGATTTTAAGAAAATTAAAACTATTAATTAATTCTATCTAATTTAGGCTTAATTAAGATTTATTGAAATAATTAAAATTCCAATTAGTTTTAAATTACAAATTTGATTAAGGTGAAACTTTATGGAACTTAAATTGGCCAGGAATCCCATTTGCCATAAAATGTTTAAGGCGAAATGACCTTTGGATTAGAAGTTGTTGAATTTTCAATCCCTAGGTCAATTTAAATGAAATTATAAATAAACAAATTATTGAATTTCCAAAATTTATAAAATAAACTTAAATTACTTTCATTAACATCATAAAACTTAAAGAAAATTTCTTAACCCTCTAAAGTTAAATAGCTTAGTTAATTATGTATTTAAGAATTAATAAAATAATTAAAAACATAAAGTTCAATCATACCCTAAGTAAATTCAATTGATTAATCAAAAACAAAAATCACCAACTAGGTGAATAATCAAATCAAGAAAATTATTGATATTAAAACTACTTTGTGTCCATTTTAATGTTAATAAATATTGATAATTTTAAATGCAAAAAAAGGTGAATAATCAAATCATTTAATGTAAATAACCTAAAAGTTAAAAATAGCATAGATTAGGTTTGATGTCGAATGTAGCCTAAGTTTCCTAGGTTATGAAAGATAAACCCTAAGAGAATTAAACTAAATAATGAAACTTTAATATGTATTATTTCATTAAAATTTAACCCAAATGATGAAGTGTAAATACATAAATTAATAAGTCATCTTAAGTCATAAAAATTAAGGTATAATGAATCACTTCTAAATCAAGTTTGAATTAAAAAATTAAATTAAATTACTTAAGTTAACTCATTTAAATTAACAAACACTTATAATTAATATAATAAATAAGTTAAATTAATTTAATAAATTAAACCATTCAAACACATAAGATTTAAGAAACATTTAATCAAAAGAAATCAAAAGATGCATAAAATCAAGCATAAAGGTAAGTTATGAAAGAAAATATAATAACATAAAATGAATTAAAGTACTTGAAAGTAAACTAAACTAAAATAAAAAATTATATTAAACTTAATTACTCATTCATGATGACATCAACTTTTAGTTAAGATTTAAAGAAACATTTTAAATATTAAGTTAAAGATAATAAATCAAACTAAAGAAACATTAATCAAGATAAAAAGGATAAATAAGAATGAAGTCTTCAAAATCTTAATAAGATTAGATTACATAGAATTTAAATCTTAAAAGAAAAATTAAAATATTAACCACATCACACCCAATTTAAAACAAATCATTCAAATCAATTCTAACGAGACTAATTAAAATACTTAGTATTTTAGTTTGACCCTTTGAATGGACAAAAATTTCATTCTATTAGATTTTAGGATGATTAAATAGAATGGATTCTGTCCATAGTGAAATATATTTTATTCTTTATTCTTGAAAACCTAAACTTCAACTTTAACATAAAAGTAAAGTTAAAAATGAAAATAAACTCCTAAATTAATCAAATTATTTAAATTAAATCCACCCAATGGCAAATTGCACAATTTTAAGAATAGATTAAAAGAAATCAAATAAATAAAAATAACACTTTTTATATCTAGTGATCTTATCGTATATAATCTGGACACCCGAGGTCAGGGCTACTAGTCTAAAAGAGGTCTTAATACCTCAAACTTTTGGTTTAACAATGACATGTACCTATGACGAAAAATTATGAAAAGTGAAAGATTAAATTTTAAACCAAGAATTGAACTTAAAAAGGCTAAGTAAAGTCATGCTACACAAGCCTATTTTCTCACACACTAGTTTGTTAGGTCACCAACCTTAGACTTAAGTTTTGCTTATAATCTATGATGTGAAATATTTTTCTTATTTTGTAGTGTAAAGTTTTAGACTTGATGACTAGGATTATTTGCACATTAGTCTAGATGATAGGGAGTTCTTTTTAGGCTAACATTTTTTTTCCATAGGGTTGTGCTTAAAAGGACCACTAATATATATATATATGTTGTTTGTTTTTAGGTAAGCTTAAGTCTTTAATTATAGCTTAATAGCACATGTGGGCCTAGTAAACAACTAATGCTAAGCCTATATCTTTGAACTATAAACTTTTGGTGTGTTATGTCTATTTCTTAACCTTTATTTTGCACGGATTAAAAATTTATTTTAAAATTTTAAAATATAATTTAAGCTTAGAATTAGGTTAGGATTTATGGGGTCTAGAAATTGTAGGAGCTGACTCTACCATGCTAGTTGTATCCTATGAAGCACGTGGAGGTCCCTAAAGAAGGTGACGATCTCGGAAAAAGAATCCCATGGATAAAACTTTTAGTTCTAGCTTAGGCTATAAAAGGGTAGAGTTCAGTTGCTCATTTTCTTTTTTTTTCCTGGGTGTACAATAATAGTCTGTCACATTGGCCTGTTCTATTAATTAATTTAGATTGAATTATTTTGGGTGCATAATAGAAATTGCCTACTTTTCTAGGTTTCTTTTTGTGATGTGTTTCTATGATGAAAAGCTTGGAATGTTAAACTCCTAAAAAAATTAAATTTTTTACCCCATTAAACTTAAATAACTCAATTATAAAATAAAAAAAATTCAAAATCTCACATTAATTAAAAGCTAGGTACAACTTAAATGTAACTATAAATAATTAGCTTTCATGAAACATGATAACATATTATTTGTTCTTCTTGCATTGGGTGCTTCACCCAATTCACATAAGGGGACATCTGACCTGTGAGGTTGGCCACCCTTTTTGAGGCATATGTGCCTTCTCTTTCAATTATCCCATGATCATTTCTAATTGCATATCATTATAGGCATGAATTGCATACCCAATTCCATAAAATGAATTACAAGTCAATACATAAAAGAAGAAATTTGTTGTATTAGTTAGGTGTATGACATGCCAAACATTATCTTAGGGTTAGGAAGTGAGTTAGGCCTTTAACTTTCTTCTTAAATGTAATAGCCTAGCCATCTTGCATACATAAGATTGAATTCATGTTTTTAAAATTGCCTAGGTGGTGTTAGCTGGCAACCTTTCTAAGTAGGTTATAAGTCCAGCAAAATCAGAGATAGGTTAATTTTTCCTCTCAAAAGAAAAGAACCAATAATTCCTAGAAAATTTACATTAGGTCAAGCCTATAATTTATGTCAAAATTATTCATAGATTTGGTTCTAAAGCATCCTTTTGGAGTAAATATTTCAATTACTAGGCATTTTTTCAGTCTTATGCTTCTAGAATATAAGTCCTAGATTTCTAATAAAATGTCAATTTAAATCCCAATAATGGTAGGTTAGTTGAAATGCTTACTAGGTATCCCAATATCTAAAGAATTTTCTACTTATTCCATGTTGGTCTTCAAAAGAACTCTTTCCCCTTCAAAATGTTCCCTATTGAATTTCTAAATTATCATCCTTTGAAGACAAGCTTTGAAATCCATTGAAATAAAATTTATTCTTTAATCAAGAGTATTCTTAAGAAGAGATCCTTCATTCCTAAGATATACTTAACTATAAGGGCTTTCCCTTATAGAGAATTGTGAACCTTACAATAAAATAAACTATGTTCTACTTCTTCATGTAGTTCAGAGAAAAAAATCTTTGGTATATCGAAGACCCATCAACTTTCAAAGTCCTTATTAAGTAATTGAATCCATTATAGGGTAATATGTTTATCTTTTGAGTAATATATTTATCTCTTAATGACATATTTGATTACCCAAATAAGTACCCCAAGATCTGTGTGGTGTTAATGACTTTTAAAAGTTTCATCAAGAAAGATCCCAGGAAGATTACAAATAAGAAACAATATATGCTAGAAGACTTAAGTCAAGTTTGAATGTTGTGTAGTCATGTCTAGTATTTTTATTTTGTCTTCATGTAATTGGCATGTAAATGAAAAATAATTAAGTCCACACACACAAACTTGAGATAACATAAAATAAATTTTAAGGAATTGTATGATACGTTCTTGATCTTGCTATACGATTGATCATTTTTGTTAATTTTTTAGTTTCCATAATTAAGTCAGTTAACTCTTACAATTATCAAATATAAACTAATCATATTATATAATTATTCATTTTTATTATTTTTAGCTAGTAAGATTGAGTCAATTAATTATAAATTCTTTGATTGATCATAATGTGCAATTTTAAGTTTATAGTATGATTTTATTTGGTAATTAGCTAATTTGAATCCATAATTAGAAAATTTAGATTTAAAAAAATTGTTTATTAATATCTCCATATTGTATGATGTGATCATACATGATAAACAAACTGAGAGTTAAATTTTTAGTTTGTATTACTTGTACAGTATGATCTTTGTATATTATGAATAGTGATAATTGGTAGGATGATCGTATCACCCAAAGTTCTTAACCTTACAAAAATGAGCGATTGTATAGTATGATGTAGGGTTGTCCAATATGATTAGACTGATTTTATCCAAAAATTATTATTATTTTTTATTCAACTCCCTCCCTATAAATATCCTAGAACACAACCCCCACCCCGTATTGGTTTTACAATATGACCTTTGTTGTATATTATGAATAGTGAAAGTTGGTAGAATGATCGTATTGCCCAAAGTTCTTAACCTTACAAAAATGAGTGATTGTATAGTATGATGTAGGGTTGTCCAATGTGATCAAACTAATTTTATCCAAAAATTATTATTATTTTTTTATTCCTCTCCCTCCCTATGAATATCCTAGAACCCCCCGTAAATCAGGGGGTTTAATATAAACATCTTGAATGTGATAAAATTTAAGGGAGGGTAGCGAATAGTGCTTTGCTTAAAAAAAAAGTGAAAAGGTCTTTCTCTTATTTCAGTGTAGTGGATTTTGTTAGTAAGGTTGTATAATTTGGGTTATTTATTTCTCATCCACCTTGCCTTTGGATCTTGTGCTTTAACTTAAGAGTTTATTTTTGAGAACTTGTATAAGTTTTGTATTTGAGAGAATGTTTTCTTTATATGATGGAGAGGTGAAGGCATTCTTCTTGTCTTGAAGGAGAAGGACAACGGGTGTAAGGTTTTTCCAATATTCGGTACGGAGAGAGGCATCTCCATCTTAGCTTGTTGTGCCAAAAGAGAGTTTGAAGATTTTTGGACAAGTTTTGGAGAGTGGAAGTAGGTTTGTTGGAATGAACTATAGTAAATCATTATTTCCTTCCACTATTTTTATGCTACTTTTTTTTGTATTTGGATTATTAGTTTTGAAGTCTCTATATTTCTCACTGAGCTTTAAAGATTTGGTTTCATCTTTATTTTAAGATAATTTTTAAAAAAAAGTACGCCAATGCACTCTCCTCTTAGGTGTGCCAACTCTTATACTTTGGACTTATATTTTATGATTAGTTATAAGATTTATATTTTTAATGATATTTCAATTATTTTTAAAATACCTAACACTAATTGAGGCTTTTAATTTCATTGAATTTTTCCATATTATCTAAGTACAAAAAGGGGGCTTATTTGTGATTTTTTTAGTTTTGTGTATTTAGGTTTTTTTACTTTTATGTGTATATTATAATTTTTCAAAGTTCTAGTTAATTTGAATAATTAATTAAGGTTTAATAAACCTCAAATTTAGGGATTTTCTTGAGTTTCTTTATATTAACGAAGTGTGTTTGGCATTAAAAACATTTAGTGATTTTTAGAGTTATAAAATTAATTTAATGGATATTTAAAAAAAATTTAGATCATTTGGGTGAATATTTTTGGATTAATTTTAGAAATCCATATATTCATTAAACCCTAGTTACTATTGAAATTTCACATAAAATTTGGGGCTTTTTTTACTCATTTTATTTAGTTTAGGAAGTATTTACTCACTTATTTTTCATTTTTAAATAATTTATTAACTTTTTTGAAGTTTTCAGTTATTTTAAGTGATTTTTATTACTTGTTTGACATTTTATCTACACTTTCCACAAGGTATATGCTCATTGAGCTAGCCAATTAGTGGGTGCAAGCCATGTGGACACCAACATGAAAAAGTCCTATTAGACATGGGTCTTAAAATGTAGTTTGGGGTTTGTGGGTTCAGTTATGAATCCAAATCAAACAATCTAATGTCAAGTGTCATTCTTCTTTCACCGTGAATGATAGCTATTCGTGAAGATGGCTCTGATCTAAGCAAAGAGGAGGTCAATTTTAAAAAATTCTTGGCTAGAAAGGATTAAGAATAAAAATACAAGGTTTTAACTATTGGATTTTATTCTTGCTCACTTTTATTTTAAAAAGTATCAACACCTAAGCAGTTAGACTAAGGCTTTGAAAATACCTCAATAGAGCTATATCTAGACTTTTTTTTTTATGTAAGGTAGCTTCATCTTGAAGAAATGGAGTCCACTGGATGCTCCTCCCTAATCGCCAAAATCATTGAGCACTTCCACTCTTCACCAAGCTTTGGTGGAATTCGATGCTGAAATGCTCAGGAAGTGGGGGTTGTGATTTAATTTGGTTCAAGAATGTTTGTGGAGTGTGTTAGGTGTGTCAATCAAGTAAGAGGGATGTTTGACATTAGTGGGTGCCTTGATGATGAAAATGGTGTTGAGGGCCTCAATTTGACAATTCAGTAGCCTTTTAGAAGGAAAATTGTTTGATAACAAGACTAAACTTTGTTTTAAGAGACCTTATAACTTTGTTTAAGGAGATTTCATGGCAAAGGGGAAGGAGTTCAAGATTGATCAATTGCAAGAACAAACGGTAATACTCCATCCATGTAAATTGATCTTGGTTTGACTTTATTTACTTAGGTTTGGAAAAGCTTTTTGGAGGCTACAAAAATACTTTGTAGAGTTGCAATAAAGGGCCACTTGGATGTTTTTTTTTTGTAAATGTGGTGTGAAGGTTCATATGAGGGTTCACCTAATGTTGTTTCTTTTTTGCATTCAAATTTATGTTGTATGGGTTGGAGAGGATTAGTGTAGCAGGCTAAAAATGGTTTTAAATAACTAACTTAAAGTTATGTTCATTAGGTTCAGCTTTCACAATGGTGAATTGGCATCATATTATGATTTAATTTAAACTCACATGTTTTTGATGATTTTTGGTTGGACAATGTATACTAAAGAAGATTTGAACATTCTTACCTTTAAATTAAAATATTTTTCATTATCTAAATTATTGATCAAATATGATTTAGCCTGGTTAATTTAAAATAAACTAATACCAAGTGACTTAATTTTAGCTTTAAGTCGAATGCAAGTTAACTCATTGAGGTCTCCCTAATTTGTTAAATCAAATACATTTCTACAATCAACTCTGGTTCATAAATGTTTCAATTGTGTTTAATTAATTATTTCAATCATTCATAATTATAATTGAATTATGGCATGATGTGGTCCAAATGGATTAACCTAGTTTAAATGATTTAACAACCTAATTGAAATTTTAAGTGAGTCAATTTTGAGTTGTTTGATTTGACTTGATTTTATACCATTCAATTTGATTTTATTTTGGGTCTATTTATTAGGAGGAAGTTGAGATGATATGTGGTTGTTGCCTACATTCTTACCCATATAAGATATATCCAATAATGTTTTGAGTGAACAAGCTTTAAGTTGTTTAAATTAATTTGATTTGGCTTAAGTTGATTCATTGGACTTTCATTAAGCTATCCATTTAAGTTTAATTATTTGATTAGATTTGATTCATGAAGGCTTCTATTATATCTAGTTAACAATTATGGTCACTTGAACCTTAGTTTAATGTTATTTAAATGATTTGATATCCAAAGTTAATTAATTTTCATTTTAATTTAGTTATTTTAGGGTAGTAGTTTGAAGGCCTTGGGTTCTATATGTCAACTCTAGTTTGGGTTAGGTTTAAAATTGAATTGATTTTGCTTGACCTCAGGTTTGGGCATGGATTATTTACTTAGGGTTAGATTAGATTTTAATTTTAATTGATTTAATCTAATCTAATCTAGGATTAAGTGATGTAAGGTGTCTTCTTAACAACTTGGCTAACCTCCTAAAAGTCTATATACAGGAGCACCTATAATAGAATGACTTCCAATATACTAAGAATGATAGTTTGTGGCAACCTCACTAATTGTGAGGTAAATAGGAGCATAAGGAATGTGGACCACATCATGATTAGAAACAATTTGAAGATTCATTGTAGAGAGGTCACCTCCATCATTGTCAGCCTTATAAAATAATTAACAGCCAATTAACAAATTCAAAACCCATGGAATCACAATAAGGAGACTTTCCGAAAATGATGGACACCTTAATTGATGATGTATTATGTTTAAAGTAGAGTATAGAGTTAATTTAAGGCATTTTTGGGTAATATTCTAAAAATGTAGTTATATAAGGTTTTTTTAATTTATTTCCCTCTTAAATTGATAGTCTATTGAGTTTATAATAAAGCACTTTTAGTTTTTATCCTTCCCATGTTATCATTTTATTAACTAGTAATAAAGCATGTTGCTAGTTTATAGCTCTCCTAGGCTATTAGTTTGATGAGTTTAATATAAAGTACATAGTTTGTATCTTTCTCAAGCTATTGGTATAATTAATGTTATTAAAACATATAAAAAGTTTATTTCTATGTCATTTTAATATTAGCTAATCTAGCTAATGGCTCAACATAGGATGGAACCTTAGTAGTGAGAAGTATGGTTAGTTTAGGGTTTATAGATTGAGACACTTTTTATTCTATCTTGACAATGAGGATGATTATGCTTGTATCTTTGCAAAAGAGTCTTCTACATCAAGGACCTCCCTCTAAGGATTTTAAAATGGACTACTAATTTCTCACCGAAAGTTGAATCCTTAGTTGTTCCTATTTAGGTATAATTTTTTGGGCTTAAAATTCATTATTTCAACAAGCAACTACTTTTCTTCATGGACATTATCAATGATAGACCTCTTAGGATAGAGATGCCTACAACCACTCTTTCCAGACCTTCAGTAGCTGGAGTGATGGTCAAATTTGACATCACATCTACCTTCGAAGAAATAATTTGGATTGGAACATAACAAAAGTTATATTGGCAGAAGATGAATCTTGAGAACTTGCCAAAATACTACACACACTATAAGAGATTCAACCATAACATTACTAAATTCCTAGCTCAATAATCACCAAATGATACAACTATTATTACATTGTAGCAATATGAAAATGCTTCTACAACCACTATTAGACTGCAACCAGTTGAAAAGGACCTAGCCAATATACTGAAATTATTAACTTTTAGTAGCTACCTACCTAAGATTGAACCATTTTAGAAGTTGATCAATGTAATATTAGGTTCCAAAACTCTACACTCCAAGGCCACACTAAAGAAACCTTAATTGGTGACTCTACCCTGAATGAAATTCACCAAATCACCTAACAACTAATACAATAAAAAAAACACCAACATAATTATAGAACAAGATGTACTTCTACAATCATAAAGAACAATTGTCTGACCAAGAATTACTAGGAAACAACCTAAGAGGAAGGCAAAGCAAATATTAAAGGATAAAAATATAAAGATATCATACCAAATATATGACAATCTTCCACCTTTAATTAACATCATAAAGAACCTATTGAAAAATATGAAAAATGAATCAAATGATGACTAGATACAAGTCAAGAAATTTGAAGGACAAAAAGAACTGAAAGACTTCTCAAAGACCAATCCAATGCTCTCAAGTGATCTAATAGTACATGCAATATATCAAGATTTGATAGCACAAGGTATGTTTCTTAATTGGAATATTAGAGACATTGTTGATCCCAAATCAAAGACTAAGATAAAGTATTTAGTCAAATCTCATAATGTGGGTGTCATTTATTTTTTAGAACCTATGGAAACAAATGACCCCAATCAAACATTACTTAGGTTTCTTAACATGCAAGGCTTCCATTCTACCATTCGGAATAATATTTGGATATTGTGGAAAGAAAGTTACTACATTAATATCCTCATTGACCAACCTTAATTCCTACATATTAAAATAACACAAAGGGACATTATTTCTATAGTCATTGTTGTCCATGTAGCATGTTCACACCATAGAAGAAAAAAACTATGAGATATTATCATTCAAGTTGTAACATCAATTCAGTTGCCTTGGTTGGCTAGAACAAACTTTAGTATGATTTATTGCAATGAAGTGGAAAATGGTGGAGAAAATCCTAATCCCAAATAAATGGTTGAATTTGTTGAATCAATGTTAAAGGCTAGATTAAGTGATTTTAGTTTCATTAGATGTAACTTCATCTAGAAGATAGGGAAAGTTCAAGAAAGGTGAGATCATGTCTTATTGAACACAATATGAAATATGCATAACACTGTAATACACCCATTATCAAAACTTACATTAGACCATGCTCCTCTATTGATAAACATAGAAGCAATCAATTGACCTACCATTCCCCTGGCTTTTCAATAAGTGGGCATAACACAAAGATTTAATTCCTTTTGTTAATAGAATGTGGGCCCTGGGCTATACAGATAATAATAGGGTAAGATTTTGGAGATTGCAAAAAATTGCAGCCAAGGAATTCAGATTATGGAGTAGATCTATTTTTGGGCATTTGCATTCAGAAATAAATGAGGCTGAGAAATGAAGTCATTAAATGAGAATCATAGCTAGTTGTAGGACATAATGAAACTACTGAACTCAATCTAAAAAATGATATAGATGATTTAAAAGAAAAGCTAAGAATGAAAAATTACTATTCAACACAAAAATCTATTATTCTAAATTTCATTGAAGGTGATAGAAACATAAAGCACTTTAATGCATTAATTTAAAAAAAGGAATATATGCCAAATCACAAATCTTGATGGGTTTTCTACTGGCTTCTACCAATCTACATAGGAAATAGTTGGATTATATGTCACTAAGACCATCTAAGACTTCTATAAAGGGGAATACATGCCAATCTACTTGTGCTCTTCAACAATCATCCTAATTCTAAAGCAAACATCCATTCATAACTATAATGTTTTCATACTCATCACCCCTTTTACTACCATAAACAAGGGTATTAGCAAAATAGTGAGGAACAAAATTTAGGATTTGCTACATGATTTTATCTACCTAAATCAAAGTGCATTCACCAAAGAAAAAAATTTATGTGAAAAATATATTGCTTACTCAAGAAGTCTTAAGAGACCTGGATGCAAAATATAGAGACTATAATGCTACGATTAAGCTTGATTTGCACAAGGATTTTAACCCCATTAGTTGGGACTTTATCTACCAGCTACTAGCTGCCAAGGGTTTTAGCTCTGAGCCTTGTTCTCTCATTTAGAAAATCAATGCAAATAATTACTATTCTATTGTGGTAAATGAAAATAAGGCTAGTTTCATCAAATCAAAGAGAGGTCTAAAACAAGGTTATCCTCTCTCCCTAAAAAAATTATAATGGATTATTTTTCAACCATGCTAAACCAAGCATTCTCATCTGCCAACATTATAAGCCTCACATTTAATCTTATTAATTTTGATGATAACAAACATATGCTTGAATATTCTAATACATGTGTTTAGTGCTTTAGATGTATAGATTATAAAGATGTGCATGGTTGTTATTCCATGGTTAATGCAATTACAAGTATGGAATAGTGGAAGATAGTTTAAGATGGATAATTTGGAGCTCAAGATACAACATTTCAGGTTATATACATTTAGAAATGTCTTAGAGGTCCATAAGAGTTATTATACATGATTTGATTTGCTCACAAATTAGCATATTTTAGTTTAAATTATTTTATATATTATTAATTATTGATAATGAGCTTAAATTATATATAAATAAATCATCTTTATCTAATTTTCATTCAAGTTCATAATTTTAGAAAAAATTATATGCTTCATACATAACATTTAAATTTTCAAAATAATAAATGATAGTTAATTATGATTATTGAGTGTAATTAATTTATATATTTCATATAATAAAAAATTTAATTTAATTTAAAATTTTATGATAACTAATATTTGTATGATCATATCTAAATTATGTCATAATTTTTAAATGCCATATTTCATAATTTACAAAAATACATGAAAATTAATGTTTTAGCAAAAGTCAATTTATAATCAAGGACTTTTGATCTGAATTTATCTCCAACAGATTCCTTGTATTTATTTTATTCAATTTGATAGGTTACATGACCCACTTTCATCAAAATTGAATTTTTTATGATTTTTTAAATATTAGTTGATTTTAATATTTAATGCATGCTCTCCGTTTTGAATATATTAAGAGCCATCTTTTGTGGTTTTTTTGACTTGCTCATGTAACTAGATGTTTTTTTAGCAATTTGAATTCAATATTTATTTTTCAAAATTATATTAAATATTATAATATCATATGATAAAATGATGTTAGAATAATACATTTCTATGAAATAATTCAATATGACTTTCTTGCTTATAACTAACCTTCATTCTCTTCCTGAAAGGGTTGCTCTTTCAAAATTCAAAAACTCTCCAATAAATCTAAGAGAACTTATTAGATTTCACTTCCAATTTTTATCTAAATATTGCAAGATTAAATCTCTAGTTCGGATGCTTAAATGTCATAAATTAAGTAAGCTTTCTAAAATTATTTGAGTTTGTTTTCTTTATCTTAATCTCTTTTAGTTATTCATATGATTTTTACCATCTATTTGTTCTTGAAAACCATTAGTTTTTGGACATCATAGTTTGAGTTTTTTACATTAAAGTTTCTTCAATTATTTTTTTTGTGAAAAGCTCTAGTAATAGTTTATAAGATTTATTTCATTTTGTTGAAATTTTTTATCTTCCTACAAATATCTTTTGATTATTTGAAATATTTCTTTATTAGCCTTATTTGAAAGATAATTTATTCTTAGATCTTTTTTAGAAGTATATTTTAAGCATTTAAAATTTATTTATTATGCTGAAAATACTTTTATACTTGCTAGATTTCTCCTTTTAATCTAAAGCTTAAGTAATTTACATAGATCTAGCCTATACTAAATTATATATATATATATATATATATATATATATATATATATATTATTATATTAATTTGAATTATTATTTTATTTGAAATGAAAGTAATTATTTTCTAGATTTTTAGGTTATTTGTTAGATTTATTGTATGTTAAGTTTCATTATCAAAATATAGTTTAAAAAAATTAAAGTATTTAATTTTACACTCATCATTTCATTCCAACTAATATACTTTATATAAATAATCTTTAATCTTGTCAAAAATTTGTAAAGCTTGCTAAATTTTATTGTTTAATATTTTCGGAAATACTTTTTAATAAAAAGTTAATTATTCTTACTTTATTATATGCATACTAATTATAATTCCTCTTAAAATTAAAATTGTTATTAGCTAAAATTTCTTTTTTTGTGAAATAGACTATTGTCAATTTACAATAATTCATTTTTACATTAGTCTATAAATTGCATTAAGATAAACATTTTGATAAGATCATTTTTATGATATTTATTATATTATTTTTTTATCAAAATTAAGTGAGCATTGTATCTTGTTAAACTTGTTTGAAAATTTATTATAAGTTATAAAGTGATCTTTTATAAGTTGTAAGATCACCATTTGCTTTGGATAGCTTAGTAGAATTGTAAAAAATATATTGTATCTAATTTTTTTTTTTGTGCTTTAAAATTTTTATCGGGGTTATACTCGGCCCTTTATAGGAGAGTACATATTATTGTTGGGGTTGTACTCAGCCCATTTTTGGAGAGTACGATGGCCAAACATTGTAAGAATTATGTGCATGTTGTCTCCCTTTACTTTAATATATATTAATTTTATTGCATTGTGAATTATAGCTTGGTATTATTAAATAAAAAATTAATTTTCTACTTAAAGTTAAATTTTTAGATTTAACTTTTAAATTTTTAAATAACACCCTATTGACAACCCCTTCTTGGGTGCTAGTGGCTTACACATTCAAGTCCTTTAATTTAATTTCACACTAAAGGAGGCTTACCTATTTCCCATCTCATATTTGCTAATGATATTCTCATTTTCTATAATGGGTCTAAGAGATCGTTGAAAAATGTATATGAAATCATCAAGAAATTTGAAGATACTGCTAGAATGCACTTCAACAAAGACAAGTCAAATATATATTCCTTAGTAAGAAAAATCTAATTATTCACTTGAGATGGATCCAACACTTTACTGGTTTCAAATTAGCCAATTTCCCCATAAGATATTTGGGAAATTCCTTTTATATTGAAAAAGATAAGAAGAATTATTTTGATGATATTATTGCTAAAATCCAAAATACAATCCTTTCATGGAATACTCAGCTATTATCCCATGGAGGTAAACTAAAACTCAATAAAAGCATACTTAACTCAGATCATTTACTTGTTTTGTAGATTATTAAAATTCCCTGTGGTGCACAAAGAAGAGTCAAATCTTTATTTAACATTTTTTTATGAAATGGTAGCAAAAGAGGATATCATTGAACTAGCCAGAAGAATTGTGTGAACCAATGGAGAAAGGACCAATTAGTTTTAAGTATCTACATGACTACATCTGATGCAAGATAATGAAACTTTGTATTAAAATAAGATAAAAAAACACATTATAAACTGTGTTCATTATGTATAAATATTGCTCCAAAATACATCGAGCACTTGTGCAAATAAATAAGAAAGACTAACCTTATTGGAAGAACATGTTGATGATTATGAGTACGGCTGAACCATTCATTAGATGGAAAGTTGGGGAAGGGAAAGTAAACTTTTGGCTTGATGTTTGGCCACCAACTGAGGCCATCTCACCACATTTGCTAGAATAAAATGACAATATAATGGTTAAAGGTACTTTCCTACAACAAGATGACTTAATAGTTTGGAATGAAAAATAGTTGCATATATTTATGCTTGCTAAAGTAAAGTAAACATAAAATAAGCCAAAATTGATCACAACTACATAGATTAGACCATCATCAACTTGGATAACCAATAGATAACTTTTTCTAATGCTTGTTCCAAGATAATCTAATCTCATACACCTTGCATTTGGGGTAACCTTTTGTGGTACCAATTCTATAAACCCTCAATGTCATTTTATGTTGGAGGTTGATTAACAAAGCAATCCCAATAGATGATAGATTGATGAATAAATGAATTAACTTAGTATCTAAATGTCAGTACTACCCCAACTTTGAATCCATAAACCATCCATTTTTGCACTATTAAGACTAAAATTGTTTGGGTAATAACAGAGGGATTATTTGGCATGCAAATACAAAAGCAAGCTATATTTAACCCAAATATAGATTCTACTAGCTGAAAATTGCAAAAAAGCACAACTTAGCCTATCACATGAGAGTCATAATATCAATCTTTATTTTTTGGTTTACCTAGTGGGACAAAAATGATTCTAAGCATAATAATATTAAGTATAGACATTTCCCAATAAATATGTACCTATAATAGAAAGCACATCTCAATACGAGAAACCTAGCTATAGGAACTAGTAATTAAATGCAAAATGCTAGTGACTAAACACCTTCTATTCCACTTGTTTAGACCTCAACCTCCTTGGCTGAAATTCAACTTTAAGGGCTCCTTCAAAGACGACACACACTCTTCTGGATTTAGAAGAATTATTAGGGTCTGGAATGGAAAAATTATCTATATACATCACAAACTATGCCTAGCGGTGAGCTTTTTATATGCTAAATCAGATGGTCTACTATTTGCACTACATATATCCCAAAGTATTTCACAACATTTCAATTGTGTTTGAAACTAATTCCCTTACCTTGATAACAATATTCCACAAGAAGAAGTCACCATCATAAAAATTGAATTACATCGTTAGAATAATTTTGAATATTTGGTCAAAAATGATCTTGAAACTTACTCATAGTTATAGGGAAGACAATAAAACATCTGACTACTTAACAAGACAGGGTGTAATGAGACAAGCCACCCACATTTTGTACTCCCCAAATAATGTTGTTAGGAATCTAGTTTTTGTTGATAACATTAGATTTCCTTTGTTAGAGGTACTATTTTGTAACAACAACTCTATATCAATGAAATTTTACCTCTTACAAAAAAAGTATGGTTAATTTAAGGTCTTTAAAGTTTATGATCAATTGATGTGGTAAGTTATCTTCAATACTTAAGTTGTTGGCTTAACATAGGATGTCACCATGATGATAAAAGGATATTATAAGTATCTTAAGGTCTTCTTAGGTCAATAGTCTACTAATGGGTAATAGTGCATGAAGGGATATAGCTATGTGAAGTTGTAACTTATACTGAGCTAGCAATCTTACATGGGTAGTTCCTTAAAGGCTAAGAGGTCAACATTTTTAGATTAAAGCCTTTACTTTAATCATCTATTAGTGGTTGATAAGGCATAAAGTTAGTTTAAGGCCTTTTTAGTTGGTGGTTTATCAAGCTAGTAGTGAGATGGAAGAGAAAAAAAATCACTATGTCAAGCTATCATTAATAAGGATGTCTAAGGTAACATTAGAAGCAGAGAGTGATAAGAGTGGGAAAACCATAAAGGCTCAATCCATGAAGATGGTAGCTAAACATGGAGGTCTAATAACCACAACAAAGCTGATGACTATTTTGGGAAATTTAAGCTTATTTATAATGTATGAATTTTATGTGTAGTACTATATTTGTTTAATGTTTATGTATAAGCATACAAAGTTATCTAATCATTTTAATTTCCAAATTTATATTTTTGTAATTTCAAAATTCAAGTTTTTATTTATCATGAGAAATTAATTGAATTAATTATAGTATAATTAATAACTCAATTCATTATATTCCTACTAAGAGAGGCCATCCATGTAGTTGCATACGTAGTTACAAGTGGTTGGTCATCCCTCTCCTCATACCTTCCCCATCTCTTTTGGAAATTTGGAATTCCTCATATATGAACAAATATTTTTGATACATTATATTAAATTAGAGTTTGAGATGGTATTTAAGAGAGAATTGGAATGAAATTCTAACAATGGTGAGGCTTGGTGCTAAACCATAGTGGTGAAGGCATTTTCTTATCTCTTCAAGCTAATTCACATTGGTGAGTGATTTAGATTTTTCTTTACTTAAATAATTACATTTTAATATTATGAAGTTTTTCTTTTATCTTATATACATCCAAAAAATATATCTTTTTTAATTCCTCCACAAAATCAAGTTGAAATCCTTAATTGGGGCTGTCGGCAAAGACTTATCCATATCAAGACATTATCATGTTAAGTTAGACTTTTGAATTCCCTAAACTTGACAAATTTGAAAACTAATCTATAAACATCCATCAATATTAACAAGTATTTTTTTTTTTTTCATTAACTCAAGTAACTCCACAGAATTCCTAAACCCAAACTAGTTGAATCGACCAAGCTAAAGTTATTTAGAGCTTAGTCTTTACAGATTTAAGAAATGTTAGTAAATAAACTCCAAAAATTATTGAAACTCTCTAGATTAAATGTATACATTTATCCCTATCAATTTCATTTTATTTTAGGAGTTAGAATTATCTAATTCTCCACTTTATAATTTTAAATTCTTCATTATATCTTTTGGGTTGGGCTAATCCCAAACCTTGGTTTGCCTTATATCTAGGTAAAACCTTAACTCCACATCAAATTCAACCTTTGCAAATCCTAAATATATTTTCTAGCCCTCTATGGAAGAGTTTCAAATCCTAATTTGTCCACATCAAGAGGGCCAACCATAGGCGACACAAAAGTTAGTGGTTTAGCATGGTATAGTTTCTTGATGGAAAAAAATAATTATTAAATTAAATTTTTTAGATAAAAGTATATGGTAAAAAATTTAAATAAAGGTCAATGTCAAGCTATCACTACTAATGAAGGTAATGGTTCAATGATAATGGTAAAAAATATAATCTGTTTTAAGAAACTAGTATGACTACATTGGGTATAGTTGGTGATGAGTCCTCTCTGTGACTTTTAGGGACAATGGCCTTGCTTATACTTGGTAAGCAAATTTAATAACCAAGTTTATAATAATAATAATTAGGAATATTTATATGATGACCTCCATTATGATGGATGTTATAAAGGTTAACATTATATTAAAGTTTGAGAGGGTTTACACTTTATGTATAGAGATCTTTTTCTATTATTTGTATTTTAGAACCCATGACAACAAACTCAGATTCTCAACCTCTACTCAGATTCATCAACTTGTAGGGCTTTTATGCCAATAAAAGCAATAAAATCTAGATCTTATAGAAAGAGACCTACTCCATAGACATTCTCATTGACCACCCTCAATATCTCCATGTAATATTTCGCAAGGGGATACTCATGCACCAGCCACTATTGTTTATGTAGCTTACTCTCATTGAGGAAGCAAAGAACTCTAAGTGAATATTATTCAACTTGGAGCCATAATTCAAGTGTCTTGGATGGTTGGAGGTGACTTTAACATGATAGCTTGTAGTTATGAAATGAAAGGTGGTGCTAATCCTAAGCCCAAGCCCTTGGGGATTTTGTTGAAATTATTCTCAAAGCTAGTTTTAATGATGCTAGTTTCATTTGATGCAACTATACTTAGAGGAGAACACCTTGGCTAATCATCATTGAAGCAATTCCTAAACCGACCCATTTTCACTTTAGGTTCTTCAATATGTGGACACAACTGTTGACCTCATTTTTGGATGGGGTTAATTTGAATCTCTGAGTTCAGTAATTAGGATGTCCTAATCTCAAATAGGAATCTCCTAATTCAGTGCTTAGGACACTATACCTAGTGACCTAGGCCATCATCCTTAAGTTTGATGTAACCTAATGGGCTTAGGTGGAATCAACCTAAATTTCAAATTTGGATTAAGTCAAATCAAATCCAAATCAAATCAAATTAAAATAAAGAAACCAAATATAGTAAACCCATTTGGCATAGGTTTGACTTTAAGTGGGTCCCACCAAATCAAAGGGCAGCCCACCAAGAATTTGACTAGACTAATAGTTAAAAATGTCTCAAATGATCAAATAAACATGTTTGATCATGAATCTAAATATATTGAAATTCATTAAGGCCTTAATTGGGTTCATTAGACCACTTAGTCTAAATAACCCTAAATGGGTCATGTTGGTTTTAAACCCAAATAAATTGAAATCAATTTAACTTGATTTCTCAAAATCATTTGAAAAAGATAATTAAACATAATTCAACCCACCATTGGGTCTAATTTGGTCAAATTGGTCATTTGATCGAAATGAAACCCAAACTTAACCCATTAAGCTCACTTTGGGTCAAATGGGTTCAAATTGAAATTTAATTGAAAGTAAATGAAATCAATCACTCTAAATCATCTCACACAAGTGATCGAGCATGATTGGAGTCCAAACCCAATCCAATTGAGTCAAATTGGTCATTTGAACCCAATTGGAATCAAACTTAACCCATTTATGTTATGAAATTCAAAATTAATTCAAAATTAAATAAATTAATCAAATCAAAACTCAATCAATTATCAATTAGAGATGATTGAATTCAAAATTAAAAAGGATTAAATTAAAATCAAACAGTTTGAATCAAAGTACTTGGTTTGGATTCAACTTTCCAATCCAAGTCAAATTGGGATTAGATTTGAACTCAAATTCATTTAAGTTTGATGTAGGCAGCCACTTGCTAGTTTAAATAACTTTGATAGTGATGCCTATAGCCCAAAGACAAAGGAAATAAATGGAGATCATGGACCAAATGGAGATATTTAGTAAATTCCTCCTCTTTCCATTATCAAATCCTTAAATTTTATCTAACTAAGGCCTTGACCCTTTACCACCTCTTAAGAGAATAGTTCCAAGGATAGAGGATAGGCAAGGAGATAAGTCAAAAGCCAAAATGAACTTGGCTTCCTCCAAGGAGAAGTCAAAGAAAAAAGGGAAGAAGAAGAAAGAAAGGGGATGGCTCGGCCAAAGTAAGAAAGAAAGCCAATTGCCTTCTTATCCTCCCAATCCTCATCCAAGTATGTTCACAAGGCCAAGGGGGATTGAGTATACCCCTTGGCCAGCCTTGTTGCCACCGGTGGCCGGATTCTGGCCACCTAGAAGCTCATAAATGAGGCTCTTCGCCAACTATGGAAAGAGGGGAGGGAGAGCTATTTCCTCTCCATTTTCATTCCAAAATGTCTACTAAGGTAAGAGATGAAGTAGAGGACCCTTTCCTCGGCCTCTCATTGCCAGCATGCTGGTGAACAAATGAAAAGCTCCATTCATGGTGAAATCCATGGGAGAGTTTTTTTCATCAAGTTGAAGGTTCCAATATGTTCTATAGGTTAAGGTAACCTCAAAGGAATTGCCACCCCGACCCCTCACCGTCGGTGAGCCAGAAAAAAAATCAAGATCGCCAAAAAATTAAGTTAATGTTGGTCTAGGGATCAATCCATGGGGAGGTAAGCCATCAAACTTCGTCCACACCTTCGTCAAGTCCAAATGAAGCTAATGGAGTTCATCCCATTAATGAAATCAAGGTATGCTTCCTCACCACCTCCCTAAGTCGTCCGTTTTGGTCCTTTTAGGAACAAATTTGATCCCCAATTTGATCAAACCATATGGATAGGTGGTAAATCAATCACTAATCATCTGCAATAGAAATTATGATAAAAATCACTCACAATTGCCAAAAATTGGGAAAAAAATGGCGGACGGTGTCCGTCTCTCACTGACGGATCGTGGGATCTAATCCCAGATGTCTGATCCTTTTATCAGGAATGGATGCTCGTGATTTAGTCAAACGGTTTGATTGAATCCTTTAAGTAAACTGTGAAATTGATTGGGACCGTCCATTCTTTGATTGGATGGTCGCAGATCGTACCGCGTGGCCAAATCACATCGTGCCATAGAAGCACCACATCAGCCCACCATTTGAAAATGGATAATCCCACTTTAAAATTAATTTAAAATTAATCAAAAATAATAGAAAATTCAAAATTTCTTATAAAAATAAATATAAACTCAAAAAAAATGAAAACTTAGGCTCTATGGATTCATCTTGATGATAAGAATCCATTCAAATTAAAATCCCCAATTAATTTAGGGTATTTTAGCCTTAATTTAGGATTAATTAAAATTAATTAAACCTTATTTAATCTCAAACCATTAATCCAACTGAAATGAAACTTTGGGGAATTAAAATTGATGTTAAAACACACTATAGGAAAAATCTTCATGAATTATTGTAATGTATTTCATGAGAAATAAAATTTAAAATTCTAAACCTCAATTTTAATTAAATAAATTAATATAAAATAAAATAATTAAATAAAATGATTTAAATAAACTTAAATAAACTCAATGAACCTTAATGAACATCAAAATACCAATGAAACTCATCCAAACTTAATAAATCACAAAATTACTTAATTATGCAATTGAAAGAATTAAATAATTCAAATAATTAACCAAAACTTAATTAAATCATAATAATTCAACCAAATGTCCCAAGATTATGAATAACACTCTTTGGAAACATCTTTTAGAGAGGAATCAATGAAAAATGAAACCATTTCATAATGCAAATTAGGCCTAATTTAGGTTTTAATAAAATAATTAATACCTTAATTACACCTTAATTATAATCTAATCAAGATAAAACTTTGGAAAATTAAAATTGGCATGGAGCCCCACTTGCCATAAAAATTTCAAACCAATTGATTATTAGATTGGGAATTGTTGAATTTCCAAATCTCTAGGTCAATATTAATCAAATAAGGAATAAGAAAATCCATAAATTCATTAAATCATGAAACAACTTGAATTAATCTTAATCAAACATCAGAAATAATTAGGATAGTTCTCCAAACATCCTAAGTCAAAGAATTTAATCATTTTATATACTTAAGAATTAAGGAAAGTAAACCATATTAAGGCTTTATTAAATCCTAAGCTAATGAACTCTTAATCAAACCAATGCAAACATAAATACACAATCAAACTAACCTAAGATTGTATTCAAAATTTAACCTAAGTGTCTTAGGTTAACATAAATCAAACTAAATAAAATGAACATAACTTGAAACCTAAGCATAATTCAAATCAAATCAAATGAAATAAATAATTCAAATCAAATTAAAAGAACAAACTAAACCAAGAATGAAAATCAAATTAAATTTCCAAAGAAAAGAATCAATCCAAATTCAAACAAACTAAATCAAATCAAAAGGATAAATTAAGATAATTAAGGATCTTAGTTAGACCTTTAGGATGAATCTTCATCTTAGGATAAGGATTTCATTCTGTTAACAGTTAGGATATTGAATAAAGTAGATTTCATCCAAAAATGGAATTCATTCTACTCTTCATTCTTTAAAACTTAAACTTCACTTTAACCTAAAAATTACTAAACTCTTTTGAATTGAAACCACCCAAAGGTAAAATTCAAACTAACTCAAAAACTCCAAATTTAAACTTGAATTAAAGAGGCCTAGAAAAGTCTTGCTACACAAGTCTATTTGCTTCACACACTAGATCATTAGGTCATGAACCCAGACTTAGGTTAGGCCGTTCTGTGATTCTTTTATGATTTCTTGTGATGTGTTGTGATATAATGTGCTTCACATGTCTTTGTGGTGTACTATTTTAGACTATATGTCTAGGATTGTTTGCCCGTTAGACTGGATGATAGGACATTTTTTTTAGATCTAACATTATCTTCTACAGGGGACAATGCTAGAAAGGACTACTATAAAAAAATGATGTTTTCTTGCAGGTATGCTTAAGTTCTTAAGCATAGCCTATAGAAAAAGTAGGCTAGGCAAGCAGTTAATGTTAAGCTCGTATATTTGTCAAATATAACCGTTGTATGCTATTTGTATTTTGTTGACATTTGTTTTGTAGGACTCATGAATTAATTTGGAATTCAAAATGCAAATTTGAGCTTAAAATTAAGTTAAGATCTATAGGGTATAAGAATACCAGAGTTGACCCTACTAGAAGATAGGTGTAGTGACCTCTTATGAAGCCCAATGGATGCCCTTAAAGAAGGAGATAATCTTGGAAAAAAGACCCATAGATCTAGACTTATAGTTCTAGGTCGTGATATCTAAGAGCAGAGCTCGGCTCCTTGTTTGCTCTTTCTTCTGGGGTGTACAGTAGTATCCGACTGCAATGGGCTTTTTATTAAATTAAAATTAGCTTGATTTATTTTGGGTGTGCAATAGAATCAATTTACTTATTTAAGTTTGTTTCTGTGTTGTACTTTCTTGTGATTGAATGCCTAATAATTAGGCTCATAAGAAAAATTAAATTTATACCAAATTTAAATCTAAACAACTGAAACAAAATTAAAGAAAACTTGAAACATCATATAAACAAAAGCCTTAGGCAAAACTTAAAATCAAATATAAATAATCAGGTTTTGAAACCATGAAATCATATCGCTTCAATCCTTGAATTGGGCAACTTTTCCCATTGCACATAAAGAGCATCTGACCTATGAGGATGACCACCTTCTTTAAGAAGCCTTCCTTTTATATTGATTTTGCCCATAAACATTTCTAATTTCATGGCATCAGGAAAAAAAAATGCATACCAAAGACCTCAAATAAATCATGAATCAAAATAAATAAAAATCTAGAAAATGTGCATTAATTAGATGCATTCCATACCCTACATAATCTTAGGGTATAGGTTCATAAATTCCTTTCTTGAAAATACAATAGCTTAGCCATCTTGCATTCATGATACTTGGCGTCATGAACTTAAAATGCACTTAGGTGGTGTTAGCTGGCAAACCTTCCGAGCTGGTTATAAGTCCAAAAGAGTCAGGGATAGGTTATTTCCTTTAAGTGAGAGGAATGACCAATAATTCCCAAAAATGAAATTAGGTCAAGCATCTGACATGTGTTAGAAGTACCTATAGACTAGGTTCTAAAGCATCCTTTTTAGGAATAAGCCTTCAACCTTAAGCATTTCTATAGTCTTATGCTGCTAGAATCTAAGTCCTAGATTTCTAAATAAATGCTACTCAAAATCTAAATTAAATACCAAATTTTAAAGACCAATTATAGGATAGTTGAAATGCCTACTAGCATCCCAGTATTAACAGGCATTTCCTATGTCATCTCGTTTGGCATGCAAAATAACTCTCTCAAATTTGAACCATTCCCAATTGAAAATTCAAAAAAATTAATCTTTTGAAAACCACATTAGAAATCTTTTGGAATAATAACTTATTTATTTAATAGTAAGTATTCTTAGGAAGAAAATCTTCTTGAGATGTAATTAATTATAGGGGCTTTCCTCTATAGGGAACCATGAACCAAGTTTAAATTAAACCCTGTTATACCTTGCATGTAGTTTAGGGAAAAAATCTCTGGTATACGAAAGACCCATTAGCTTTAGGAGTCTTTTATTAAATGATCGAATCCATTATATACAAACATGTTTATCTTTTAAGATAATATGTTTATTCCTTAATGACGTATTTGATCATCTGAATAAGTAATTCCTAAAACTCTATGTGGTGCCACAAATTTTCCCCATAATAATATAATAAATTCATCGTCTTTGTTACTAAAATCTATAATTTAGATTACATAGATAATAGCTAGATTTGACTTTGGAGATTAGACAAAATTACAACTAAAGAATTTAAAACATGGAATGTAGTCTTTGGAATGCTACATTCACAAATCGTTGGAGCTAAAAATAAAGCAAGGAATTAGGAGTCATAATTTGCAACAACACTTAACGATCACACATAACTCAAGCTAAAATCTACAAAGCTGACCTAGAAGACAAGCACCATAGAGCTTCACTTTGTTGAAGGAGATAGAAACACAAAATATTTTCATACATCAATAAAAAAAGAGAACAAATAACCATTGTCAAGCTGAAGAGCCAACATGATCAATGGACCACTAGCACCAAAGAATTTGAAGAATCTGCCATCTCCTATTTCAACAACATGCTTGCACCTAAGAACTAGAACACATATTATTAGATTATTTAAGAGTTTTTGAAAAATTAGTAGTAGTCAACTATTGATATTTATGCTATTCCTAATGCAGATGAAATAAAACAAGTAACCTTCTCCATTAACACTCACAAATCTATTATCTTTGATGGTTTTTCTTCAACTTTCTAACAAACATCATAGGATATTGTTGGCCCGGATGTCATAATTACCATTCAAGACTTACTTCAATGGGGATTAAATGACACTTTATTTTGGCTCCTTTATAATTGTTCCAATTCCAAAGTTGCCATCTAGCCACAACTAGAAAGCTTTTAGACAAATTACTCTATCCACAACCATTAGTAAGATTATTAGCAAGATAGTGTGCAACAAAATTTAAGGACTACTACTAGAGGTAATCTCTCCCAACCAAAGTGTATTCATTAAAGGAAGAGAAATCAATAAAATTTTTACTTGCTAAAGAACTTCTAAGAGATCTTTTTGCAAATTATAGGCGACAAAATATTATAATTAAACTTGACATTCATAAGGCTTTTGACACTTTAAGCTAGAATTTTATCCACAAGGTTCCTTCTACCAATGGATTTAACTTAGGTTCTTGTGCATTTATTAAGAAAATCATTGCTAATGATTATTATTCTATCATAATTAATAGAAATAAAGTTGGTTTCTTCAAGTCCACTTAAAGTAAAGAGATACCCTCTCTCCTACCCTCTTCATAATTGCACTCTTCCCCTTCCACCCAATTTCATACTAAAGGATGTCTGCCTATCTCCAACTTTATGTTTGCCAATAAAATCCTCATATTTTGTGATTGGTCTAAAACATCAACTATGAAGGTTCATGAAACTATCAAAACTTTTGATGGTGCTACTGAAATGTAATTCAACAAGAACAAATCTAGCATATTTCTTAACAAGAGAATATCCAATACCCAATCAAGATGGATTCAACACTTCACTTGTTTCAAATTAGCTAACTTTTCTACTAAATGATTTGGGCAACTCTCAATTTATGGGGAGAGTGAAAAAAGTCTATTTTGAGGACATAATTACCAAAAATACAAACGTAAATCTTATTCTACAAAAATCGATCCTGACCTTTGGAGGTAGAATTATAGTTATCAAAAGTGTTCATAAATCAATCCCTTTTCATGTCTTCCAAGTTATCAACATGCTTATAGGTATCTAAATAAGGGTCATAGCTATTTTTAATTCTCTTCCTTAAAATGGGAATTGAAGAGGCTTCCATTGAACTAGATAGAGAAAACTTTGAAAACTAAAAGAGGAAGGAGGACTTGACTTCAAATCTTTTTAGGATAACATCTTTTGTGATGCAATGAAGCTTTAAATTAAAATAAAAAAAATCAAAGCACCTTATGTGCCAATTTTATAAATGGAAAAAAATTGCTCCAAAATACATCCCACACTTGTACAACCAAAGAAAAAAAATACTCTCTTTGATGAAAGACTATGCTGATGCATAGAAACGAAACTAAATAATTAATTAGATTGGAAGTTGGTGACAATAAAATCAACATCTAGCATGATATATGGCTACATGATGAACCTCTCTTAACGTACATTCTATACCAAAATTATACTCTACAGGTTGAAGACCCTTTTGTGCATCAAAGAGAATCAATTTTCTAGAATCCTAGAAAGCTGACTAAATTCCTTCTAGCTAAAACTGTTGTAACCATCACACAAATCCCAATTGAGCAAAATAGTCTTATTAAGCTCATCATTAAAATGGAAAAATCAATAGCTCACTCTCTCAAAAGCCTACTACAATATTATTATACATTCCACATCTTGCTGCTAAGGAAAACTCTTATGGCACAACTGCTACAAGCCTTCAACTTTGTTCTTGTGTTGGAGGATATTCACTCAAGCAATCTTAATACATGACTGAATTATGGAAAAATGAATTAGCCTAGCTTCAAGATGTCAATTTTACTTAAATACTAAAACCATTAACCATTTATTTCTGCATTGTGAAAAAAAAATGGTTGATGTATGGGATCTTTTACAAGAACTTTTTATTTTTTAAATATAAAATTACGCACTCTCTAACCCAATTAAAATATTTCTTTCTTGGAAGGACATATTGAAGTACACTTAAGATAGGCATGTCCATATTATCATTCCAATTTTAGCTCTCTAGTTTCTTCAGATGGACAAAAATGACTCAAAGCATAGTAACATAATAAAACACCTCAAGAAATTATCCACCTAAGTGGAAATTATTTGAAAAGAGAATCCCAACTATAGGAGCTGGGAATTATTCAAAAGAATGACCAACCTAAATGTACCTTATTTCATTAGATTAAGTCTCACCCTCTTTGGCTAAAGTTTTATTTAGATAGATCCTACATGAGGAACACTAACAATGGTAGGTCTACCAAAATTATCAGGGACTACCATTACACTATACTTTGTATAATTCATAAACCTTGCAAAGCTAATAGCTCCTTATATTCATAAGTTGATGGGCTACTTTTTTATCTATAAAATTTTTAAGCTTTTCATAATTCTTATATTTGGCTTGAAATAGACTCCCTCATCATGAAAAAAATCTTCCACTATAGGAAGACACCTCCATGAACAATGAAATACACCTTGAAGAAGATTTGGGCACTTAGATTTCTATTAAACATGAAGCTCAGTCACATTTATAGAGAAGGCAAACTGACTACTTAGCAAGGAAAGGTGCTATTAAGCAACTCACTCTCATTTCTTGTTACCCAAATGATGATGTAAAGCATCTAACGTTTGGTAACAACATTGGTTTTTCTTTATTAGAGGAAAAATTTTGTAACGTTATTACTCTTTATTAGAGAAATAAAAATTTATGAAAAATAATAATAAAGAAGTTGGTTGCTAAGAATCTCCAGTGATAGTGTTGTAGTAGTGTCTTAAGAGCGATGCTAAGTTACTTAAAGATGTTAGTGACCTTAATAGTATTGTTGGCAAAGAAGCTAGTTGTCCCAATATCAACTATGAGGGTAGAGCTATCTTATATTTATGTAAAAGTGATGATGTTAGTTAATCTAGTTTTAAGAGAGTTATTGAAGAGTAACTTGGATTCATGTTAGCATCAAAATTAGCCAAGTTTAAATATAGCCATTAAAAGGAACTTAAGGCAATCTTACGTGACTCACATTCTCCATCATGACTTATATTAAGTTTTACCCAACCATGTCTACCTAGACCTTAGTTGATCTTAACATTTACCCTTTAATTTGGTCAACTCTTTATTTTGTAGTTGAATTGGCTTAGCTCTAAATGTTTTCGTGGGTTCTAGATAGTTGTTCTCTATCTTTAAGGACACTTAAATCTATTATACGCTCACTTAATTCATGATACCAGCTCACTATGCCTTCTAATTTGCTTCAAACCTTTGGATATCTTTATTCTAACTTAATAGTTCATATGGTTGTCCAATTTTGTCTTAATGAGACTCTAGCCTACATATAAAACTTTAGTGTTGTTGGACCCATCTTGGTTAAAGTTGAATTCTCAAGTTATTATTAACTATAAATCTAATCTTTTTTAGGCCAAATTAGCTTATTAAGCCCTCAAACATAGCATATATACCTTAGGGTATCCAACTATGGCCCTATGGTGTTTTAATTTGGAGTTGTAGGGACACCACATAGATCTTAGGGGTATTTATTAAAGTGATCGAGTGCAACATCGATGTATGATGTTCTACATAAAAAGATAGAGACATCACCCTACAATGGACTCAGTCACCTAATAAGGACTCTTAAGGAAAATGGGTATATATATGCTAGAGATTTTTCCCCTACTTTACATGGATAAGTAAAGTTAGTTTTATTTTATGTTGGGTTTTTTAGTTCCCTATAGAAGCAAGCTTTCATAGTTAATTACATCATAGGAAATGGAACTTTCTTAAGAACACACTAAATTAAAGTAGCCAACTAATATATCCAAATATTTCTAAAGTGGATAATCAAATGATTAATCTTTTTTGGAAAGCAATCAAGAAGAGCTCAAGTAGGAAGAGTTCTTAATAGATTCCAATGGGAGAATAAGTAGGAAGCACCCATGATACTAAGAAGACTAGTGAGTGCTTCAGTCCACCATATGGTGAGACTTTACATTTTTTTGAAAGATAGGATTTATTCTTTTATTTGAGTTGAAATTTTATTAGAAAGCTAGGACTCACATTTCAATAACACAAGATTATGAAAATTCCTAAGAGGTAAGAGGCCAGGACTTATACTTATAGTAAGAAATAAACAAGCTATGTCAGAACCTAGATCTAGTGTGCTCTAACACAAGCTAAGATCTTGACCTAATTTTACTCAGGTGAATGAGATATGATGGATCACTTCCACGAGAGAAAATGAACAGATCCCGACTCTTATAGACTTATAACCACCTAGAATGGCTGCCAACTAACACTTCCTATGATTTTAAAACCAAGTGGGCCAATCATATGTAAATGCAAATAGGTAGGTTATTATTACTTATGAAAGAATCTAGAGTCCTAAACTCACTCCCTAAGAAGATAGATCATGATTGGTATGAAAACATGACTTAGAATAATGTCAAATTTACAAATTTTCAAAACATTTTGACACATTAATTTTGACCAAGGCTTAGGAAAATTATGCCTACATGCATGATGAAATTCAGTTATGCACTAAATCAACTAGATGATGTGTTCTCCACTATAAAGGATCATTCTCAAAGGTCAAGTTTATCCCTTATCATGCAAGAGTGGAGATCCTCTATATTCAAGAATGGAATAATATGACATGCATGTTGTTATAGCATACAACCATTCAGTTGAAGGGGTTCCTAAATCTTTTATTATTATGTTTATATGCTTTGGCTTTAGAATGAGATTGTGAGTTGCATTAAAACCTAGGTATGAGTTATTTAGTGAGGAGAGAAAATTAAATTTTATCTTAACGATCCTACCACATCCAAGACTTTCATCAAGCATACACTCTTTAAGAAACCTAAGAAAAGCATGACATTTCAATTGGACAATCTAAACATTTAGGTTTCATAAAATAATAAGAGACCAATGTGGTTGGGTACCATCGTATACCCCAGAAAAGAAAAAAGAGTTGGGTAGCTGAGCTCTACCTTTATACAGCCCAAATTATAATTAAATCTTATAAATGAAATAAATTTTATGGGGTTCTTCAATTCTTGTCCTTCTTTGCTTCTTTGGAGTAGTTTGCTCCAAGCTTCACAGGGCCTCCCAAGTCATTGCCTTCTAGATACTATTCATCCTAAACCTCATAGCACTAATCATAATCCAATTACAAGAATTACATCTTCATGAAAAAAAATTCTAACTACAGCTGCAAAATAGATGTTTGCTAAGCAAACATACAAGCCAATCAATTATACTTTACATATTTGGACTTAGTACCCTACACTTGGGTAACCAAGCCCACATGTCCTAATTAGATCATGCTTAGGGGGTATGAACAACACCTACAAGCAAGAATATTTATATTCATTTATTATTTCAGTGGCCCCTCAAGCCTATTCCCCTACATAAAATATTATTAGGCTAATAACAACCTAACATCTAGTCTACACACAAACAAGCCTAACATCTACTCTAAAAATATTACATCACAAAATAAAACTTATCACCAAAATATATACCCGTCTAACCAAATACTAAGGTCAGTGAGTTAGTATTATAATGTGTCTGCTAAGGCTTAGTGTGGTATGTCTTGATTGATCTTTAGAATTAGGATTTTCTGAGGTCTTAGGATTGTTTAAATTTCTAATTAAGGATGGTTTCACTTTAAGTCTTTTAGTAGCTTGAATGGATTTTAACTTATGTGTTTTACTTTGTACACTACTTATTTAAGATCAAATCATTATGAAGAGAAGAAAGAGACTTAACTCTTTCATCCTTAACGTAAGTTGATTTTAAAGATATATTATAATGGCTTTAATTCTCTTAATGAACCATTTATAAATTTTCTTTAGTCTAAGTTTAGATTCATCTTATTGAATCTTATTCGAACATGAAAGGCATCTCAAGATTAATGAAATTAAGTCACCATCACATGAGTAATACTCCACCACTTTCTTTTACTAATAATAATTTCCACACTCTTTCCATTTTAGTTTCTTTAATATTTGATTTTTTTATATACATATACATATAATGTACCCATGTTTTTGCACACTTAATGGATGTTAATGCATGAATTTGATAGAAAAGAGAGATTTCATTTCATATTTAAGCATACGCAAATATGTATAAGGAATTTACACAAGTACGTGCTATTGTTAAACTAGGAAAGAGATATTATCTAAGACCTCCTTGGGGCTACTTAAAGCCTCGTGTTCCTAGGATGTCCATACTATATACTTGCCCATTCAAATACACATAAGCATATACATAAGCATAGAAGTGAAATCATGGAAAGGTTGTGTATAAATATCCTTTATTTATGTAAAGCTTAATGGCATAAATAAAGGGGTTTTACTTTATATTCTAACATATATCTAACACATTGTATTTTGAGATGTTTAGACTATATACTTGCTAATTCAAATACATGAATACATAAGAATAAATATAAGAATAAAACCATCAATTGCCATCTTTTGATTACAAATAAATAAACATTTCATCTTCACATAATTAATTATTTATAGCAAGCATTGATTTAAGCTTCAAATCACTTGATTCATAATTAACATATAGTTTTAAAATAATTTGAGATTTATTAGTGATAATAGTCACACCATATAATAACATTTATCTAAGTCATACAATTTGAATGTAATCATATTCTATTAATTTTAAAACATTAATACATGAAGCACATAACATACACATTTATGATAATTATAAGGAAGTAATTGAATATCACCACACAACATACTTGATTTCATTAGAACCTAAGGACAATCAAGTTAAATAAACATTCATTAACCCTAATCAAAGCTTCTTTAATGTTTAATTTTAATGTTCAAGTTATTAAAACCTAAACAGGAGAAATGATACTTAGAATTCACTCCATCCCATATTGGTTATTTAATATTTTGAAGGAAAGAAATTAAATAAATATTATGAATTAATTGGGTTCAATCTATTAATTATACCAATTTGATTACCCATCTTAAGCTTCTTTAATTTAATTAATCACTTAAGCATGAGCCTTCAATGATATGCATTGGATAAATAAAATTAGCAATGCACCTAAAGAGATCTAATGCAATTAGGAACACACTTAAGCACTAATTAAATTAAGAAAGGAAAAGATTTTAGCTAAATACTCTTATGATTTTCCCACACCAATAAGAGAATCATAATTTCTTTAATGACTTTATGTTATTAAACACATAAAGGGATTAATGGGTTGACACTTTAGTTATTTAATTAACTCTATTTGCATTTCATTATTAATTTTTTCTTAGTTTATCTTTAATTAATAAACATATTAATTAACCCATTAAGGGAGTACATTTGGAAACAATTAGGAGAGGGCCTAATTAATTGCCATGCCATCCCAACTATTTCATCAATTAATTATCCTTAATTACTCAATTTTACTATTCATTGATTTTAATTATTATTAAATCACTTAAAAAGAAAATTAGGATTAAAAATTTGGGATTTCCCAAATCACATGACAAATAATTTCAAGAAAAAATATGCGAGGCGGAGGACATCTCATGGAATCAATATGCTAAATTTGGAATTAATTAGCTAAGTAAGTTAGACTTAATTAACCTAATTAGTCTAATATTTAAACATTAATTAAGCACTATTCATTAGGCATTAATTAGAAATTTTATTTTTATTAAATTTTCCTTTGTCTACACTTTCTAGAATGAGTTTATTTGTATTTATTAAGATTTTTCTATAATTAGTTATAATTTTTTGAATTTTTGGCTATTTAATTATATTTTTAAACCCTAATTAATCATTTTAAACCATTGGTGCCATGTGCACATTAACTCGATAGTGGTTTCCACATGGCACCACTATATTTGTTATTTATAATGTCTGGCATGGCTGCTGACTCAGCGGTGGCGAACGTGATTTCATCCTGACCATCCGATCTTGAATCAGACGGTCGAGATTAATCTCATGATTATGAAGGAATTAAATTGATATATTTAGCATGATTAATCAAAGCTACCCATTTTAATCGCATGGAATAGACGACTGGTGATCCGTTGTCCTATGAGGGCCAGAAGTTGGACACTGTTCACCTTATGCTGCTTGATCTATGCTCATCAAAACTCATTTGATAGTGAAATTGACTTTAAAATGATCAGGGAAGAGATCTAAGGAGATCCTATGGTGGATATCACATGAAATCCATTTTGTTTCAAAAAAGACCAACACCTAATGGCCAAATCTATAGTTGTTGAATTTTTACCTCGCTGGAGCAAAAGACTAGTGGCCCATTGATAGTGGTAGCTTCATCTTGAAAAGATAAAGCCTTGTTGAGAAGATCTCGACTACCTCCCTATCAATATATTTGTGGACTAAACAATATAATGGAAGTCATCAGAGTTAGTCTAATGATGCCTTCTGGTGGTTTAATCGATCGAGAATCTATTAGATTTTGGTCGACAGAGTGTGGCGAAGGTGTGGGGAATGTTAATTTGGTTTTGGTGGAGGTTTGGTGAGGTTAGAAAGATGGGGCTCTCGGGTATGAGTGGAGCTTGGTCTCACTAGTGATGGAGTGCATGGAGAGCTCAGGGAATACTCTAGGACTACTCGGAATGATTTGAGGAAGGTCTCTGTTGAGTTTGAATGAATGGAGAGGAGTATACTCTCCTCCCCAACTAAACCAAGGGCTGAGATTGGCTCTGCCTTTAGCAGTCGTCTGACCGGATGGGTGGACGGAGGTGGTAGGGGGACTGCTGAGGTGGATGTGTGTGAGAGGCAGAGGAGTATAGTGGGCTGCCATAGAGTGTACACTCCTCCTTAAGTGGACCAATGGTTGCATATGGGTGAGCTCACCCTCTCTTGGCCAAAGGCTGAATCCAACAATATTGGGTTTGGTTAGGCTAGTGGTTCTCTATCTAAGATGGGCTAAAGGTGGTTGACAAGGGGTGGGGAGTTAGAGAACCCATCCAAATGGGGATTTTGTCCTATTTGGAGGGCTTGGTTTAATGGGTTTGACCCAACCCAGGTTCATCATGGGTTGGGACCACTTGGGCAAGCCCATGGTGAACAAAGGATGAGTCATGCTAATTTTGGTTGGGCTTGGACTTAGTTTAGTTAGGTTTAGCTCAATTCAATTCATGTAGGTCAAATGGGTTCAATTGGGTTAAATTGACCATTTTGACCAAATTGGGTCAAAGTCGGAGATTGGTTAAGTTTAATTGGTCATTTGGAATGAGTTAGCACAATTTGTTTGGTTCAATTTGAGTTAGATTTGAATTTAATTCATAGGGTTCAATTTGGGTCAAATGGGTCATGTTGACCAATTTGACCAAATTGGCCAAATTGGCTTGAGCATGGGTTAGGTCTATCTTCAATTGCTCATTAGAGATTGATTGGAAGAGTTAATTTGAATATATTTGGATTTGGGAGTGATTTGGTTCAATTTTACCCTTTAGGTCAAATTGGGCTAAGTAGGTCAATCAGGTTGTGTTGACCAAATTGGGTCTGATTGAAGGTTGGATCATGTCTAATATCCAATTGATGACTAGTTAGAGGCATTGATTTCAACCAATCTGGTTTATGATTTTATTTTGGCCTAATTTGGCCCTTTAGGTCAAATAGGGTCAACTTTGGTCAAGAGGCTAGATTGGTTTGGTTAGGTTCAATAGGTTTCAATTGATGGATGAGTCATGTTCAATATTCAGTTTGTGGTTGATGAGAGACTTGATTGCAATTAATTTGGCCTAATTTGATCCTTTAAGTCATTTTGGGTCAACTTGGGTTAATGGGCCAAATTAGCTTTGTTAGGTCTAACTGATTGTAGCAGAGTGTTCAATCATTACCTACAATCATTAGCAAAGATATTGGATAGCTTTATATGATCCAATGGGGGTTTGATTGAAGTTAGGTCTAATTGGACCTTTAAGGTGCTTTGGGTTAAGTGGTTTAGTCAAGTCAATTTGGATTAACTTTGGATATATATATGGTTGGAGTATATTCAATGATGAATTTGAACTTGATTGGTGCCTTTGATTGCAATTGATTTGGGTTTGATCGAGTTTTGGCTCATTTGAACCTTTTAAGTCAAATGGGCTGACTTGGGTTACTTAAGTCTAATTGATTTAGTTTGTTTGATTACAAGTGTAGGAATAATTTGAAATGATACATTGGATAATTACAACAATTGATAGAAATGAATTGTATTTGGTTTGCTTGGCTTTGTTTGAATGGAGTTGTAAGATTGAAGTGGGTTAACTTGAGTTAAGAAGCCAAATTGGCTTGGAGTTTGGATTTGAAATCAAAGTCAGTCAAGGTTGATTAATTGGCTTGGGGTTGAGATTTCAGTCATCTATGTTAAGTTTAGAGTAATTGATGGGTATGAGTGTCAGTCTAGGCCTTAGGGTAAGTGAAGCCCACTTATCCTAGGGTAAGCTCTAGACTTAAGGTTATGCCCTATAAGTCTCTATGCTTGGGTTTAGTGTTCCCTTAATCACTAGAAGTGTCTGAACACTAAAGAAATCTAAGTGTCTAGAAGAATTCTAGACTTAGGATTGGAGTGATCAATCCTCACTCCAAAAGAGAGGTCAATAGGCTCATATAAACCATAAACTTAGCTTAGAAACTTAAGATCCCAATAAATCCCCTTTGTCCATGTAGCCAACTCAAGGTTTAATTTAGCCATTTTGGCCAACCATAGATTATTTAGATCATTTAACCTAATTTAATGAAATCTAAGCTAATACACCATAGTCCCTTAAGTAGCTTAAGCTACTTAAGAATCATAATGACCCATTTAATTCAAATAATTCTTTTAGTTAACCCTAAATTTAATTGTAAACTTAATATGTTGTTTTAGCATATTTTCTCATTTAGAATAAATCGTAGGTTAACTCAATCTTACTATATAATAGTTTTTTTTACCTAAAATCAACCAACCTAGTAGATTTACCTAGGTCCACTATGTTAAGGATATGAGTGATCAATTTAAGCTTTCTAAAGGGCATTTTGATTTAAAAACATCCACCAAAACCTTTCCCTTATTATTAAAACCATTAAACTACCCCATGCTACTGGTAGTCACGCAAGCCACCTAATTGAGATAGATAGAGACTCTAAAACCATTGATGTTATTTCTAAGAAAAATTAAATGAAGGAGAGGTTTAAGGAAAAACTTCATTCTTTTCATTAGCTCACATCCTCGAGATAGTTTTTACAACTTCTATAGTACTAAAGAAACCTACTCTAAGTGGTTTTAGTCCTACCTAGGCTTCCTCTTTTCTCAACACCTTGTACGTTATAATTTTTCCTTCCTTTAATAATCTTTATTTATTAAAAAGCTTAAAGATGCTATAGAGGTACCAAGGATGATCTTGATCAAAAGGAGCTTAAATAGATTAAGAAGTTATGACATCATTTGCTGACCTAAGGCCATTTGAAAACCCTCTTAGATCTTTATGTTCTTAATCTTCACTATTAGTGCCACCTCTACATTAATAATGTCACCTTTGACCTCCTACTAGCCTACTATTCATATAAGTACCATTCCTGGACATCATGCAACAATTTTAAAATTAATTACTATTTTATAAAAATATTAAAAATATATTTTATTATTTAATTATTTTAAAACTTTTTTTATAATTAGTTAAACTTTTATTAGGCCTTAATTATTTCAAAAAAATTAACTTGTGAATTATTCATAATATTTAATTTTTAATGTAGTTAGATAAATTTTTAAAATCTATTTACTTATCTAAGATTCTTTTGAAATAGGTTAATTAGCATCAAAGCTTATTTTGATGTTAATTATGTAATAAAAGCTCTTATTTAATCTTTAATAGTCAACATGCATCATATCACTATCCTTTATAATGATGGAATGTCATATAATGTAAGGTAGTTTTATATCATGTACATTTAAAAATAAAATAAATATTTTGAAAAAAATGTTTTCATATGTATTAAAATAGGCCTAAAATTTTACATAATTTTCCCTATATCAAGCCTGAATTTATAATGTGTTTTTGTGTACTTTTAAAAAGTTTGCAGTACTTATTATTTTAAGTTTAAATATTGTAAGGTCATACTGAAAAAAATTAAAATGCATCATTAATGCACAAAAAATCATATCAATAAACATCATAAACAAATTTTAGAGTAAATAATGTAATTCATGGCTCATTTGATGCTTGGAGCATAGCCAAGTGCTTAGGTGCTAGACATTAGATTCCTAGAAGAAAATTATAGGATTCAAATAGAGAAGCTAGTACTTAGGCATTAACCCTTTGTGTCTAGGTGACATATTTAAATCACAAGCATTTAAGATAGAGAACAAGATAAATAATTTCTAGAGCATGAAAAATAGAGAGCACAATGCCTAAGTGCCAGCTTAGTGACTACCATGAGTTGTCCTAGATTTTTATAAAACACTTGTCTTTAACGATATCTACTGCAACTTGATTTAAGAAAACCTTATGAATGAAATAAAGGATGGCTTAAGCCATATTTCTATAGTGTTTCTCAAGTCTTTGAGGAGTCTAAGAAGAGAATTTGTGAAGTATTCTTTAGACTTTTTAAAAGGGCTATCAAGAATATCTTAAGGGAAAAATGAGAAGGTGAAGTGGCACATGTTCTCATAACTCTCAACCTTAGTTTGATATTTTCATCATCATTTTTATAATTATAATCATGTTTATGCATCATATTTTTATATTATTTATTTTTTTATGGACTAAAATTTCCTTTTTAGGGGTTGGATATAATCATGTTGTATTTGTATTTGTTTTAGTTTTAATAAAGGTTTAGAGCTTTATTATTTCTTAATTATCATACATTTTAATTTTGTAGTACATCAAAGAAAGAAAGGACCTATCACAAGTCCCAAATTGATGCTTGAACTCAAGAGGACTTTTAGTAAACTTTTTGTGTTATGGATTTATGGATCATATGTTGAATTTTATAATAATGGATGTATTTGATCATGTTTAAGTGTTGTATAAGAGTTTGGTTGAAATTATGTGAGTTCATAGGTTAAATTACATAGGTGTTAGTTATGTGCCTAAGCACTACTTTTCTGGTACTATGGTACTGCATTCTGTAGTATTTAGTTTTTTGGAATAGAGTAATTAGCCCCTTGGTGCCAGTATATGTTGCCTCGACACTGGATTGTGAGTCCACAACATTGCTCTGTGATACTTCAGCACTGTAAAACAAAGGTTTCAACTTTTCTTAACTTTTGGTAGTTTTCTCCCCAATGGACACAACCCTTGGAGTATTATATTTATATAAACACCTATTCTATCTATTGAAAATACTTTGGCTTTTATCTGTGAAAATTTGAGTGAAAACTCTTGGTTAGAGCTTAGTACTGGCTGTTCAAGATTTAGTGATCCCTCACTACCATTCTACTTTTGTGAGTAAAACTTCTTCGTATCCCTTCTACTTGGGTGAGTGGACGATCCTTGGAGCATTTCTTCTCTAGTAGATGTTGCCTTTCTGGCACTTTAGCACTAGTTTGTCGCACCTCAATGTTAAACTATGGCATCACATGCTGGTTTATTGTACCTCGACACTATGAAATGAAAGGTCTAATTTTTTATTTAGTTTTTGATAGTTTTCTCTCCAAGAGACACACCCCTTGGAATATTATACTTATTTAAATATGTATTCTGCCTATTAGAAGAGCTTTGGTTTTTGTGTGTGAAAATTTAGTGAAAACTATTTGGTTGGAGCATGGTTGTTGGCCATCTGAGGGATTTGGTGATCCCTTGCTATCATTCTACTTGGGTGTGTAGAACTTCTTTATATCCCATCCAGTCTGGTGAGTGGAAGATTCTTGGAGCATTTCTTCTTCACTATCTACGATCCGCAACCCCTCTCCATCAACTTTGATATTAGAGACCAAGGTTTGAAGGTGTGGAGAAAGTGTTCGCAAATAATCCATATCAAATCTAAGCAAGGTTAGTTTTGAATTTTGGATTTTATATAATTTTCTTTATAGAGTGAGTGTTTTAGCTTGGAAATGCATGCTAAATTCATATGGTAGGAAATCCTATGAATGTTTTTATTACTAATAACTATTTGTCTTCACTTATAAAGCCTAGCCTTTTCCTACATGCCCTAACTACAAGGCATCATACTTAAGTAGGGTTCACTAAATAGCCTTACTTAGTATGCAAACCTTACATAAAAATTAAAATCATATTCTTAGAGATCTTAAATTTATTTCTTTGTTAAGTTTGCTTAATGTTTAGTAACATCCATGAGTTACTTTGTGTTCACTAAAGGCTAGTTATTTTTAAAATTTATGCATCTCATTTGTGTTAATTTTAGTTCACTTATCTCATATTTTCAAATTTAAAAATATTCATTTGGAGTGCCATATTCACATCCTTTTATTTTACATCATGCCACCCAAATTTGTTAGTTTAGGCCAACTAGAAGATTTAACTCAGAGAATAGATGAGATCTCTATGTGAAGTGAAGAGAAATTCATTAGGGTAGAAGACTTCCTCATAAACCTTACCTCATAAATTCAAACCTTGAGTACTAAGCTTCAAACCCCATTGAGTATTCCCCATTCCAATGACTTAGAACCTATTAGAGTAGAAAACATTTATTTTACTATAGATAATATCCTATGAGAAGGCCAAACCTAAGAAACATCTTTAGATAAGACCATCTAAAGGTCCATGAACCTACATATCAAGTTAAGTTAGAAACCCTAATGTATGATGGTGTTCATGACCCCAATAAATTTTTTAATTTGTTCACTCAAATGGATGATTTCTTTGATCGATATCATATGGATGATTACCATTAGACAACATTTGCAAAAATGAAACAAATGGGTCATGCAAAAATCTATCAGAATAATATTTAGTTAAAAAAGTGAGATTCGGTAGAAACATCATTACATGGGTAAAAATAAAAGAAATTCAAAGGGTTAAATATTGTCCCACAAATCATGATAAAAGGCTCCACGAATAATTGACAACTCTTAAACAAAGGAATATGTCAATAGTGGAATATATGAATACATTTGATGCCTTAATAGTTAGAACCCAATGCACTGATCAAGTGTGGTAAGTAACTAATAAATTTATAATTTGTTTAAGAAGAGATATTAGAAATGAGTTCGAGCTTCATGATCCCCTGACATTAAAGTATGCCTTTCACTATGTTTTACTCCTAGAATAGCATAAGAAAGTTGCATCCACTTCCAAGATGAAATCTTAAATATCTTTTAAATATCCACCCACATCGCAATATTAAAATTCTATCATTAAAGATAATCCTTCTACAATGAACCACCCATCTAAAATGAGCCCTAATGAAACTACTTCTAAAAATATGAAAAAGATAGTTTGCTTTAAATGTCATAAGTAGGGTCATATGCAAATTTAATGTAAAGAAAAAATCATGTTCCTAGATGAATTGAAAGATTTAGGAGAGGAAGAGAATATTGAAGAGATACATGATGACACACACTATCATATGAAAATGTAGATCCAAATATAGAGAATCTAATATTAGTTATGTGGTATATGATTGCTTCTAGGGAAGAAGAAGACTAAAGAAAGAAGATTATTTTTTCAATGTATATTTTATGCATAGAAAAGATGTGTAAGCTAGTAATAGATAGGGGGAGTGTGATGAATGTTATATCAATTATCACTAAAGCCAATCTTAGAACTAAACCTCACCTAGAATCATTCAAGTTAGTTGGGTAAATCATACATCTTTGCCTATCAATAATAGATGTCTTGTTCTAATTAAAATAAGTAGCTATAATGATCAAATTTAGTGTGATGTTCTTCTAATAAAAATAACTCATATCCTATCAAGAAGACCATGTCTTTATGATTTAAATGTAATCCATTATGGTCATGTAAATATTTATGTATTCAAACATAATGAGAAAATAATCAAAGTATTCCCCCATAAAGCCTAATTAAATAGGTCAATTACACCCTCACATAGAATTCTTTCCGCCCCTCACAAATCTATTCCAAACTACAACTCAAACCTAATTAAGAGAGAAATGTGAAACTATATTTGATAGTAATATCACCATCTGCTAGTAGGCATGATACTTTTGATATTCATGATAATATATGCAAATATTGTAATATTTAAATCACAGTCTTAGGGTTTTAATGCTTAACTAGAGAGTTTAATTTCCCTACTTGTTTATTTATCTTGCACCTTTAGGAATTCTCCATTAATATTAAGGATCACTACATACCTGTTATAGTCTTAAATCTATTATCTAAATTTACTGATTTAATCCCTGTTTACTTAATGAACTACCACCATTAAGAGATATATAACATGATATAGATCTAAATCTTGGTTCACAAATACCTAACTTAACTTACTATATAATGAATCCAACTGAACATGTAGTTAAATTTATAAGTATATTAACTTTTGAAGAAGGGATTTGTCCAAAAAAGGTCTTAGTCCTTTTGTTGTACTTGCTCTTTTAACTCCTAAGAAAGATGGAACTTTGAAGATATATTGATAGCAGAGTAGTAATTTGATCACAATAAAATATAAGTTTCCTATATTTAGATTGGATGGGATGTTAAATTTAATTTTAGGCTCATCTATGTTCTTTAATATAGATTTGAGATGTGGATATCATTAGATGAGGATTAGACTAGGTGATGAATGGAAGATAGCATTCAAAACTCTTGATGATCTTTGTGAATTGTTAGTCATGTCATTTGGTCTTTCAAATGCACCTAGTACATTCATGAGACTAATGAACATTATACTGTAATCTTTTATTGGTCAAATCCTTATAGTCTATTTTGATGATATTTTTATCTAAAGCAGAAATGAGAAGTCACATTTACATCACTTAAGAATGGTCTTGGAGAAATTAAGATCAGAAAAATTATATGTAAATCTTTTAAAAAAAACAATTATGTCAAAGTGAAAACATTTTCTTAGGTTTTATTGTAACTCCCGGTGGATTTAAGGCTGGCCTATAAAACATTAAGTCTATTATAGATTGGCCAACCCCAAAATCTTTTATGGATGTTAAATGTTTTCATGGATTAGCAACTTTTTATTAGAAGTTTATAAAAAAATTTAGCACTATTGTAGCTCCTATCACCAAAACCTTAAAAAGAGATCAGTTTACGTGGACCACAAATGGTAAAAGAGCCATGCAATGAATTATAACTCTTATAACTTTCTCACCTATCTTAAGACTTCTTGACTTCAATAAAATATTTGAAGTGACTTGTGAGGCATCAAGTATTGAAATTAGTGGGATATTAATTCAAGAAAATCAACCAATTGGTTTCTTTAATGAGAAATTAAATGACACTAGACAAAATATGCAACATATGATCGAGGATTTTATGCAATTATTCAAACTCTTAAGAACTAAAGGTATTATCTATTACATAAAAAATTTATTTTGAATACTGATCATCAAGCTCTAAAGTTTATTAGCTCATAAAAAAATCTAAATCATAAGCACGTTAATGGGATGAATACCTTGAAGACTTTTCTTTTGTGCATAAACATAAACCTATATATAAAATAAATTAGCAAGTGCTCTATTTAAAGTATCTTTAAAGGTTTCATCCTTTGAAATTTAAATTCTTGGATTTAAAACTTTAAAGGAAGATTATAAAATTTACCCTGATTTCTTTATGATATACTTAGAACATAAATTTAATCCTTTACTTTTGATAGATCCTTTATCATTCTAGATAGATATCTTTATAAACGTATGAAATTATGTATTCTTGAAACATCCCTTTGAGATTTTCTAATCTCTAAATTTCATTCAAGAGGTATATCAGTACATTTTGGTTATTTAAAGATAGAGTTATTAGTTGAAAAAAGATTTTATCAGCCATCCCTACAAAAGGATGTTCAGCATATTGTCACCTAATGTTGCACGTATTGTCAAGATAAAATTGTCAAATAAAGGGTGGGTCCACATCATTTCCTATTTCTTCTAGATCATTGGGGAGACTTATCCATAGATTTTGCATTAGATTTACTTAGAACATCTAATGATCATGATAGTATATTTTTTATTGTAGATAGGTTTTCTAAGAAGGCACATTTTATACCATATTTAAAATTAAATGATGCATCTCACATAGCAAGATTATTCTTTAAAGAATTTATCAGGTTGCACAGAGTCCCGTCCATTATATTTTTTGATAGAGATGTCAAATTTATATCCAATTTTTTGAAAACCTTATAGAAACTAATTATATCATAACTAAAATTCTTTTATACATTTCATCCATAAACTGATGGATAGATGAAAGTTGTTAGTAGGATATTTGGAAATCTACTAAGATGTTTAGTTGGGAAAAATTTAGAAAATTGGGATTTAACATTTCCTACATGTGAATTTGTATACAATAATTTAGTTTCTAGAATAACCCCACAAATTACCTTTCAAAGTAGTTTATGGATATAACCTTAAAATTCTTATTGACCTACTTAATAAACTTACTCATGTATTTTTTGATTCAACATATACATTTGCATGTGATTTTCATAGCTTTCATCAAGACATACAAAAGTAATTAAAAATACAAAATTCTAAGTACACTGAATAAAAGAAAGAGGATAAAATTTTTAAGGAATATATGGTAGGTGATTAAGTATTGGTTTGTATCCATCCTAAAAGATTTTCTTTCATAAAATATAAAAAGTTAAAAGTGAGGACTTTCGGTAGACTTTATGTGTTGTGGATTTATTTTTCATATGTTGTATTTCATAGTAATGGATATATTTGAGCATGTTTAAGTGTTATATAAGACTTGTGGTTAAAAATATATGAGTTCATGGGTTAAACTGCAAAGGTGTCAGTTTGACCCCTAGGTGCTTCCTTTCTAGCACCTTGGCATTGCATTCTATAATATTTAGTGTTTGGGGATAGAGAAACTAGAGCCTTTGGGTTGGTATAAGGTGCTAGACTATGACACCAAGTGCAAAGAATTCCTCAAACTCTATCCCCTCAACCCATGTGTACCCTTGTGCAACTAACCTAGCTTTATTTCTAATAATGCAACATGAGTCATCTAACTTATTTCTATCAACCCATTTAGTTCCAATAATATTTTGATTTTCAAGTCTACGGACTAATTCTCAAACATCATTCCTAGCGAATTGATTCAATTTATTTTATAGCTACAATCCAATAATGATCTTTCGAAGCTTCATCAATAGTTTTAGGTTCAATCCACTTAAAAAAATAGAATGGTTTATCACATCCTTAAAGTGTGTTCTAATCATAACACCTTGAGATGGATTTACTATAATCAAGTCCATAGGATGATATCGATTACATCTCCACTTTTTAGGCATTGAATCTTCAGCTTTTTCTTCAAAATTTATTTTCTTAAATTCATCCTCCTCATCATCAACTAAATCATCTTTAATAAAATCAATTATATTTTCATAAAAAATAACATGCTTAGATTTTTCTACAATCATCTTCTTTTAGTAAGAATTCTATAAGATCTACCAGTTATAGAATAACCTAAAAATATTCCATCATCTATTTTACTATCAAATTTTCCAAAAGATTCATTTTCATTATTCAAGATGAAGTACTTATAACTAAAAATATTAAAATGACTAACCTTAGGCTTTTTTTTTTGAAAAGAACAACTCAAACGGGGACTTATTCAAGATATGTCTCAAGTAAACTCTATTCATAACATAATAAGTTGTATTAACAGCTTTAGTCCAAAAATATTTGGGTAAAAATAGTCATCTAACATAACTCTATTCAATTCAATAAAAATCATTTTTTTCTTTCTACAAAACTAATCTACCGAGGAGTCTTAAGAATAGAACATTTGTTTTATATCAAAATTCATCATAAAAATTATTAAATAATTTTTTTCTCAAGTTAACCTCCATGATCTATTTGAATTCTACTAATCAAACAACCTCAATCTCTTTGAATATATTTTACAAATTTTTAAAGGACATCAAATACCTCATTCTTATGTCTTAAAAATATAAGTCATCAATAATAATAAAATCATAAAGTTTGCCTCCTAAACTAGTATAGCTATCAAGTTTAAACAAATTCATATGCAAAAGTTCTAATGGTCTAGATATAGAAATAACAATTTTTTTTTTTAGTTCTTACCATGTATACATGCATCACAAACATAATTAGAATGAAATTTGATTTTGACAAGCCAACAACTAAATCAAAATGACATAACCTTTCTTGTCATAACCAAACATCATCATGAGTTCTTTTGAAATTAAATATATTCAAATTTCCATCACAAGAATTTTCAAAATTAATTAAGTAAATATTGTTATTTCAAAACTAATTCTCAAACAACATATCCTTCTTCATAAGGATCTAAATGAGTAAATTTCATTTTGTCATCTATCATATGCATTGAACATTCATTGTCCAAGTACCATAAGCCATCCTTGATCTTGCTTTGAAGCCATTCCTACAGAAAGAAAATCAAGGGTTAACTTTTGGAACCCAATCATGTTTGGGTCCACGTTCTTATAAAAAAAAGATGCAATGTATGTTGTATAGCATATTTTGTTTTATTTCTATTTTTAGGTAGTCAAATAAAGTTATTTCTTGTAAATGCTTGTGATCTAAGTGCATGGTAATCAAATGATATATGACATTTTTGTTGCAAAAGTTACACCAAATATTAGTATTAGCTTAAGGTCAATATCAAGATGATTTAGATGATTTGAAATATATACCTATACTAGATGAGGCATATGAATGTGAACTCAAAATGTATTAAATCTTGCATGTAATAAAGTATTTTTCTCATTTTAAATTTTCTACAAGCAAAGATTAATTAACTAAAGTATTATTTTTAGTTTTTAGCTCACTACATTCATCTTTTAGAGATAAACCATGTACTTCCAATTTTTTATTTCTTTTTCTTAAGTGTTATATTTTTTTAGTTTTCTATATTCATCACCTTATTTACCTCATTTTTGGATGAGGTTAATAACACTCCCAAAGATAATCTTTATGACTCCTAATCCTAAATTTGATGTGTCTTCTAAGCACTTAGGACATTACACTTAGTGATGTAGTGCACCTTCTTTGGATTGATCTAACTTAATGGGTTTAGTTAGATTCAACCCAAATCTTCAACAAAAACATACACCGCTCCAAATTTGAAAATAATTAAGTTTTAATTAAGGTTTAATTCTAGAGCTAAACCTAATTACCTTAATTAAACTAAAAACCATATAAACTTAAGGAAATTAAAATTAAATCCAACCCAAATCAAATGAAATTAAAAGCATGAAACCATGACAAGAAATTAAATAAATCCAAATCCAAACCATTGGTTAAAATTTGGTCAACCCTTTTGACATTAGTTTGACTTATGTGGGTCCCATCAAGTCAAAGGTCCACCACCAAAATTTGAAAAAATAAAATAATTCAAAATGATTGGGATGATGATATGAACATATGTAAACATGAATTTAAAAGAATACAAGTCCAATGTGGCCTTAATTAGGCTAATTAGGTCATTTGACCTAAATGGGCCTAAATGGATCTTATTGGTTCAAACCCAATCAAACTCAAATCAACACAAATCAATTGTCCAAAATTATCTGAAAATGATTATTGAACATAAACTAACCCATCATTGGGTGCAATTTAACCAATTTGGTCATTTGACCCAAATGAACCCAAACTTAACCCATCAAACTCAATTTGGGTCAAACAAGTTCAAATTGAAATAAAGTTGAAATTGCTTGATCCAATGAATCCCAGATTGCTTGGATTAACCCAATTAAAAATTTAAATACATTATAATTGATCCAAATAAACCATTTGACTCAATTTAGCTCAACTCAAATTCAAATGAATCAAAATGGACTAAACCCAAAGTAAGTAATCAATAAACTTTAAAACCCTAAAATCTTTGGTTAAAAGGTTCATTAGTGATTAAATGAACATAATCTAAGCATTAATCTAGAGCTAATCCATCAAGTGAAGAAATCCAAATTAAACTAATTGAATGGCATAAGTCAAAGGGATTTTTGAACTAAATCTCCAACAACCTCCTTGGGATGCAATCAAGTCCTTCCCAAGTTGAATTAATGTTGATTCCTAGCCAACATTAAGTCATTCAATCATATCTAAATAGAGCCAAAGCCAAAGAATATGCTATGGAAATTCAAAGGCATATGAAGCCAAGTTTAACCCTATATCCTCATTCCATATTCCGCTTCTTTAGCTTAAGACAGATGTGAAAGGGCTAGTGAGCCATGTAGTTAGCCTCCAAGGACTTCAATTACGCACAATTGACCAAGAAGTGGAGAAACCAAGCTTAAGAGGCTCAGATTTAATGGCAACTTCACTAAGAGACATACCCAAGTGAAATTAACTATCCTACCACTTTCCACACCTTGCACGAAGATGAAATCCATCTTCCCCTGATCCCTTCGCTACTGGGAGGCCAAAGAATGACCAAAGCAATTGAAATCCAAGTCTAGCTTGGTCTACGAGGTGATCCACATGGATCAAACTCAATTCATATGGCACACAAGCTCCCCATATTGTTCTACTATTGGAGTCAATTCCACCATCGGAGTTTGTCGGGATTGAGGTATTCCGTTAACGACCTCCCCAAGCTTTCAATTTTGGTATTTTTGAAGGAAGTTTGATCTCAAGTGAGACAGAACTATTTAAATATTATGATTTCATCCATTGATGGATTTTACATTGAAATCATGTGATTTTGATGGTCGGATGGCCAAAAGTCATGCAAAAATGATAGACAACTCTTAACATCCGCCATCACCATTAGAGATGTAATCTCTGTCATACGTTCTTTTTATAAGGACCAGATAGCTAAGAACTATCCGAATCTCTGATTCAAATTGATAAGAGGAATCATGAGTCAGATCACGACCATCCGATCTTCGATGTGATGACCCAAAATTAACTCACATGCATCATCATTTTAACGTGGATCTACGTGGCACAATGGTGTGTTGACCTCATTTTTTGGATAAGGATAATATCAATTCTAAAATTAGTAATTAGGATATCCTAATCTTAAATTGGAATCTCCTAATTCAATGCTTAGTGACCCCACCTTGGGTTTGATCTAACATAATGAGCTTAGGTAGCCTTGACCCAATTTTTAAATTTGGACTAAATCAAATCAAATCCAAATATATAAAATTGAAATCAAATTGAAATGAATGAATCCAAAATAAATCAAACTCAAATCTAGTCAATCTATTTGTCATATGCTGGACTTTGGTGGGTCCCACGAAGTCAAAGGTCAACCCACCAAGAATTTGACCAAATTAAATCAATCCAAATGTTTCAAATGAGCAAATAAATATGTTTGCTTACAAATCTAAAGAAATTCAAATTAATTTAGGCCTTAATTGAGTTCAATAGACTACATAGTCTAAATAACCCTAAATGGGTCCTATTGGGTTCAAACCAAATCAAATTGAAATAATCTCAATTTGGTTGCTCAAAATCATTTGGAAATGATAATCAAACACAATTCAACTCATCATTGGGTCCAATTTGGTCAAGTTGATCATTTGACCCAAATGAAACCTAAGCTTAACCCATAAAGCCCACTTTCGGTCAAATGGGTTCAAATTGAATGAATTTAAAATTAAATGAAATAAATCACTCGAAATCATTTCACACATGTGATTAAACATGATTATAGCATGAATATAATTTAATTGAGTTAATTTTGGTCATTTAACTCAACCAAATACAACTTAACCCATTTAAGGCAAAATGGGTCAAGTTAACTTGGAGTTAGGCTAAACTCTCATGTGGCATGGGATAAGCTAATTCCTAATCATCTAATGAATAATAAAGAATGATCTAAATTAAAATTTAAAATAAATTATTGGTGATTAGATCATTTGAAACTTAAATTAATTCTAATGCTAAGATTAGTCACCAAATGGATTTAAAATGAAACTAAACCTATGAAAATTTATCTAAGTTCATCCTTGTATGGATTAAAAGAGATTGCCAAATAATCTTAATGAAACTAATCAAATATAACTCAAGCTAAAATCATAAATTATCTAATGTCAAAGAGGGATTACATGAAGCAAAGTCTACTTTGATTTACTTAATTCCTTATCCCCTTTGAATTCCATCTCTTGGCTTCAAGAAAAGGGATATGGCTACCAATCAATAAAAAAGCCACCAAAAAAGAAAGAAGAAACTAAATAAAACTTTTCTTCCTCTACGGAAGAGGCAAAGAAGAATTAAAAAAAAAAAGAACCAATGACTCTTCCAAGGAAGGAAGATGGAGGAGAGGCTTTCCTCCCTTCTTTTTTTATCCAAACATGTTCATAAGAAAGGGGGATTGAATCAACCCCTCTGTTGGCCTTGTCGCCGTTGGTGGCCGAAATCTGGCCACCTAGAAAGCCATAAGCATGCCCCTCAGACAAGCATGGAAAGAGGGGAGGGAAGGACAATTCCCTCCCTCTTTTCATCTCAAATTGTTCACCATAGGTAGAGATGAAAGAGGAGACCCTTCCCCCAACTCCTCATGGCCGGCATGCCAAAAAACAAATGGCCATCGAGCTCTTTTAAAGGTGAAATGCAAGGGAGAATCTCCCACATCAAATTGAATGTTCCAAGACGTTCTATAGGTCAAGGTGACCTCAATCGAATCGCCACCTTGTCCCCGCACCGCCGACAAGCTGGAGAACATCCAAAGCTGTTGGATTTTGATCTGAAGTTGATCTAGGGAGCGATTCACTTGGAGGTAAGCCACCAAATTGCATACATGGCTTCATCACATTGAGGCAAAGCTAATGGAGTCGATCCAACCACCAGTGATCATCGCAAATGAGGTACACTCCAACACCAATCCTTTAGGCATTCAATTTTGGTCATTTCAAAGGAAAATTGATCCCCATGTAGATCAAACTGCATGGATGGGTCACAAAATGATCCTTGATCATTTTACAATCAAAATGAGTAGAAGTTTCCCAGAGATCATCAAAATTTTGGTGAAAATGATGATAGTATCTATCTCTCACCAGAGTTTTGTGGGATATAATCTACACTGTCTGATCCTTCTATTTGGAATGGATGGTTGTGATTTAGTCAGATGATCTGACCCCTTAAGGAAACCATGAAATGAATTGGGATGATCAAGATTCATCCCATGTGGCTTTGCGATGCCATGCGGGATCCCGTGTAATCCCACCATTTGGCGACGTGGGCGCGTGGTCTTAAAATCATTAATCCCTTTTAATTAATTAAAAAAATAATTACAAATTACAGAAAATTCAAAAATCATAAAAATTTAAATAAATAGAAATATAAAAATTTCAAACTTAGGCTCTATGGATTCATGTTATGAACGGAATCCATTATAATTAAAATCTTTAATTAATTTTGGGTAATTTAGCCTTAATTTGACTTTGAATGAAGTCAATTAAACCTTAATTAATAACAAACCATTAATTAAATAAAAATAAAACTTTGGGGAACTAAAATTGATGTAAAACACACCATAAGAAAAATTTTCATGACTTATTGCAATGTAATTTGTGAGAAAAGAAATTTCAAATCCTAAACCTCAATTTTAATTAAATAAATTAATATAAAATGAAATAACTAATGAAAGTGAATTAAATAACCTTAAATAAACTTAATTAACTTTACTAAATATATAAACACTAATGAAACTCATTGGAACTTAATAAATCCTAAATTGGCTTAATTAGGTAATTAATTGAATTAAATAATTCAAATAATTAATGAGAAATTAATTAAATCATAATAAATGATCCAAATGTTCAAAAATTATGAATGAACCCTCTTTGAAAACATCTTTCAAAGAGGAATTAATGAATAATGAAATCTCTAAATGATTTGCATCAAATTAGGCCTAATTTTGGTTTTAATGAAATCATGAAATTAACATGGAACCCCACTTGCCATAAAAACATTTCAAACCCAATTGACCTTTGGATTGGGAATTGTTGAATTTCCAAAATCCTAATTTATGAAATAATTAATGAAAGAATTCGTAAATTCATCAAATCATGAAATAATTAGAACTAATCTTAATTAAACATAAAAATTATTTAGGATGGTTTTCCAGCATCCTAAATCAAAGAACTTAATCCATTTCATACTTAAAGGTTAAGGAAATTAATAATGCATATTAAAGTAATTAAACTTTAAGTTAATGAAATAACAAACACTTAATGAAATTTGAATCCATAATCATGGTAACTTAGGAATGGGTCAAACATTAATCTAAGTGCCTTAGGTTAACATAAATTAAACCAAATGAAATGAATATAATTCAACAAACCTAAACATAACTTAAACCCAAAACATTAATGCAAACCAAATGACACAATTCAAATAAAAATAAAATGAAATAAGTTAAATCAAGTTGAAAACTAAACTAAGAATGGAAATCAAATCAAATCTAAAGAATGAAAAGGAAAGTCAAATTCCAACGAAAACATTTAATCCAAAAATCCAAACTAAATTCAAACCCAAACCATTTAAATGAAACTAAAAGGATTAATTAAGATACTTAAAGATCATAGTTAGACCTTTGGGATGGATCTTCACCTAAAGATGAATGTTTCATTCCATTAGGGGTTAGAATGTTGAATAGAATGGGCTCCACCCAAAAGTGGAATCTAATCTACTCTTCATTCTTGAAAACCTAAACTTCAATTGAACCAAATAAAAGTGAAATGAAAATGAAAACAAATCACTAAATCATTTGAATTGAAATCATCCAAAGGTAAAATTAAAACAAAACTCAAATTCCAAATTGAAACTTAAACAAAAGAGACCTAGCAAAGTCTTGCTACACAAGCTTGTTTACTTCATACACTAGATCAATAAGTCACCGACCCTAAACTTAGGTTAGGCCGTTCTGTGATTCCTTATGGTTCCCTGTGATGGGTTGAGATATGATGTGCTTCACATGTCTTGGTGGTGTACTATTTTAGACTGCATGTTTAGGATTGTTTACCCATTAGACTGGATGATATGACATTCTTTCTCAATCTAATATTGTCTTCTGCAAGGTGCTATGCTAGAAAGGACTGCTATCATAAATAAAATTAAAAATATTTTTTTTGCAGCTATGCTTAAGTCCTTAAACATAGCTCAAATGATAGGTGGGCCTGACAAGAAGCTAATGTTAAGCTCGTATGTTTGTGAAATATAATTATTGTATGTTATCTATTTTGCTGACATTTGTTTTGTAGGGCTCATGAATTAATTTTGAATACAAAATGTAAATTTGAGCTTAGAATTAGGTTAGGATCTATGGGATCTAGGAATAGCAGAGCTGCCTTACTAGAAGATAGGTGCAGTTGCCCCATATGAAGCCCAATGGATGTCCCTAAAGAAGAAGATAATCTTGGAAAGAATACCCATAGATCTAAACTTGCAGTTCTTGGTTGGGCTTTATAAAGGCAAAACTTGGCTACCCATTTACTCTTTCTTCTGAGGTGTCCAGTGGTACCCGACCGCATTGGCCATTTTATTAAATTAAAATTAGCTTGGTTTATTTTCGGTGCATAATAGAATCAACCTATTGTTCTAGGTTTCTTTCTGTGTTGTACTTTCTTTTTGATTGAATTCCTTGATGATTAGGCTCATAGGAAAAATTAATTTTTATACCCAACTTAAATCTAAACAATTGAAATAAAAGTAAAAGAAAATTTGAAACTTCATATAAAATAAAGCCTTAGGGAAAACATAAAATCAATTAGAAATTCATTAGGTTTTGAAACCATGAAATCATATTTCTCCAATCCTTGAATTGGGCAACTTCTCCCATTTCACATAAGGGGCATCTGACCTATGAGCAGTCTAGCTATCTTGCATTCATGAGACTTAGCATCATGAATTTAAAATATGCATAGGTAGTGTTAGCTGACACCCTTCTCCAAACGAGCTGTAAGTCCAGAAAAGTTAGGAATAGTCGATAATTCCCAAAATAGAATTAAGTCAAGCATCTAACTTGTGTGAAACAAACTTTATCTTTAAAGAATAGTCTTTATCCCTAGGCATTTCTACAATCTTGTGCTGCTATAATCTAAGCCCTAGATTTCTATGAAAATATGAACTCAAAATCTAAACTTAATTCCAAACTTTAAAGCCTAATTATAGGATAATTAAAATGTCCTATGAGCAGTCAAGCTACCTTGCATTCATGAGACTTAGCATCATGAATTTAAAATATGCTTAGGTAGTGTTAGCTGGCAACCTTCTCCAATAGGGCTGTAAGTCTAGAAAAGTTAGGAATATGTTAATTCCCTCAAGAGAGAGGAATGATCGATAATTCCTAAAATAGAACTAAGTCAAGCATCTAACTTCTGTCAGAAGCACTTGTAGACTTAGGCTCTAAAACATCTTTGTCAGGAATAGTCCTCATCCCTAGGCATTTCTATAATATTTTTCTGCTATAATCTAAGCCCTAGATTTTTTATAAAAATATGAACTCAAAATCTAAACTAAATTCCAAACTTTAAAGCCTAATTATAGGATAGTTAAAATGTCTACTAGTATCCAAGTATCAACAAACATTTCCTACTTCATCCCATTTTGATTCCAAAAATAACTCCCTCCACTTTGGACCATTTCCAATTGAAAATTCCAAATGTCAAATCCCTTGAAAACAACCTTAGAAATCTTTAGAAATAATAACTTATTTCTTCAATCGAAAGTATTCTTAAGAAAAAATCCATTTTAAGATGTAATTAAATATAGGGGGTTGCCTCTATAAGGAACCATGAACCTAGTTTAAATTAAACCCTGTATTACTTTCCTTGTAGTTCAGGGGAAAAATCTCTTGTACACGAGAGGCCCATTAGCCTTAGGAGTCTTTTATTAAATGATCGAATCCATTATAAGAAAACATGTTTATCTTTTGCGATAATATGTTTATTCCTTAATGACACATTCGATCATCTAAATAAGAAATTTCTAAACATTATGTGGTGTTATAAATTTATCATCATGGTGCAGCGCCATGTCGAAAATAATGCCATGTCAGATCCACGTAGATCTGATGTGCCTAATAGTTAATTCAGGCTTTCTCAATTAAAAAATTAAGAAAAAATGCATAAAAATTCAAAAATTCATAGGAAATTAAATATAAATCCAAAAAATGCAAACTTGGGCTCTATGGATTCCTCTTGATGAGAGGAATACATTAAAATTAAACTCCCCAAATTATATTGGGCTATTTTGGCCATAATTTGGGTGTGCATGAAAATTTTCAAACCTTAATTAATTCCAAACTAATGATCAAATTGAAATAAAACTTTATGTAATTGAAATTTATGTTATGATACATATTAGGTAAATTTTTAATAATTTATTGAGTAATGAATCTTAAATTTGGAATTTCAAACCCTAAACCCTAAATTTATAAAATAAATTAATAATAAATGATAAAAAAATGATCAAATGAATTCAAAATACCATAATACATCATAATAAACATAACTAAGTCATTTAAACACATTAGAACTTAATAAATCACATGATATCTTAATTAGGCCATTAATTGAATTAACTAATTCAATTAATCAACATGAACTTAAATAAATCATAATAAATCAACCATAACTTTAAAAATTATGAATGAAACCTCTTTAAATGCAAATTCTTGAAGGGAATTAAGCAAAAAATCAAACCCATAACTGATCCAGCTTAATTTAGAATTTAATAAAATACTTAAAACCTTAATTAAACCTTAATTACACATCTGACTAAAGTGAAATTTTAGGGAAATCAAATTGGCAATGAACTCCACTTGCCATAAAAATTTCAAACCCAATTGATCTCTGGATTGGGGATATTGAATTTCCAAGTCTCTAGGTCAATTTAAAGAAAATAATAAATAAAAAATTATGAAAATTAAAAAACTCATAATACAAACTTAAGATATCATAATTGACACCAAAACACTTAAATAAATATACCTAGGAAAACTAAAAGCAAAGGAAACTAATTAATCTTAAGTTAAGGGTTATGAAAAAGTAAGATTATAAAATTTAATAATATTCCAATAATAATAATCCCTTAAACCATAATTAATCCATTAATAAACTAAAATGTAAAGTTCATTAACCTCTGAAATCTATAATTCATCAATATATAAATATATTAGAGCCATTTAAATTAAGGAATGAAGTGGCACAAAGGCAAATATAAATGGTTAAGTGTAACTAAACATGAAAATAACCTTTCTTTAAACAAAAGGTAAGTTGAATGGAACTTGAAATAACATAAAACTCTAGAGTAACATAGGGCAATTTTAGTGAACATGAAAATAACCTTTCTTTAAACTCTGTAAGTCATGATGAATAAGGGAAATTACATTAGGCTAAGTGTTTTTTGACATAATCATCACCTTTAATTTAATTAGAATGAATTGAACTATTCCATAATGTATGAAATATATTATTTGAAATTAATCATCTTAATCTAAATTCATTAATAAATCTTAATAAATTTAATGAAATGAAGAAATTGAAATATGAATGAATCATTAATGTAAATGGGTTTATTAATTTGAAACATAATAATTTGAATGTAAATTTAATTAAGTTAATAAACATTAATGAAATTTAATAAATGAAATTAACTTGAATTGAATGAATGAAATACATACACCTAAATGTAATAAGTAAATTAAATGCATTCCAAAATTAAATAAAATGAAAATAATTTAAATGAAACATTAAATTAAATAAAATTAGACATAAAGCTTTACCCTAAATTAAATATAATGAAACTAACAAACAAAAATGAATATTAAATTAAAGATGAATTCAAATAACATAAACATTAAAACTTAGTCAATCTATGTTACAAAAGTAAGACAAATTTAATATACAAGTAAAGTAAACCTAATAATTTAAACTTGAAAGATATAAATCATCATAATCAATAAAGAAAAGATGTAAAGTAAAAGAATAATGAATCAAATTAACAAAATAAATGATAAAATCTAAAATATCAATAATACAATATTAAGCCAAATGAATTAAATGAAATTAAATCACAATAATGAATGAATTAAACTTAAAGATAAAACCAAACTAAATCATAATAACAAATGAATTAAATTCCAAGTGAAAATTAATTCAAACTAAATCACAACATTATTGATAAAGAAACATACCTTAAAGACATCAAAACATTATGAAATGAAATAAACTAAACTAATTCAAACCTTCTAAATTTAAAGAAAGGATCAATTAAAATACTTAAGATTTTAGTTAGATCTTTAGGATGAATCTTTACCTTAGAATAAAGATATCATCCTATTAGGACTTAGGATGTTGAATGGAATAGGTTCCATCCAAAATGAAACCTATTGTAGTCCTCACTCTTAAAAGCCTAATCTAACTTTAATATAAAATTTATCTTAAATAAAAACATTTAATAAATCATTAAATTATTTGAATCAAAACCATCCAAAGGTAAATAAACCAATAAATAAATCAAAAATTGAAATTGAAATGCAAAAGCGTAGTAAAGTCTTACCACATAAACCAATTTTCTTCACAGACTATAATAATAAGTCATGGACCCTAGACTTAGGTTAGGTCATTTTGTGATTTTCTATAATATTTGTGATGATATGATGCAAATTATTTTTATTATTTTGTGATGTACTATTTTAGATTGGATGACTAGGATTGATTGTCCTTAGTCTGGATGGTAGTACTTTATTTCTAGAATTAACAATGTCTTCTACAAGGTGCTGTATTAAAGGAAGTGTCGTCATAAAAAAATTATGAAATTGTTTTTTGCTTATTGGTGCTTAATAGTCCCTTAGCATAGTCCATAGGATGGGTGGGCTTGGAAAACAATTAATGCTAAGCCCGTATGTTTATAAAATATAACTGTTGTGTGTTGTTTAAATTTTTCTTAATATTTCATTTATATGGCTTAGGATTTATTTTTGAATTTAAAAATGTAAATTTGAGCTTCGAATTAGGTTTGGATCTATGGGGTCTATGATTAGCAGGAGCTGGGCATACTAGGAGATGGTGCAGAGGTTCTCTGTGAAGCCCAATGGAGGTCCTTTAAGAAAGAGATGATCCTAGAAAGAAGACCTAAAGATCTAGACTTGTAGTTCTATGCCTGGTTGTATAAGGGCAGAGCTCAGTTTCCCATTTTTCTTTCTTCTGGGGTGTACAGTGGCACCCGAATGCATCGAGCTTTATTTTAATTAAATTGGCTTGATTTATTTTGGGTACATAATAGAATCAACATGCTTTTTTAAATTTCTTTCTTTGTTGTGCTTTCTGTGATGAATGCCTGGATGTGGGCTCATAGGAAAATTAAATTTTTTACCCAATTAAATCTAAACAACTGACACAAAAAATAATGAAATTCAAAACCTCATATAAACTAAAGTCCTATGGAACAACTTAAAGTCAATTAGAAATAAATTAGCTCTCAAAAATTATACAATCATATTGCTCAAATCCTCGAATTGGGCAACTCCTCCCATTACATATAAGGGGCATCTGACCTGTGAGGATGATCGCCTTCTTAGGGAAGTCTACCTTCTATTATATATTTGGTCCATGACCTTCTTCTAATTACATACCATGTAGATATAAATTGCATACCCATGGTCTAAAATGATCATCGAGTCAAAATGTTTAAAATCTAAAAAATGTGCATTAGTTCATGCATTTCATACCTTCTATAATCTTAGGGATTAGGGACTAAGTTTAGGATTTTTAGATTCCTTTCTTAAAAATGCAACAGCCTAGCCATCTTACATACATGAGGCTTGGCATCATGAATTTAAAATGCGATTAAGTGGTGTTAGCTGGCAGCCCCTCTAGGTGGGTTATAAGTCTAGAAGAGTTAGGGGTAGGTTAGTTCCCTCAAGTGAGAGGAATGGACGATAATTCTCAAAATGAAATTAGGTTGTTAAAAGCACTTGTAGACTTAAATTTTGAAGCATCCTCCTTGAAGTAACTCCTCAAATCTATGCATTTTTGCAGTCTTCTAAGAAAATGTCAATTCAAAATCTAAATTAAATTTTAAAATTCAAAGTCAAATGATAGGATAGTTGAAATTCCTATTATGCATCCCAATATCAATGGGCATTTTCTACTTCATTCCATTTGGCCTCCTAAAATAACTCTTTCCACTTTTGACCAATCCCAATAAAAATTTCATAGATCATTCCTCTAAAAACCAACTTACAATTCTTTAAAAAAATAATATCTTATTTCTTTGATCGAGAGTATTATTAGAAAGATACCCTTCTTATGATGTAATTAACTATAAGGGCTTGCCTCTATAGGGAACTATGAACCCAGCTTAAAATAGACCTTGTTCTACATTCCATGTAGTTCATGGAAAAATTTTATGGTATACGAAAACCCCATTAGCCTTAGGAGTCTTTCAGTAAATGGTTGAATCCATTATAAGAAAACATGTTTATCTTTTGAGATAATATATTTATTTTTTAATGACTTAATTGATCATCCAAATAAAAAATTCCTAAACTCTATGTGGTGTCACAAATTTTTCCCACACATCTAAATCATTAAAAGCATCATCTAGCTCTTCATAAGAAATTTCTTCACATATCTCATTTTAAATGTCAATATCTATATTAATACATATATTGACTTGTTCTTCTTTAGATGTAGCATCACTTGACTCTTTTGAGTCTGAATTTACCCATAACACCCTCCTCTTTCATTTTGTTTTTTTTAGTTTTTTTAGCTCTTTTCTTTTCAACCTCTTTTTCTTTATATAAGCCTTCATTAGTAATTTTTGCACAATCATCTTTTATATTTCCAAGCTTTTTGTAGTTATAGCAAATGATTCCTTCTCCTACATTAAGCTTCTTAGTATGAAATTTATGAACTTTAGTTTTTCCATACCTTTAATTTTTCTTTTTGAGCATATTCCCCATTCTTTTTGAAAGCATGGCTATTTCATTGGTATCCAACTCAGAACTTGAATTTGTATTTTTCACTTTTATCTTTTACTTGCAAGGCAATGGTTATCCCATTCTCTTTTTTTTTGGGATGCATCATGTAACTCTCTTTGTGTTAAAAATATGTTCATGTGCTGTCAAAGAGCTAAGAACCTGGATATGAAGTTAAGTTTTTTGATTCACTTATTACAATATCCTTAGCATCCCATTCTTTTGGAAGGCATATAAGATTTTTGTAAATCAAATCTTATTTTTTGTATTTTCTTTTAAAAATGCAATATATTGATTATTTTCATAAAATAATATACATATAAAACTGATTTCATTAGATAACATGTGAAATAATTCATATTCATACACTAGTCTATTTATGTGGGCAACCTTAACTTCATTAGTGCCTTCATAAGTAATAATTAAATTGTCCCAAAATTATTTAGTAGTACTAAGTATGGAAATTTTCAAGTAATCATAAGAGGTAAATCACAATGATTTGTGTTACATGCTTTTGCATTCAATTCATCCAACTCTTTCATGTGATTTCCAACAAAAGATTTTTCAAGAACTTTATCATTTTTTAATTGTGGATAAGTAGTATTGATGTGTTAATTTGTGTCACATATGAGCATCTTAACCATAAATAAAAATATTAATACAAAATTTCTAATAATTAAATGGTACATTATCAAGCAAAGTTGGTCAATGTGTAGATTGTCCTTTAAGTAGTGCACCTTTAAGAAATCATTGTGCGATAGTGATTTACTTAGGGAAGTTAAGCCACAAATTTGAGCTGAGACTTTGATATCAGTTATTAAGAGACTATGACATCCAAGAGGGGGTGTGAATTGGGTGTTTTTTATTTTAAATTAAAGATTAATTTTAAAATTTGTAGAAAAATTGGTCACAAAGATAAATTTATTTTAATAAAAGAGCAAGGCAATAAACCAAACAGTAAAGTGAAAAGTACAGAGACTTTCTTAATCCAAACCCAAAACTCTACTGCACTCCTAGTCACCCTAATTAGGAATTCACTAATCAAAATAAACTTATAATTAATCTCTCATACTTTTTTACAATGAAAATGTATAACCCTAATAACATACTTTGCTACTCCTGACAAGTACAACCCTAAAAAGTTTAAGAAACTAGAAAAAATAGAAAAGAGTATATATCTCTCAATTTTAAAATAAATTTTGCACTTAAGCTTACTAAGCAATAATAAGACAAATAAGAGAGAGAGAGCTCAAAATTTTATTTGTTCTTTCTATAATAAAGCATGTAATTCTATGAACTTTATATGATAAGTATGAAATAAAATTTTCTTAGAAAATTATTTTTAGAAGTGAAATAATCATTTTAAAAATAAATTGAATGACAATTTAGTACAAGATGCTTAAATTAATTTGACTTTAACATCACTTGAACAATGTAGTAAATCAATGAACTATGAAAAAAAAATCAATCAAACAACTATAAAAGCCTTAATGGATGAACTCAACTTGAAACTATTTTAAAATAAAATTGCAATAATAAATCTTTAAAATACTTGGATTAAGTTAAATAATGTGATTTTAAAAATGAGGGCTTATGAAGAATAATTGTTCCAAAAATCTTAGGAGAGTGATTTCACAAAACAAACCATAATAAACCGTTCAAACTTCATCAATTTAAAAAGAATGGAACTAAAAATAAAACATTAATAAGAGAGTCACAAAAATTTTCAAACAAAAAAAACATCAAATTCAAAATTCAACATGATTAAAGTAAGCTAAGCTCTCTTATTCGAGTGTTTTGAATTTGTGAAACAATGAGATCAAGACTTGATGTAGGCTCATCTAAGGCTTGAAAGAAGCAGAAGATCTCCCCTTTGAATGTGATTGAAGAGATGAGCTTTAGCACTTGAGTCGACAACATCACTTCAAGAAAACAAATTACAAGGGTTTGGCCAATGTGAGTTTTTCCAGGAAAGTATGAATACATGAGAATGCCACATTAAATTGAGATTAATTCAAGAGGTGGTTGGTTAAGGCAAAAGAAAAGAGAAGGGAAAATACTTTAGAAAGGAATTCAAGACTTGAAATTCAACATACCTTGATTTGAATTTGAATCACTTAAACATTAATCTATGTGTAGCCAGTCAAGGTATTGAAGGAAAGTTTAAATCACTTAGCATGAATTAGAAAACACAAATTAAGAGTGAGATTAAAGGCACTGCATGGTTTGGCCAAGGAAAAGAAAAGAAGAGGGAACACATTAAGAGGAAGTTCAAGTAAGGTAAGTTCTTAATTTTAAAAAGATTAAGTACATGCAAATAAAATATAATTAAAATAAAATAAGTCAAATGAGGCTGACAATGCAAGATGCAGAAAGATAATTAAACTATTTGACTTAATTAAGCACTTCCTAAGTGAGATAGGTTTTAATAAGATCTAGTTTAAGTTATATTGGATTAAAAAATTCAATAAACCTTCATGCATGGATCAGCCAAGGCTTTCCATAAGAAGTTCAATCATGATTTAATGCAATAAATATGAGGGCAAGGAGAGATTAATAAACAAACCCACATTAATAAATCCAATTAAAATAATTAAAGGGAATTGCATGTGGATTTCAGTAAAGACTACGTCCTAATTAGGTTATATCCCAATTAATGCATATCAATCAATTTATACTCAAGGGAGATTAATTAAAAAGCTTTATGAACATATATAACATAAATTAAATTCTACTAAGACAATAATAGGGGCTGAGAGAAATGATTTCCAAATTAGGAAATACATAAATGGTAAATTTAATAAATTATAAATTAATTCAATTCAAATTTTATCTAATTCAAATTAATTTAAATTTAATCAAATCAAATCAAATCAATCAAAATAATTAGGGGACTTACCAAATCATGTTTAAAAGGATAGATTATCTTAGAAAATAATTTAAGGTAAAAATATACTGAAATTCAAAGTATTCAAATTCAAAATTCAAATAATTTTGAAATTTGAAATTCCATAAAATGAAATAAAATAATATGGCATAATTTTTCTAAATATAAAATAAAATTAATGATAGGAGAGAGAAAATGAAGGATATGTGAATGAAAAAGTGTAATTTGAATAATTGAAAGAATATTTTAATTATCATGCCAAAATATATTGATAAAGATTAATCGAAGCATGAAAACTTATTAATGAAGTAGAAAATAAATTTAGCATAAACGTTGCATCAAGCATTAAATAGAGAAATCATTACTCAATCCCATGAAGATCTCAAGCAGTACAAATCACGAAAAAATAATTAAGACTTTCACTCACATTCTAAACACAAAGGAAACTTGACAAGAGAAATGGCGAGTGGGAGACAACTATACCTTATCATTAAAAATAGAAAAAATAATTACAACACACTCACTATGCCTCTTATACATCATTTTTTGAGTTGCTTTATAAAAAGATCCTAGTGTCATTCCTCACTAAACCTACCCTTATCACACTTATCATTATCATACATATCGTTATCATACATGTAATCAAATAAAAAATTAGTGCCAAAAATGACATGAGTAGTCCCCTACAACATTACAGAGTGTTGGAGAAAATTCAACTCAATCCTCATGGTCATATAATTCCTTTAGGACTCAACATCCACAATTGTCTCCATTGCAACTCCATCTCTAGTATCGAATGAAACTCAATTAATTTCTACTTTGATGAGTGTGAGTCTTCTTCTAGAGAGTGATCCTCCATTGCAAACTAACCACGGATAGATTAGCGAGTTCCTACACTATCTCGATTAGTTGATGGAGGAAAACTCACCAACATCTCTTGAATGTTAGCCAAAGTAAAGCTGGTCACCCTAGTAGAAGAAATGGAAAGTGCTTCGATGATTGCTCCCTGTAGGTGCAAACTCTATCACTAGACCTAACTCAGCACCACCAAGTCAACCTGCAATAAAGCCGAAGTCTCCCCTAAGCAAAGAGAAATGAATTCATCAGAAATAAACTATGGGATTTTAATAACGCAATTAGCTAAAGGCCAAATATTTGGAGAAAGAAGTTACTGCTTGAGTGAATGGACTTCCTCAACACTCAAATGATTACCTAGTAGCTCACCCATAGTAAGGTGAATCATTTTCTTAGAGTACCTAGAGTATTGAGGGAGATAATCTATGGGATAAGCAAGTACCCATCATCACCTTCAGCTAACTCTTGTACACTCATCAGGCTCAACTACAACAATAATAAAACTTTAGAATGGCTAACAAGAAGAACTCAAGAAATAAATTAAAAATGAAATCTAACTAAGTGAACACTCATCCACAATCATTTAAATTGAGACAATTTTTTCCAACCTGCTTACCATTAATTTTATGTGCAAATATCATCTTTCTCCTCTTGAATGCCTACAAGTTGGAGGGAAAGCAGTTCTACCACAGCAGTCACATTTTTCACCTTAATAGAGTGAGTTATTGGCTCCACTCATGAGTCCTTGATGCTACCTTTGCTTGGAGTAGTAATAGTCTCATGGTTAAGGGCAGCTAAAGTACTCACCTCGACCATAAGGGTGGTTATGGATTCCACTAGCTTTTTAGCTTTCTTTACCTTCTTCTAAATGCTTGGCTAGAGTTTAAAGGAATTGATATCACCATGAGACCTCTTAGCATCCATGGAGAATAAATGTACACCTCTCACAAATGATGACTTGATAATAAGGAGAAATTCTCATTTTAGCGGCAAACACAATACAAGGAAAGGTATCCATAAAAGAGGGGGCAAAGGTTCCTTATATAGCTAGAGAAGCCTGTGTACATCAAATAGTGATGTAAGCATTCATAAAATTATAATATATTTTTTTAATTTTATTAAATGCTCAAAACTAATTGCCCTTCTCATTATTTGTTTATTTTATGAGTCACCTCTATAAGGAGCAGAAGAATTAGGGAGTTAAACATATATCCAATATATATGACATGTTAGGATAGCTTTCATAATAGACCATCATTGAAATAATATTGAATCTATAGAATTAAACTACTCATTAAAAAAGAGTCGTAGCATATATAGTGGGTCAAAAAGAAAGCTCGAAGAATAAAGCATGAAAACTGGCTACATATGTAGACTCACTAGGGGCTAGCAAGTGACAAAAGAAAATTATACAACTTAAATGAGCAAAGTTTAGCGACCCTACCATGACATGATGATTTACTAGATGAGAGATGATAGTTGGTCACTCACCTTAATGGAATATAAAACTTACCATTCACTGAAGAATACTCACCATGTGTTAGAGCGAGTACTCACTTGTAATCGCATTAATGGGATATAAAACTTACCATCATTGTCTGAGTGTCGAGGAAGTGGGAACTCACCCATAGTAAGGTGAATCATTTCCTCTGGACTAGCTTGAGTACTGAGGGAGATAATTTATGGAATAGGCAAGAGCCCATCATCACCTTCAACTGACTCTTACACATTCATCACACTCAACTATAATAATAATTAAAAATTAGAATGACTAACAAGAAGAACCCAATAAATAAAATAAAACTGAGTCCTACCTTGATGAGACACTCCTCCATAATCATTTTCATTGAGGTGGTTCATGCAAACCTACTTACCATAAATTTTATATACAAATATCATTTTTTGCCTCTTGAATGCTTGCAAGTTGGAGGGAAAGTGGTTCTACCATAGCAGCCACATTTTCCAGCTCAACAAAGTGAGTTATTGGTTCTACTCATGAGTCCTTGATGGTACCTTTGGCTGGAGTAGTAATAGTCTAATGGACAAGGGCAGTTATGGTACTCACCTCGATCATAGGGGTAGTTATGGATTCAACTAGCTCTTTAGCTTTCTTCAACTTCTTCTAAATGTCTACCTAAAGTTTAGAGGAATTAATATCACCGTGAGACCTCTTAGCATCCATGGAAAATATCTATCCCTCTCATAAATGATGACTTGACAATAAGTAAAAATTCTCATTTTATGGCAAGCACAATCATGGAAATGTATCCATGAGAAAGTGGGAAAAAATTCCTTTTATAGCTAGAGAAGCCTATGTATGTCAAACAATGATGTAAGTATTTATAAATTTATAATTCTTTTTATATATTTTATTAAATGCTCAAAACTAATTGTCCTTCTTATTATTCTATCCATTATATATATATATATATATATATATATATATATATATATATATATATATATATATATATATATATATATATATATATATATATATATATATATATATATATATATATATATATATATATATATCCAATATATTAGACCATCATTGAAATAAGATTGAATCTATAGAATTAAACTACTTGATAAAAATGACTCATAGCATATGCAAGGGATTAAAAATAAAGATAAAAAAATGAAGCATGAAAACTGGCTAAATATGTAGACTCGCTAGCACCTAGCGAGTGACCAAGAAAGATTAGATAACTTAAACGACTAAAGTTTAGTGACCCTACCATGACATGTCAATTCACTAGATGTGAAGACATCAAGTCACTTGCATCAATGGGATATAAAGCTTACCAGTCAGCAAAGAACAATCACCTTATGTTAGGGTGAGTCTCCATTTGTACTGACTTACTTACATGTACTTACTATATGTATAAACCTCATAATAATCATGACAAAGGATTTCTTTAAAGGGCTAGGGGGTGGGACTTTTTATTTTCTTCTCTTCTACTCTGGAGGAAGGGTCCACAACCTTTACTGCTTGCACTAAATCTTGACAAAATAATAAAACCTAAGATGTTTTTCACCCTTCTCTTATTTCTTGTTGCTTTCTTATTTCCTAACCCTATTTCCTAGATCTTTTAGAAGGTTCTACTTCACTTTACAACAAATTTGGATTCAATAATTCTAATTATTTTTTATGTTTTTAATTATTATTTTATACTTGATGGAAGGCTAATTCATGTTTTAAAATCATTTGAATCATATTTTAGTGTGAAATCAGAGAGCATCTTGCATATTTAAATAAAATAGTTGGTGTTTGAAGTCATAACATTTTCATAGTCATTTCATCAAATATGCCTCTCAAACTAGTCGGATAACTAGACAAAAAGGGTAGATGAAATGTATTTACTAAATAAGGAAAGTTTTAATAAATTACAAGACTTAATCATGAGTTTTACCATCCAAGTTTAAACTTTAAATAATAGTATCTAAACTCCACCCATTGTCCCATAATAAGATAATCCTAAAAACTTAGAAGAATAATTTATTGATATTCTAATGAATAATCATCCACTCAAGAGAAATATTCCAAGAATACTCATAGTTATTATCATTTTAGAAACTAAGAACCTCCAAATGAATCCATTAAAATGGTTATGGTAGAAGGCCCATCCTTTGATGGAGCTTATGACCTAAATAGAATTTTAAAGATGCTTACCTAAATAGATGAGTTATTTGATTTATATCATATGGATGACTACAAAAAAACTATATTTGCTAAAATGAAATTTACTAGCCATTCAAAAATTTATTAGAACAATTTTTTACTTAAGGTAAAAAAGGTTTGGTAGAATATTTTTAATGTGGATATAGATGAAGGTGATAATTAAGGTCAAATATCATACTATAAAAAATAAAAAAAAATTGCATGAATTGTTAATGATCCAAAGACAAAATAATTTACTAGTAGTTGAGTACATGACCCCTTTTGAGGACTTGGTAGCTTGGATTGTTTGTATTCATCTTGACTAGCAATTAGCCAACATGTTTGTTATTAGTTTTAATGAATCAATTAATAATGAGGTAGAACTTCATGATGTGAAAACACTAGAAGATGCCTTTCATAATGCTTAAATAATAGAAAAGCATAAGAAAACAACATTTACATCTAAATATAAGGATCAAAATATTGGTTATCAAACTTCCTACCCTTCATCATATAGCATCTAAATCAATAAGGCTACCATTAAATCCACTTCCAAGAACACTAGGGATATATTTTATTTTATGTACCATAATAAGGGACATATATAAATTAGCGTAGAACCAAAATCATGTTCATAGATGAGACAGAGGAGGAGGAAGAGATACATGATGGCACCTCACTGTTTGTGTAGAGCATGTAGTAAAAGATTAGGTAGATGTTATGAGGTATATGATTATTTCTACTGATTAGGATTGGAGAAGGAGGAACATGTTTACATATATGTTATGTGTAAAGATAAAAGTATAAGTTGGATATGATTATGAGGGTAGTTCCATGTATGTAATAACGAGCATACACTTTCAAGATCAAACTTAAATGAAAACCCATCTTGAATTATTTCATGGTCTTAGGTAAATCACACCTTTCTACCCATTACATTTAGATTCCTAACATCTACTAAAATGGGTAATTATGATGGTTATGTGTGGTGTACTTTTTCTCAGATGGATATGGCCCATATCTTGTTAAGTAGACCTTAGTATTATGACATGAATATTATACATTATGGTTGAGAGAACACATATGTGTTAAAATATAACACAATATCATAAGACTATTTCTTGTAAATTTAATAGATAAGTAAGCACCTACTCCTCACAAACCTACTTCTAAATTTTAACTTAAGCCTTGGTAGAACAAGAATGCAAAGTTTCAATTGATAGTGATATCTTCTCCTTTTACTAGAGAGCCCACTTATGACTTACCTTTCGAGAGTCTCATATATTTACCTTTACCTGTAGGCTTCATGATAGAAAAAGTAGGATTTGAAATAATTAATAGAGAATTTTTTGATCGAACACCATTTCATCACTTTATATAATATCACACTTGAGCCTATTAAGTTCCATATTCCTATTGTGGTCTCTTCCTTACAGATTGAGTTTAGTGATTTATATCATGATGATTAGCTAGATGGATTACCCCAAAGAGTGGCATTTAGTATGGTATTGATTTTATCCACGATTCTTAATTACCTAGCTAACCATATATACTATGAACCTTATATAACATTGTGTAGAACTACTAAGGAAAGGCTTCATTCATAAAGTTCAAGTCCTTATGTAGTTTCACATTCTTAACCTTGAAAGAATCATAATACATATCCACACATAACATAGTAATAAATAAGATCACTATAAAGTTAATTTTTTTTATTCTTAGGTTGGATGATATGTTATATCTTATTATAGTATCTTGTTTACTCTTCAAGATAGATCTAAGAAGTGGGTATGCTATCTATTACATAAGGAGTTAAAAATATAGGCATGCTAAATGTGTAGAATACCATCAAAACATTTTTTTAAAAAATTTAAACATAAGCCTATGGTAGATATCAAACCTATAGATACATTATATAGGGTATTTCTAATAGTCACTTCTTTAGAATTTCAAATCCCTAGAGTAAAAGTTTGATAATAGGCTATGAGATTATCATGATTTCCATCTTATTTCAAGAGCATCATTCCTCGCCCATGTAGCTTAATCTTTTTGATATGATCATAGATGGTTATCTTTGTTAAAGCAAGAGGTTATGTATCCTAAGGGCATCCATAAGATAATTCCTTATTAAAGAGATAAATTTTAGGGGAATAGTAGGACAATTTGAAAATTTTAAAATAATAAATTTTGTTGAGCATAGGTTTCATTGCCATTCAAACCCCCCCCCCCCCCTAATTAAAATATATATTAAGTAATTAGTGATCATGTTATACATGTACATAGTAAATGGTTATAAATATATACCCTTCAAACTTCATCTCTTCAATAAATAATTACTTTTTACTCTCTAACAGTAATCTTTAGAAAACTAGTAAAGTTGGACCTCCCAAGATTAAATTGTATAAGAACATTTGTTGGAAGAGTATTGGATGAAATGGACATCACCTCATCTTTTATTGATAAAATTTGGATCACTTCATAGTAAGAAAGAGCCATACTATTGCTTAAAATGTAGGATGCTTGATCATCAATTTGAAAATTGATATATTGCACATCCTAAACTTTGAGAAAAGATTAATGACAGGCCACCATAAACTCAAGAAAATCTTTAGAAAGTTAATAATAATAAAATGTGTCAATTTCAATTTTGTAAAAAAATATATATTATGTGATTATGATCTGCTATGATTTAAGTTGTAAAAATTTTTGTTCATTCTGAATGACTTAGACAGGTCACATGAAAGTAGTCATTTATTATGAAATCAATACTACTTATGTAACTAAGATAGAATGTTAATTGAATTCCCACATTTTCTAATTTACTTAGATTATGGATATCTGTAGTGAACGGTCATGAATGTACCATAGATTGCATCTGGGCAGAAAAGGATTAACTAATGAATTCTTGTGTGGTGTTGAGCACTTCATACACGTGGCATCACAACTATCTTATTATATATTATAAGAAAAGTTTTGAGTCCATGTGCAAGGCACAAGAATCAGGCTTTCTTAACACCAGATGAAGTGATAGTAGACTTATATTACAGGTGTTTCCAACTAAATTATTAGTTCTAGACTTCACATTGTGAGTTCAAGCCACATGTTGATGCTAATAGTGGTGCCTTAATGAGTAATTCGAGTCCATCAAGTGAGTATGATTCTAGCCAAATTTATGAAGAAATGGTCTATGATGCTGCTAGAATAGAGTACCTTGGAAGGAGGAGCCACCTAATAAAGAAGCTCAAAAGTTCCATGATCTACTAAAGGTAGCAAGACGACCATTATAGGAAGGATGCATGGACCACATTGAGCTATCAGTGATTGTAAGAATGCTAAGTATTAAAACTAAATTTAGTATGCCACATGAATGCTTTAACCAATTTGTAGGGCTGCTAAAAGAAAAAAATTCATAGAAAAACTTAGTTCTTGAAGACCTGTATAGAACAAAGAAGTTGGTGTCAAAGTTAGGGCTGAATTCAGAAAGAATTAATGGTTGTGTCAATGATTATATGCTATTTTATAAGGATAGCACACAAGATATTGAATGCAAATTTTGTAGAGTACCTAGGTTTAAGCTACATAGTAGAAATAACACAAGCATAAAGATGTAGTGCACAAGCATCTATTGTACTTGCCACTAATTCCATGTTTGTAGAGAATGTATACTTCCATGTATTTAGCCCACTACATGTGATGGAATCATAATAGAGCAAGTACATCACATATTATGAGTCATCCATCAGATGAAGAAGTGTGAAAGCATTTCAATTGCACATATCCAGATTTTGCAGTTAAGCCATGAAACGTCAGACTTGGCATTTATGATGATGGTTTCACACCATTTAGTCAATCTGCATCACCTTATTCATGTTGGCTAGGGATAGTTACACCATATAATTTACCAGTAGAGATGTGCATGATAACTCCTTATATGTTTATAACTTCGACCATTCCTTGTCCACAAAACCCTAAGGAAAAGATTGATGTCTTCTTGCAATGATTAATATATGAGCTAAAAATTTTATGTGATGTTGGTGTACTGACATATGCTATAGTTGTAAAGCAAAACTTTAAGATGAAAGAAGCACTTATGTAGACTATCAATGACTTTTTTGCAAATGAAATGCGGTTTGGGTGGACCATTGATGGGAAATTAGCTTGTCCATACTGTATGGATCTATCAAAGGCATTCATAATTAAAAATGGCCAAAATAATTCTTGGTTTGACTATCATCATATGTACCTCCTTGTTGATCATCCATTCAAAAGAAATAATGATGCATTTATAAAACAAATGAGTTCAAAAGACTAAGCCACCTCCATGATTGGGTGGGGATGATTTATGACATATTATTAGTTTTATCCTGACTATATTTGATTCCTCTATTTTAGCTGACAATCATGTATTAGGTTATGGTGTGACACATAACTAGACAGAGAGGAGTATTTTCTAGGATCTATCCTATTGGAAGTCTAATCTGATAAGGCATAATCTTAACATAATGCATATAGAAAAAAGAATTTTTTATATTATTTTTAATACAATGATGGATGTAAAGAAAAAAAATAAAGATAACGTGAAAGCCAGGTTGAAGTTGAAGAAATAATATAATAGAAGAGAGTTAAAGTTGAGAGAGACTATAGTTGGTATATTTTAAAAGCCTAAAGCCAAATATTGCCTCACATTAAAGCAATGAGGAATAGTATGTAAGTGGGTATAGTCATTAAACTTACTATATCCGTATGCATCAAACTTGAGTAGATGTGTTGATTTTAAAATGAGAAAATTACTTGGAATGAAGAACCATGACTGCCACATTTTTTTTTTGCAATGTCTTACTTCTAATTGTATTCATTATTTCACTAGTGTAAATACTAAATCCTTTAATTGAGCTTCATCTCTTCTTTAAGGAACTATCTTTAGCTCAATTAAATGTAAAAGCTATAAAATAACTAAAAGTAAACATTTTATTCAATATCTTTAAGCTTGAAAAAAATATTTGGAATGAAGAGTCATCCATCAGATGGAGAAGTGTGAAAGCTTTTCAATCGCACATATCCAGATTTTGCAATTAAGCCATGAAACGTCAGACTTGGCCTTTGCGATGATGGTTTAACACCATTTAGTCAATCTGCATCACCCTATTCATCTTGGCTAGTGATAGTTACACCATATAATTTACCACTAGAGATGTGCATGATAACTCCTTATATGTCAATAACTTTGATCATTCTTGGGCCAACAAACCCTAAGGAAAAGATTTATGTATACTTGCAATGATTGATAAATGAGCTAAAAATTTTATGTGATGTTGGTGTACTGACATATGTTATAGCTGTAAAGCAAAATGTTTAGATGAAAGAAGCACTTATGTAGACTATCAATGACTTTTTTGCATATGAAATTCTGTTAGGGTGGATCATTGTTGGGAAATTAGCTTATCCATACTGTATGGATCTATCAAAGGCATTCCTAATTAAAATGGCCCAAAAAAATTCTTGGTTTTCCTATCAACATATTTTCCACCTTGTTGATCATACATTCAGAAGAAATAATGATGCATTTACAAAAAAAATCGAGTTCAAAAAACTAAGCCACCTCCATGATTGAGTGGGGATGATTTATGACATATTATTAGTTTTATCCCGACTATATTTGATTTTTCTATTTTAGCTCGCAATCATGTATCAAGTTATGGTGTGACAAATAACTAGACAAAGAGAGTATTTTCTAGGATCTATCCTATTGGAAGTCTAATATGATAAGGCATAATCTTAACATAATGCACATAGAAAAAAAAATTTTGATAATGTTTTCAATACAATGATGGATGTAAAGAAAAAACAAAATACAATGTGAAAGCCAAGTTGAAATTGAAGAAATACTATAATAGAAGAGAGTTAAAGTTGAGAGAGACTATAGTTGGTATATTTTAAAAGCCTAAAGCCAAATACTGCCTCACATTAAATCAATGAAGAACAGTATGGAAGTAGGTACAGTCATTAAACTTACTATATGGATATGCATCCAACTTGAGTAGATGTGTTGATTATAGAATGAGAAAATTATTTGGAATGAAGAGCCATGACTGCCACATTTTTATGCAATGTCTTACTTCTAATTGTATTCATTTTTTTACTAGTGCAAATACTAAATTCGTTAATCGAGCTTCATCTCTTCTTTAAGGAATTATCTTTAGCTCGATTAAATGTAAAAGCTATAAAATAACTAGAAGTAAACATTTCATTCAATATCTTTAAGCTTAAAAAGATCTCCCCCACCCACATTTTTTGATTCCATAGAGCACTTGCCAATACATTTACCATATGAAGCTATAGTGGGAGTTCAAGTGCATTATCACTGGATGTACTCATTTGAAATGTAGCTACCTATTGGTAGTATTAATATCAATTAACATTTAATTTATGCCTAATTATTTTATAAAATTCATAAAGATTCTTGAATAAACTAGAAGGAACTATGAAGAATAAAGCACTTTATGAAGGCTTAATATGTGAAGCTTACTAAGTCCAGAAAACTACAAATTTTTACTCCTATTATTTTGAGCCGCGTGCATGTTCTTATAATATTGACGGTGATGGATCTTTATAAAATGTGTTATTTATTTTCCAGCCATCTAGAAAAACATTGGGTAGAAACACATCATGATATCTAAAAAAACAAGGAGCTTAGGGCAGTGACAGTTACTATTTTGATAAATTGTGATATGGTTTAACCTTTCATTGAATAAGCACATTAATGGCTCCATATCTCATTTTGATTTTTAATCAGACATAGTACTTACCTAATTATGTCAATTTGATTTTGAGTTTAGGTTATTCATGAACTCATTAAACTGGGACAACGTTGCCACTATTAATAAGAAAGTTGAAGATGAATCCCCAACATGGTTTAAATTATATGTGAGCAATCATCACTAACACTTTAATATATTTTCTATGTTAATTACATAGTTTAGTCTCTTCTTCTAAATGTGGTAGGTTCATGATTGGAGATATGACGTGTTGTATCAAGACCTTCATGACCTAGCTTATGGTTTAGAGTGAATCGTAAATACATGGCAGATTTATAATGTAAATAGTTATAAATTTCACATACGTGCTTGGTCTAAAGGAAAGAAAATATATAAACTCTGGTGTTTGTACTTGAAGGAACACACATTCAGATGATGAGATAGACTATTATAGAGTTTTATAAGAAGTTGTGTAGGTACAATATCATGGATCAAATGAGAGAAAGGTCATTCTATTCAATTATGATTCAAAATGATCTTGTGCGTAACAAAGGGGTAAGAAAGCAAGAGTCATATCGGATAACTCAGGTAAAATTGACATTTAAATATATCAAGTATGACGCATTTATCCTTGCAAATCAAGCAACACAAGTGTATTACCTATGATATCTAGGAAGAATAAGTGATATAATAGAATGGGTTGTGGTAGTTAAAATCAAACCCAAAGGAAGAGTGAAATTTAAAAATATCATTGAAGTTGTTTTCAAGAGGATGTGAAGGCAGGTTTTGAACTTCTAGTTGATGATGCTAATGTAGATGTGAGCTTGATTGATACTAATATTGATTATGAAGAAGTTATGTAGTTTGAAGATGAGAGCAATGAGGATGATGATGAAAATGATACTATAAAATCAACTTCTACTGATTCATTGGAGTAAAAGACCTCACACTTGTGTTAAAGATACTTGCACATTTTTTTTTTGTAGATATGCCTTAAAATAGTAGTATAAAGATACATATTTTAATTATAAAATAATTTTTTATCATATACTATACATGTCCACTTTTATATATATTTTTATATGTTGTACTTGCATATACCTACATACTATAATCACTTTCTGTACTTAGTTTTTGCATGCTTCTTTTACATACTATACATGTGTAATATAATTCATGTGTTGTCCTTTTAAATATTTCTTATGTACTATATTTGTATACTATAATTAACATTTTGTACTTAATTTTTCCCTGCCATTTGTGTTTACTATAGATTAAATGTGCAATTCTAATTATAATTTTATATTATTTCTACTAAGTTCTTTAAGTAACATTATTTATGATTAATCTAATTATTTTATTTTTTGTTGCATATAGATGGCATTAGGTGGTGGTGATGATACTCCATGATGTTCATTTACAATCATTTTCAAGCAAAAGATGGTCGCGAGTCGACCTACTATTCAGGCTACCACTACAATCACCACCTCGACCTCCATTTTGATTTCACCACCTCAGACTTCTAAAGTAGCTAGTACATTTCCCTACCATTCTTGAGAGCCTACAAACATTACTTCATTTTACCCATATCAGCCACCCATAGATTTCACAGAGCTCAGGTTTCAACATACACCTTATGATCAGCCCGATACTTCTATGCCCACTACGCCATCAATGACAGACATTTTTATTGAGTCAGAGGTGACACATAAGCATATTTTAAAATTTTTACCTTTGGCATATTATGTTTCTAATATATATTACATTTTTTAGATTCAATCCTTCCAGGAAAGCTTTTCATTAAATTAGGGACATAATAAAGAGTAAGTATGATGCTCCATATGTATCCTGGAAGAAGGTCCTAATTGAGGTTCGATACATGTGGTTTAGGGAGTTTGAGGTATTACCTAAACTATTTACAAATATTGGAATGCATTAGTTTATCTTGAAGACTTACTAATTAGCATTTATTTGTTTGTTATTATAAAGTGATTTCAGTTGATTTCCAGAGAATAACTAGAAGATTAGAAGAAACTTTGAGTCTAGAGGAGCTACTCGTCTACACAATATGTTCACAAACATATGCAAGTCTTAGCAAATACCTTTTTAGATTGGAAAGAATGTGTGGGCTAAACTCTATAGAGTATGGGCTTCTTCAGATTATGTTCATATGAGTGAGAAAGCGAAGAAGAATTGCACTTCTAATTGGGGGACATGGGCACCTCCCTACACACTAGAGGTTCAGTACCGCACACCGAGTACCGATGAAGGATGGTAAGTCATTTATTAGTTTTATTAATTAAACCTATAATTATAGTTAATATATTTTAGTATACTATTTATAGGCTAAAATTCTTGGCTGGGAGCCTACTACTACTAAATTGAATAGTAAAACACATCTGCATCAGCCTAACTAGCAGTGGGTTGATGTTCATTCATAGAGAGCCAACATAGATTAACATTCAATTTTTTGATATATAATTGAGTTAAAAATCTATTTTGGTTAACTTATATTCTAATTTCTCATAAGATGACTATCTATGGTTGAAAGATGATGCTAGTCAGGGCTCCACTGGTGTAGAAAGTTCTAGTGGACAATTTGAGCAGTCTGAGTATGATATATGGAAGGTGGCTTCCAGGAGAAGAAGAAGGAATGGATTTACAGCTTGGACTCATAGGGATTAAGATATGATGCACACTATTCATTTTCTAGAACTACCAGTCAATCGATTGATGATGATGTACAGAGGCGGGTCGCTAGGATGGTAGAGGAGATGGAAGCTAAGATGATTGCATAGATAGAAGGTCGAATGGCTGAAATGGAAGTGAGAATGAAGAAGATGCACACAAAGATAGCCGCAAGGAGAAGGTGCTAGTGGTGGAGACAGATGGGGAGGAGGAGGAGTAGTAGGATTATGAGGAAAGTAATGAGAAGAATGCCTCATTTGTACTTTATTTGCATATGTAAACAATTTGTTCATTTTAATGTTTTTTAAATATTGAAACTTATGAAAAAAATTCTTGAGATTAGTTATTTGCTAGTATTTTATGGATGTTAAGTTTATTCTTAAGATTAGTTATATGTGAATCTTTTACAGGTGTAAAAAATTAGAGCATGAGTAAAGCGCTAATTTATTTTCATTTCTATAAATGTTTATGGTAGATTGCTGATGGATTTTCTATCAGTAACCTCGATATGAGGCATTGGTAATCAAATAATAGGAATAATTTTTTTTCACTAGATAGTTTTTGGCACCGTCGAGAATTTCTAGAGGACCAGTCCATTAAAAACTATCTAGTAGAAAATTTTTGGATAGTCTACTTTTCTGGTATCATCTTTAGATGGTATTTTAGCCAATTCTTCCTAATAATATTTCTAACAGAAAGTCCAACAAAAATTTCATGGAATATATTTTTTGTTAGGTTTTTGGTCCATCAAAAATGATTTCCCTCAAGGGTTTTATCGTCTGGGTAAACATCATCAGAAAAGCTCATTAATTATGGATTTTAACTCATTACCGATGGATTTTTACTGATTACTAATGAATTTTTCCACTAGAAATAATTTGTTTTTCTATAGTTATGGCAGTATCTTTTCTATTTTTGCATAGCCTTTTCTTTTGTTACTAGTTCCTAGGCGCTATAAATATAGCGACGTGGCACTATACCATGATTCTATATTTTTTACATTTATTTCTTTCTCTATTAAGATATTTCGTTCCATAAAAACTTTAGATTATGAAAGTTAATCATAAAATAATAAATATTTTCACTTAAAGAAACCTATTAATTTAACTAAACTTTTTTATTTATCAAACACCCACAAATATAAATTATTAGCTATCCTTAAGTAATCATATGTAATTTCATGAATCCTTATATTTATTTGGTAGCAAAACTTTTTGAGATTAAAACCATTCTTTAATCTCCTTCTTCTATTTCTTTCTCCTCTTCTTCTTCAGCTTCTTTTCAACAAATATTTTGCATTGTAAGAACTTTCAACAACACAAATTTACTTTTCAATAATATTACACTTTCACATTAGATGCCATAATAACCCACAACAAAAAATCACACAATTACACACCAAATCAAACAAATATTGGGTTGCCTCCCAAGTAGTACTTACTTTATAGTCTTTAGTCTGACTATACAAAGTTTTCCTAATTTTAGATGAACCAATCTGATAGGTACTTTATGTTAACAAGTATCCAAACCACATCTTTTCTAATAATCTTCAAGATTTCATCCACTCTTTTTTCTTAACAAAATAAAAAATCTTAAAATTATAGTTTATCTAAATGATGATTCACTTAAGTAAGCATACTATAAATTACTAGGTAATGATTTTAGTTCTAAATATAGTGCCTTTAAAGTAGATAACTTCAGAGTATTAACAAAAACATCTAAGAAGTCATATTTTTCTTTAAACTTCCTGCAGATCCAAGAAATGGACCATCCTCATTCTCTTACTCATCCTCAATTAAGGAATATTTTAATGAATGTTTAATCAATGAAATCTCCAACTCTTCAATTACACTTTCATCTTTACTCCCAAACTCTTCAATTTCATCATAAAATAATTTCATAGAACTGAAAATATTAAAAGTGATTTCTTGACCTTCAATTCTCATTGCTATTTTTTTTTTCACATCTATCATAGTCCTTCGTATTTCTAAAAAGGGTATTCCTAAAATAATAGGAATTTCTTTATCTTCATCTGTGTCTAACACGATAAAATCTTTAGAGAATATGAATTTATCCACTTTAGCCAACACATCCTCTATTATTCCCTTAGGATAAGCCAAAGATCTATCAGCTAACAAAAGGGTAATACTAAAGGGTTGGACTTCCTATAATCCTAATTTTTAAAAAATGGGCAATGGCATCGAGTTTATCAAGCTCCAAATTCACACAATGCTTTCCCAAAGTTATCTCATATAGTGTAAGGTATTGTAAAACTACTTGGATCTTTCAGTTTTTCAGATAATGGTCTTTGAATTAGGGTACTATATTTTTTAGTTAATACTACAGTTTTATTTTCTCATAATTTCTTTTTTTTTTTAATAAAATACTTTTATAAAATTTATATAAGAAGGCATTTGCTCTAATGCTTCAACAAAAAAAATATTAATAAAAAGTTTTCTAAAGATATCTAAGAACTTTGGAAATTTATTGTCTAAATATTTTTGAAGTCCTTGAGGGGGGTGGTAGTCTCTCTCTCATTTTTTAATGACTTCTTTCTTAGCCTTCTCTTTCTCACTAATTTCATTCTATTCTTTTACTTTTTTTATTAATAATATCTTCTAAGCCCCCAATTTTAACATCAAGTTCACCCTCATTAATCTTTACCTTTCCTAGGTCTTTTTCACCTCTAAATTTTATTGCATTTTATTGGTTTTTATTCATTTCCTTAGGATTAATTTTTTGTATTATATGATAGACTACCTTGGGATCTATTTGCAAAGTTGTTAGCCAATTACCTTTGTTGGATTACGAAATTTTTAATAATAGTTTGACTTTGTAATAGAATTCATATTTGCAATAATAAGTTTCAACTGAAGGCTTATTTTCTTTAAGTTGACTTTGAGGACAATACTCTAATGGAACTATAGGTATATAATTTTGATCATTAATAAAATACATGTTATTCCAATTTTCCATATTCTTAGTTTTATTAAAGTTTGAATTATAATAGTTCCATGAGAAGATAGGATGATTCCTCCAACTTAGATTATATGTATTTGAGAATGGATCATTGATCTGTTGGCTGAATATTTAAGCATTTTTGTACGTAGATCGCTATAATTTTTTTTCTATCTTTCTTGTAAAGTCAATTGATTTTTAAGTTCAATGGAAATAATTCTATAGTTTTGTCTCTACATGTAAAGTTTAGAAACCATAAATTTAGTTTAAAATTAAAATAATAATACACTAAACAAGTACAAAGATATTTCACACTTAATACATAACACAAATACACATAATAGAGATGTTAAATTAAAGACTAATATTAACATAATATAAATTACTATTTTACTTCCAAGCCTTACAATGGAGCCAAAAACTTGATTGGTACTTTTTACCCTATATGCAAGTGCATGTGTCAAATCAAGTAAAATAGAATGAGTAGACTATCTTTACCACGATGATTAGAGGAAAATTTGATAATAATTTATATTAAGTTAAGTACTAATCTTTTAAAACTTGATTTTTATCTAACAAAAAGTAAAATGCTTGATTAAAATGACTATCTACTACTTTGCAAGATATTAAAAAGGCTAATTTTAATATTTTTATATTTTATTAAAAATCTAATTATTATTCTTAATTTTTAAAAGTAGTATTTATAGAATTTTTAGATTATGTATTATATTAAACTAACTAGTGGAATTAATTTTAAGCTTATAATGTCAATAAGAAGCAAAAATGATATACCCTATATGTCTAGACAAGTATAACTAAACCAATCTTTTTACCCATTTAATTCCCTATTGCCAAGGAAATTTTGATTAATTACATTATACATATATTTATTTAAATGATTATGAATCCTAAAAATAATCATATGTTTAATGCTTGTTTAACACTTCTAAACAATCTAGCACATTAATGATTATTTAGTATATTCATTTTCCTTTTCCTAATTGCTCTTGTAGGACTTCATCAATATCTCTTGATCACACTTAATATTACCTTTATAATTGGCCAAATCATAAATGAAGTATGGAGAAAAATTAAACATAATATTTATTATAAGTACAAACAATTTTATTATATTAATCCACAAAATATAGTCTAATATAATACAAACATTCAAATGCACACATAAAGTCATAGTTCACACACTAGTTCAATATTTTAGAAAGTAAAACACATAAACATGTGTAGGAAGTACTAGAAAATACAAAGAAAAAGATAAAAGTAAAAGGACAATGTGCACCTTGAAATTCTTTTCTTTTGTTTTGTATCTTTCTCCATTATCTCCTGATTGTGATCTCCCTCACACACTCCACACACACTCCATAGATAGGCACACACACACACACACACACACACACACACACACACACACACACACACACACACACACAAGACACAACACTTTGAGTTTCACTGTCCATCATTGTACTCTCTCATACTCTCACTAAACTCACTCACATCTAAAAAACTCAAAAGAAACCTTAACACCCACTATTTATAGTAATAAGTCCCTCAAGTACTTTTCACTTTCTTCCCCTCCCCTTTGGAACTACTTCAAAATCTACTCCAACTACTTTTTAGAATCGTTGAAACTACTCTAGTCAGGCCATAGCACCTCAACACTAATTTTGTAACTCCTAGACACTATGGCCTCTGATTTTTTGCTTCAAATTTTTAATTTGGTGCCTTAACACTATAATGTAGTGCATACGTGCTGAGTTTGATGCCTCAATGCTGTAAATCTAGCATCACCTATCTTATTTATTCCTACATAGCTTTTTCTTCTAATACTAGTGCCTAGGCACTATAAATGTAGTATCACGGTACTATAACATGATTATGCATTTTTTGTATTTCTTTCTCTCTCTAGTGAGAGATTTTCTTTCATAAACACTTAAAACTATAAACATAAATTATAAAATAATAAATGTTTTATTTAAAAATACATATTAGTTTAACTAAACTTTTTCACTTATTAGTAAAGTAACACATATATCCATAAGATTGTCTAACACATGCATTTTAGAAAGAGTTTTATAATGAAAATTATAATACCATATAATATACTAATTAAAGAAAGTATAAAAATCATCTTATTTGGATTCAATTCTTAGCACTTACAACTACCTTCACCTTACTCCTAATAATGCAAAATAAAATTTGGTGTAACCATTCATGGTATGCCCAAAGTTATCCCTCGTGGATGTTGACTAATTAGAGATGGGTTCTTTTCTAAAGAGGGATGTGGGGAAAATTTATCACACCACATAGAGTTTAGAATTTCTTATTTGGATGATCAAATGCATCATTAAGGAATAAACATTTAACAAGAGATTCTAAGGCTAAGGCTGTCTTTCATCTACTAAAGAGTTTTCCCCTAAACTACATGGAAAGTAGAGGAGGGTTTATTTTAAACTGGGTTCATGGTTCCCTATAAGGGAAAGCCCTTATAGTTAATTATATCTTAGGAAGAAGGATCTCTTCCTAAGAATACTCTCGATTAAAGAAATAAGATGTTATTTACATAGAATTCTAAGTCCATTTTCAAAGAAAAAGTATTTTGGAATTTTAATTGGGAAGGATCCAAAGTGAAAATAGTTCTTTTGGGAAACAAATTAGGATGAAGTAGGAAATGCTTATTGATACAATGGTGCCTATTAGGCATTTCAACTATCCTATCATTGGGCATTAATTATAGGGATTTAATTTATTTTTTGAGTTGATATTTTCTTAAAAATTTAGGAATTAGATTCTAGTAGCACAAGATCGTAAAAATGCTTAGGGTTAAAGATTTACTCTAAGGAGGATGCCTGAACCTAAGTCTATAAGTTCTTCTAACACAAGTCAATTGCTCAACCTAATTTCATTTTGGCAATTACCAGTCATTCCTCTCACTTGAGGGAACAAACCTATCTCTAACTCTTCTAGACTTACAACCCACCTGAAGGGGCTGCCAGCTAACACCACCTAAGTGCAATTTAATTCCAGGATGCTAAGTCTCTTGTATGTTAGATGGCTAGGTTGTTGTCTTTTAGGAAAGGAATATAAGAACATAAACTCACTTCATAATTCCTATGATCATGTAGGGTATGAAATGCACTAACTAATGAACATTTTTTAGATTTTTAGATGTTTCGACTCAATATTCATTTAAGGTCTTAGGTATACAATTTTATGCCTAAATGTCATGCAATTAGAAATGGTTATGGGACAAATCAATAAAAGAAGGAAGACTTCCCCATGAAAGTGGTCATCCTCACAGGTTAGATCCCCCTTATGTGCAATATGTGAAGAATATATTAAGGCATTCCACATCACAACATCAAAGAATATTACCAAAAATTACAGAACGACCTAACCTAAGTCTAAGGTCTATGACCTAATGATGTAGTGTGTAAAGGAAATAAGCTTGTGTAGCAAAACTTTGTTAGGCCTTCTTTTTAATTCAAGTTTCAATTTTAATTTTGAAGTTTGCTTATTTTTACCTTTGGATGGTTTTAATTCAAATGATTTAATAATTTTCAATTTCATTTTCATTTTAGGTACATTTTATGTTAAAGTGATATTAGGTTTTCAAGAATGAAGAATACAATAAGTTCCATTTTAAGAGGAACCCATTCTATTCAACATCCTAAGTCCTAATATGATAAAGCCTTCATCCTAAGAAATGATTCATTTTAAGAGTCTAACTAAAATCCTTAAGTATCTTAGTTAACCCTTTTGGGTTCATTTAGATTATTTGATCTGAATTAAGTTTGCGATTTTGATTCTTTAAAATTTGAATTTTCTTGTAACTATTTTTATTTGATTTACTTTCCATTCCTTTTTTTAATCTTCATATTTAATATTTATTTTTGTTTAATTTGTATTCATTATATTAGCCCAACATATTTAAGTTACATATTTTTCTCACTTTTATTTAGTTCATTAGTTTTGTTATGTTTAATTTAGGGTAAACCTTTATGTTTAATTTCATTTAACTTAATGTTTCATTAAGTTATATTCTTATGTTTCATTTAAGTTATTTTCATTTTTATTTGTTCACTTAATTTTGAAATGATTTAGTTTAGTTATTAAATTTAGGTGTATGTATCTTATTTATTTTCTAAGTTGATTTCATTTATTCATTTCCATTGATGCTTATTAACTTAAGTAAATTTACATTTTAATCATAAGTTTTCTATTACTCAATTTATTATGTTTCAATTTTATAACCCATTTACATCATTTTTATTACCTTGAATTGATTATTCATTGATTATAACCCATTAACATCAATGATTGCTTTTTTTAGTTTTAATTTATTCATTTCATGAAATTTTCTAGTGTTTATTAATGAAGTTAGAATAAGATGATTGATTCCAAATTATGATTTCATACATTATGGAATAGTTAAATTAATTCAATTAATTTTTAAGGAAATGATGATTATGTTATTTGAAAAGTTCTTATTATCACTTAACATAATGTGATTTTCTTTATTCATCATGACCTAAGGAGTTTAAAGATGAGTTATTTTCATGTGCATTAAACTTGCCTATGTTACTTTAGCTCTTTATGTCATTTCAAGTTCAATTCAACTTACCCTAAACTTCAAGTATACTTAATCCCTCATATTTGCATTTGTGGCATTTTATTCATTAATCTAAATGGCTCTAATTTATTTATATGTTGATGGCTTAAATTGTTTAGAGATTAATGAACTTTATATGTCAATTTACTAATGGGTTTACTATGGTATAAAAGGTTAATAATTTTGAAATCTAATTAAATTTCACATTTTTACTTATCCATAACCCTTAACTTATGATTAATGAGGTTCCTTTGCTTTCAAATTGCTTCAGTATCTTTATTTAAGTGTTATGATGTCAATTATGTTATTTTAAGTTTGTATTACGGGTTTTGTAATTTTTGTGATTTTTTTGAATTATTATTTTCTTTAAATTGACCTATAGATTTGGAAATTTAAGTATTCCCAATTCATAGAATAATTTGCTTCGAAATTTTTATGGCAAGTGGGGTTCCTTGCTAATTTAATTTCCTTAAAATTTCACCTTAATCAGATGTATAGTTTTGGATTAATTAAGGTTTTACTTATTTTCTTATACCTTAAATTAAGCCTAATTTAATGAGGATCATTTAGGGGTTTTATTTTTTCTTGTTTCCCCTCTTGAATATGCATCCAAATAGAGTTTAATCATAATTTTTAGGGTTCGGGTTGATTTATTATGATTTATTTTTGTCCAGGTTGATTAATTGAATTAATTAATTTAATTGAAGGACAAATTAAATGATTTTATGATTCAATAGGTTTTAGTGCGTTTCAATGACTTATTTATGTTTATTGAGAAGTGTTATGATGATTTAAAATGGTTTGATTATTTTCCACAATTTATTTCATTTAATATTAATTTATTTTATTAAAATTAGGGTTTATAGTTTGAAATTCTAAATATTAAGATTTATTACTCAATAAATTATGAAATAATTACTTAATGTGTATCTTAACATCAATTTTAACTCCCCAAAGTTTCCAATCATTTTGATCAATGGTTTGGGATTAATTTAGGTTTATAAATTTTCATTTAAACCTAAATTAAGGCCAAAATACTCACACATAATTTGGGGATTTTTATTTTAATGGATTTTTCTTATCAAAATGAATCCATATAGCCCAAATTTGTAATTTTTAAATTTATATTTAATTTTCTATGATTTTTAAATTTTCTGGCAATTTTCTTTATTATTTTGATTCGAAAAACCCAAAATTTTGTTTTAAATGTGAAGAATGCATGTGGATCTGACATGTCGTTGCTGCATTCATCCACGTGGGATCCACATGGATCCCACATCAAAACAACGACGCATGTGGGATTATTTTGGGTCGTCCGATTGAAGATCAGATGACTCTGATCGATCTGCAATTTTCTTTAAGGGCTTTAATCAAATGATCCGGCTAGATCTCAGTTGTTTGTTCATTATAGAATGAAAGGATGGAGGACATTGTGCCTCCTATGGTGATGGCAGAAGCCAAGTGCTGTCCATCATTACGATAATTTTTGGCGAACCAACCATTGAAATTGCTCATTTTCAATTTCGAAGCCATCAGTGAATGAAATCAAATGGATCTATATGGTTTGATCTCGCTTGAGATCAAATTTCTATCAAAAAGTCCTAAAATTGATTGTTAAAGGAGTGGTGTTAATGGCATACCTTAACTCTAGTGATATTCGGCAGTGGGATCAACTTGATCACCTTTGAAATGATGAGATGAAGCTCTGAGAGGAAGGAATTGGATTTCCTCCTCATGTATTAGCTCTTAGACTAAGTCAGGGGCAGTTTCTGGAGAGGTTGATCATTTTTTGGCTTCCTGATGGCAAGGGGATTAGGGCAATGTTGCGTTCGTCTTAATTTTAGGTGGGGAAGGTAATAGAATGATCAATTTTGAGTGAGATAATATTTTTTAGGTTTCTCCATTAGAGGATGAGCCTCTTATTTCTCCTTTCTCTTCCTTTGGTCGGCCACAGCTAACTTGGGTCCTTGGAGGCTAGCTCCAAGGCTCTTAGTCTTTAATAGCTTTCCAAGGCTTGAAGGAGGTGGCATGCTAAGGCGATGAGCGATTAGGAAAGTTGGATTTGGCTTAATGCAATCCTTCTTTGCCATGGTATATTCCATAATTTTGGATGCATTTAATCTTGAATAATTTTCTTAAGATTGGCTAGCAATCTCCCTTGCTCCATGCTAGGATGAATTTAGATAGGTTTGAATAGGTTTAGTTTCAATTTAAATCCATTTGTGATTAATATTAGCATTAGATTCAATTTAAGTTTCAAATTCTTAATCACTATTAATTGGTTTTAAATTTTCTTTAAACCATCCTTGATTGTATATTGGATGATTAGGAATTGAATTAACCCATGCCAAAAGAGGGTTTAGTCCAATTCCAAGTCAACTTAACCCATTTTGCCTTAAATGGGTTAAGTTGAATTTGGTTGAGTCAAACGGCCAATTTTAACTCAATTAAATTATGTTCACACTCTAATTATGTTTAATCACATGTGTGAGATGATTTGGAGTGATTAATTTAATTTAATTTCAAGTGGATTTCAATTTTGACCCATTTAACCAAAATTGGGCCTAATGGGTTAAGTTTGGGTTCATTTGGGTCAAATGACCAAATTGGACTAATTGAACCCAATTATTGGTTTGTTTATGTTAAATAATCATTTTCAAATGATTTTGGATAATTTATTTGGGTTGATTTGAGTTTGATTTGGGTTTGAACCCATAAGACCCATTGAGGCCCAATTAGGTCAAATGACCTATTTAGCCTAATTAAGGCTACATTGGACTTGTATTCATGTTTAAATATGTTCATATCATCATTCAAATCATTTGGAATGATTTTATTTTGTCAAACTTTGGTGGGTTGACCTTTAACATGGTGGGACCCACATAAGTCAAACTTATGTTTGAAATGTTGACCATTTTAACCTTGATTTGGGTTTAATTTAATTTTATTTAATTGATATGATTTTGTTTTATTTTATTTGGATTTATTTTGGTTAAATTTTAATTCTTTAGGTTTATGTTATTTTCTAGCCTAATTAAGGTAATTAGGTTTAATTTCCTAAATTAACTTAACCTAATCTTAATTGGATTTAGGTTTTAATTGGTGTATTTGATTTGGAAATTCACTTTTGTTTAAGGTTTGATTGAATTCACCTAAACCCATTAGGTTGCACTAAACCCATGAAGGAATGTACTAGGCTACCAAGTATAGTGCCTTATGTGCCTAATTAAGAGATTCATAATCTAGGATTAGGTATCCTAATTACTAGTTTTAGAAGAAATGTTAACCTTATCCAAAAATGATGTCAACAAATAGACCCCCAATATGTGTAATGGACTATCCAGAGTGCATTGCACATATTGGTGTTGACTGAACTAGTCAACACTACAAGCATAAGCTTGAAGAAGTTTTATCTTTGATTTTTGAGTTTAAGTTTACATTTTAATTTGATTATGAAAGATATGCATAAATATACCTAAATTTATTTTAATTTGAATTGATTCATTCTTAGAGACTCAATTTCACTAAATTTTATGAAGAGTAAAGATGTCATTAGGAGTAAATCTAAAGAAAGACCTAATCCTGATATAGTTATGGTAGTCAGAGAAGATATCTTTAAGAGGCTTTCCCTTGACTATTACAGATTTGAATTCTATAGGTTTTCAATGGCTAAACTAAGAAGAAAGCCCAAGAACTTATATCTTCTTATATAAACTAGCCAAGGGGATAGTTTTAATTACTAACCAACCTAAGGAAGGGATCTAGGTATATCATGAATTTTTTAATTTTTTATACAAAAGATGCCTACTATGGGACTTAATCTCATCTAATTTGCTATTAAGAAGGAGCCTTTAATGGCTTTATGTCTACTTGAATAGTTATAATGAGGAAGAGGGGTCTTATTGACTTATTCCTAAACCTAAGGATTTTGGGTTTTAGAAACGGGGTCTTCATGACTTGTTCCCAACGTAGGTAGCCTATAGAATGAGGTCTTTAATGGCTTATTCCATTCCTACATTTCTTTCTTTTGAAACTAGAATAAGGGTCATAATGACTTAAATCTAAGTCTAATGCAATTCAACTAACAAGAAGGGAATTTCAATACCTTAAATCCAACCTAAATAGCTTAAATGAGGGAAAGAGGTCTTAGTGACTTAATCATATTCCTCAAATTTTAACTGATAGAGTAGGGGTCTTAGTGACCTTATCCTAATCTAGATAGTCTATATGATAAAGAAAGGGGTCTTGATGACTTTATCCTAACTTTATCTTTTGACAAGATGCCTTCTATGGGGGTTACACCTATGTGATTTTCTATTAAGATGGGGCCTTTAATGGCTTAATCCAACTTAGATAGCTAAGAAAGAAGAAAGAGGTACTTTATGATTTAATCCAATCCTCAATATTTTTGGCTAATAGAGTAGGGGTCTTCATGACTTAATCCTAATCTAAATAGCCAATTTGATAGGGAAGGTGTTTTCAATGACTTATTCCTAAACTATGAATAATAAGGATGGTGTCTTGAAAGGCATGTTCTAAACCTATAGAAGACATGAAGAGGATGCCATGAAAGGCTTTATTCCAGCTTAGGGTAAGTGTAGGAATGGTTCCCTAAAGAGGCTTATTCCTATCTTAAAGAGATTGCATTTAATAAAACTATATAATATTTTAACAATCATTGCATAGAAAGAAATAATGTATGTTGCAAAAGTAGTAAAGAAAGATACAATTTTTATTGATCATTATTCTTTTGAAATAGAGTACAAGTTACATATAATATTTCTTTAGGTAATGTTCATTGATTGGAGGCATTGGACATTCACCATTACAAGTAATCAATTGAAAAGAACCTCTTTCATTGACTTTTTCCACTATGAATGGTCCATCCCAGGTTGGCTCAAATTTATTTCCAATTTTGCAATGAGCTAAGATTGGCAGTTTAAGAACCAAGACCAAGTCTCCTACTTGGAATGTTCTAGGACAGACCAACTTATCATGTGCTTGAACCATACATGCTTGGTATAGTTCAAGGTCTTGTTGTGCTTTCAAGCATCTTCCATTAAGGTTTTCAAGTTCTTCCAATCAGATTTTATGATTTTGATCAGTTATAATAATATTATTAATTGTTATTCTTAATGAAGGCAATTATACTTCCAATAAAAAAATAGCTTCAGTTTCATAAATCAAAGCATACGGTGTAGACTAAGTTGGTGTCATGTATGTGGTCTAGTAGGCCCATAAGGCTTCAACCAACTTTTCATGTCGTTGGTGTTTGTTTTCATCAAGTACTTTTCTTTTTTTAAATTCTTACTAAAGTTTTATTGAATGATTTAGCCAGTCCATTTACCCTAGGGTAATAGATGGTGGAATATCTCCAATCTATTTTGTGTCTAGCCATTAAAATAATTTAATTTTATGGACTTTAATGATAGACCATTATCAGATATAATTCAGTGAAGGACACCAAATTGATACATGATATTTTCTTGAAAGAATTTTAACACATGATATGCCTTTACTTCTTTTAGTGGTGCTGCTTCAACCCATTTATAAAAATAATCTATTGTGGCTAATATAAAATGATGCCCTTTTGACAAAGGAGGGTCAATATGCCTTATGATGTCATTACCCCAACTCTCGAAGGGCCAAATGGAAATTGTAGAGTAAAATACATTAGGAGGCTGATGTAAGACTACACCATGTATCAAGCATTGATGGAAATGATGTGCAATTTCCATGTAGTCTTTTAACATCGATGGCCAATAATATCCAAGTCTTTTAATTTTTGATTTAAATTTAGGTCCAGATTGGTGAGCACCATATAATCTAGAATGTACCTCAGTCATGATCTTATGAGCTTCCTACTTGTCTAAATAGCATAGCCACATTTAATTGAATGACATACAGTATAATACATCATTAATTAATGCATAAGATAAGGCATGTTTCTTTATTTGATTTGCCAATGACTTGTCTTCAGAAAGCCTTCCCTTACTCAAGTAGTTAATGAATGGATGTCTCCAATCACATTCTTCTTGACTTTCGGCAAGAGTGGCTATCCTTTTCATTTCTACTTTTTTGTTCATGTAATCTAAATCTATAGGAGATAAAACTTGTTGATTTTCAACCGCTATAAAAATATAATCTTTTTTTGAGCATATGATTTCTTTAGCAAGCTTAGCCAAAGCATCTGCTATAGAATTATCTCTATGAGATATTATATATAGAGTTATATATGGAATTCTCTCAAGTATTTTCACCATGTATTAATAATAACTAAAGAGCTTTGGATGCAAAACTTTATAGATTTCACTCACTTAGTTTATAACCAATTGAGAGTCTCAAAAGATCTTAATATTTTTGATATCCATAAGGATTGCTAGCCCTAATCTAATGATAAGAGCCTTATGTTTAGCTTCGTTATTTGTGCAAGACTCAGCCAAGTGATAGGAATATCACATCATTCCTTTATCTAGGGTTACAAAAATTAACCCATCCTTGCCTTCCCTAGGATAGATGAATTTAATTCTTTATTTTCTTTTAGGATGCTGCACCATCAAAATACAACTCCCAATTGGTATTAGGTTCACCTTTTAATGTCATGATCTGCTCATCAGGAAGATCATCATTTAAAGGGGAACTATCGGGTATGGGATGCACTACTAAAAAGTCAGTTACGACTTGTCCTTTTACAAGATGAAGATGTAAGTGATCTCAAATTGTAATAGAATCATCAACCAAAGTGTTAGACGTCCATACAATGTTGGGCAAGTCATAAGTTGTTGCAATGGATTTACTCTTGAGATTAGATTAGCTCTATGTGCAAGCATGTAATGTCTTAGTTTGTAAGAGGCAAAGACTAAGGCCAAAAATGCTTCTTAATAGGCAGATAATTCATTTCTGTTAGGATAAGTCTACAGCTTAGAAAATAAAAGGCATTTTCTTTCCCCTCTTCATTTACTTGGGCTAATAAATCCCCAAGTAATTCATTCAAAGTCGTAGTGTATTAAATCAACGGCTTTCCTAGAATTGGAGTAGCCAACATAAGAGGATTCATCAAGTATTATTTCAGGCTTTCAAATGCATTTTGACATTTTTCATCCTAAATGAATTTGGCATTTCTATTTATTTTTTTTTTTGTATCAATTTCTCTTCTACAGTGCTGCACTACGAACTCTAAGAATTTTCTTGAAGTTACTCCAAAGCACACTTCAATGGGTTCATTTTTAGGTTATAGCATCACAACCATTCAAATGATCCATAAATCATATATATGTTCTTCTTTTATTTTTCTTTTGATGACTAGATCATTTGACTTGATTGTGAATCAAGTCATCGAAGATTCTAGCCATTGCTCTTTGGTATGTAGCCCTGCATTTTTGAGACTGAATGGCATGATCATGTAACAGAATATCCCTATAGGAGTTTTGAATGTCATATGCTTTTTATCTTCTGGAGACATCTTAATCTAGTTATACTTAGATGATCCAACCATGAATGTAAAGATTTCATGTGAAGAGGCTATGTCCATCATAAGTTCTGGTATAAGCAATAGAACTCATCTTTGGGACAAGCCTTATTCAAGTCTCTAAAGTCAATGCAAATGCGTATTTGACCATTCTTTTTCTTTACGGGGACTATGTTGGCTAGCCAATCAAAGTATTATTCTTCTCACACAAAGCCAGCTTCAATCAATTTCTTAACTTCAGCAATTACTTGTCATCCAATTTTAAAGTGCATTCTCCTAGGAGCTTGCTTTACTAGAATTACATTAGGTTTAATCTCTAGTTTACTAGAGATAAGCCTGGCATTTCATCATAACTCTAATCAAAGCAATCCTTATATTCAAGGAGTAACTCTTTAGAATCTTCTGGACCCAACAAAGTACTAATAAAAGTTGGCTTTGGATCTTCAGTAGTTCTTAGGTTAACCTCCTTTAACTCATCAATAATAGACTTGATTTCTTCAAACTCAAGAGGAGCATTTTGAAGTAAGCAATCATCAAATTCATATTTTTGTTTCAAGGCATAATTCATCTAAAGAGTTATAAAGAATTTCAAATAATTGATCTGATTCCAAATGATTGCTTGTCATCAAATAATGTTCTACATCATCTAGTGGTCCAACGATACCAAACCCAATGCCAGCTTTAGAATTTGGATTCTATGTTTAGTATTCCACGATCTTTCTATGCATTAAGCTATATGTCTGGACTAAGTATTTATAATTAAACCACATTTCATAAAGTTTTTAACACACTCATAGTACTAGTAAAAAGGAAGTTCTATTATTTCATTTGATAGTGGATCTTCAAACTTTATATCTACTTCTGTGCTTGAAGGTTCGAGTAGAGTAAAATTTAGATAACTTCCCCACTTCTCCTAACAAGTTAAGGGCCACTTTGACTTCCAATTGAGATATTTTATTTTGAACAAGGGGTGTTCAAGTCAAAGTGTCCACATATTTCTTTAATTTTTTTAAATGAGGAGAACCCAACTTCATCCTTTAAAGCCCTGATTTGTTCATCATCACTATTTGATTCTAGTGTAATCTCAAACTTCATCGAGGCATCTTTTTTATTGGAATTTAATTAGAACTGGATTCCAAATCAATATGTATCACTAGAGGTTCTTTTTCTTTTCCTTTTTCCTCCTTTTTTTCTCTTTCTCTTTTTCATTTGTTGCATTATTTGATGCCTCAATAATGTTGGATTCCACAAAATCATGTTTTGGCTTTTTAAGCATATAATAAGCTACGTCTTCATAAAGTTCAATCTTATGAACAAAGAATGGTTGTATATCACCTTTTATTGTATTTTCCACTCCATCCCTAGTGTACTTCATACACTGGTGGAGTGAAGAGGGAACCATTCTATACTCATGAAACCAAAGTATGCCTAAGAGGGCATTGAAGGATGTCTCTGAGCCTATGATGTGGAATTTAACTTCAATTCTCAATCATTCTATTTCCAACAATATAGTTATTGAACCTAAATCTTTCTCCCTAGTTTCATTGAAACCCCTTAGCAGCATTTTGTATGAACTGAGTCTTCTAGTATCTATCTTCAGGAATGATAATGTTCTAGATCTTACAATATTGATTGATACGTTAGGGTCTACCAAAACTCTTAACAACCTGTTGTTTTCTATTTTGATAGAAATGTATAGGGGATGATTATGATCAGCAGTCCCCAAAAGTGGATCCTCATTAGAGAAAGTAACTCTAAGGATTTCTTTGAAGTAGCATGCCTCATTTGAGGAAGTTGTTAGATCAGGCATATGTCTAAGTCAAGTAATGCCTATACCAATGACTCTCTCATTTCTTTTGAGAGAACAAGGGCATCATAAATTCTTAGTCTATCAGGAAGTTTTGTGAGTTGGGCTAAAATGTTGTAGTCAACCTTAGGAGCATTTGGCTTGACTACTATTTATTTTGGCAAAGGTTCCAAATTTAAACTTTGATCCATAATTTGCTTCCCTTTGTCTTTAGGAGGAGAAGGTAGGCGAGGTGGTAAAACTCTTCGACTTTGGATATTGACTTCATTAATATCTCCGAGGGTTGTGTCATTCTGATCGTCATCAATAATATCCTTCTCTAAAGATTAATCAGAATCTCATAACTCTATCTCTATGCTAAGAGGATTGCCTTATAGGTCTTCTATATAACTATTAGCATCTAATCCTAGTTCATAAAACACATCATGAGAATTTTCTTTATTTTATCTTTCCTCTTTAAAAAATTTTAGAAATACATTCATCAAAAATGGCAAAAATGTAAGAAACACCTTTAGAGGTAGACTTTTTATTTATATTTTTGAAATGAGTACAAAAGGATAAAGAAATGTAAGGATGTGTCTTTCCATCTTTATCATATAGAACTCTATCATAAAACATGTGTCCCTCACTCACCACTATCTCCACTCATCTGTGAAGCTAAAGATGCTTAATCGGGTATGGGTGGAACTCGCTCTCTAGAGTCTAGTGGATCAATCTGGATGATCTTCCTCTAGGTCATCATCGGATCCTGCATGGAATTTTTAAAATTTTTCATTAAATACTTTTTAGAAGAATGGAACAGAGCTATATCCAATTCATTTGAAGGAGTACTAGAAGAAGTAGAGTCACCTGTGATAACCTTAATGGTCCCTTATCTAAGGTACACAAGGTATTCCTTTGGTATGATCACTAGCTCCTTCTTGTAATTTCTTTTGAGCCAATCTTTAAATGTAAAGAAATCTTCAATAGTATGATCTAACATATGGTGGTATGGATAATAGTTAGGGTCATTTACTTTTTCAACTTCTTCTAGCCTTTTTGGGTCAGGTAGTTTGAAATCTGGCTTCCTTTTCAAAAAATTTAAAATCTTCTGCACCGCCTCTCTTTTGAAAGACTATGTCTTGTTTATTCTTTTGAAAAAAGGGCTAGTTGGAACCTTCTTAGGGGAAGATGATACCTACTGTTATGGTGTCCTAAAGGATAAAGGCCACTATGATTGTATCTGAATGGGAGCCTTTCCCCTATCCACTATAGAGACCTTACCCACTTTCTTATCTAGAAGCTTCCTAAATTTTGATTGATCTACATAAGAGTAATCTTTTTGGAAAGTCATCTTAGGGGTTCTTGTAGGCTATAGGCTTTATTTATGAGTTTTTCAAAGGTTTTAATTATAAAACCTTTCAATAAGAATGTGAAGGTATTATGGATGTTTTTGAGGAGAATCTCAATAGTGTGTTACTTCTGCAGTTAGGGCTTACACTTGAGACTGAGGATTCTTCATCTCAAGATATAGTCCACTAAAGACTCACCAAGCTTTTATTTTTCCACCACTAGGTCACCTACAGTGATGTGGTATTAATTTGTTTACAAACATGCCTACCAGTTCAGTGAAAGTACGCACTTAGCCATTGGGCAGATCTACATACCAATCAAAAGCAACTCTGGCCAAGCTGCTAACAAACTATCTGAATAATAAATCATCACTTCATCTAGCATTACAACAACTTGCAAGAAAGTGAGCTAAATGTTGTATGACATTTCCAGTCCCGTCAAATACTTTGAAGAAAGGATGTATGAATCCTTTTGGATAGGGAACAAAATCATATTCCTTAGGGTAGATTCTACTCTTTGGAACTAAGGTCATGCCTAATGATTGTGTCAGAGCTTCTTTAACCTGTTGTTCCACCAATGACTTTAGTTTAGGTGTAGAGGGTATATCTTCTATAGGCTTTTATTCCTGATGATACTCTTTTAAACCAAACCTTGAATCATCAGTAAGACATGCTAATTCAGGTTGCTCAACATGATGAGGATGTGGAAAGGAGGGTATCATGCTTTGAAGTGATTGCATGGTTGCAATCATTTCCTCTATCCTCTTCTCCATCAAAGCAATCTAATCATCCTTCTTTTGTAATTGAAGGATTAGTTACTGAGTGGTATCTATTGCAATATTTTTTTTATGATTCATCCTATTCTTTTTTTGATGATCTCGTATCTACCATGTAGATATGAGTGACAAGCAGTCCTGAATCATCACCTAATAGATTATCTTATTCTAGATCATAATGTTCTTGCATTCTTTTTTCTTTTCTTATTTTCTTCATCCACTTTTACAATGATTTCCATTTATTCTTTTGTTAGATGAAATGGTGTACCACTATTATCAAGAATGATATTAGACTCATCACCCATATCTATGGGTCTTATTTTAGACTCTTCACCTTTTGTGACCGACAGTTGGGACTTCATCAAGGGTGGCTCCTAAGCCAAGGTGTCGCTCATCAGTGATCTCTCTAGCCTATGGAGATGGATGAAGAGACTACATTTCATTACTAGAAACATAAGATGATGATGGCCCTTCATCTTAAGGTCTAGGCAAAGATGATGAAGGTCTATCTAGAACAGACCTAGTGATAGGTGCTCTTTTTAGAGATGAAAGTCGTGAAGGTGGTGAAGGAATTCTAAGCTTAGAGGCCAATGGAACCTTCCTAACATAGAATTTTTTATTTTCTTTTATTAGGAAGGATTCTACCTCTCTCTAGACTAACTGACTTCTCTCTATGCCAAGTTAATGATTTTACAGGGTGATGATATTACTTTGGTAAACAGACACATGATAAGAAGGCTTTCCTCTAACAAGAATGGTCTCCTCCCCCTTCCCTTTGTAATGGGAAGTGGCAAGTATTCCTAAGATTTCTTTCTCTAGGATTTTTTATGTGTGTTCCTTCATAGCCCTGTGTAATTCCTCTTTAATGGATGAGGAGGGTTTAGGGATCCTATTGAGGATCTGATGTAGTCTACCATGTGACTCTTTATTTAACACTTTAAAACTTCTATTTTCTTCATGAACGAAGGGGAGAGGTGGATAACTTGCAATCCTAGATACATCCTCCTCTCCCTAAGCAACAGAAAGAGGCTGATATATGGTTCCACTTAAGAGAGGGGAAGTATCAGGGATGGTATATTCGTCCTTCACCCTAGCCAGTTCTATGTCTAGCAGTTCTTTCTGCTTTCTCTCCCTGAGAGCTATCCTCTTAAGTCTTTTACCCCTATTTTTCTTCTAACTTTTAGTCATTTTAAGGGGCTCAGAAGTGGAACCTACCTTAAAGGTACTAGAAAGGAAATGAGCAAGAAATGCCTCTGGAGTGGATAGCTTGGCTTTCTTTTATGCAAGACCCATGTGGACCCTCTCATTAACTTGGGCAGTAACTTTCTTGCCTTCAACAGAGGTAGGAGGAGATATACTGGAGAACTCCAATATGGGATATGTATTTATAACAACTGCTTCAATAACAAGAGCTAGTGTCACTCCATTTGTAGTAATGTTTAAGTTTTCAAAGCTGGCTCCAAACTTAATGATAAAACCATCAACCAAACCTGCTACTATCCACAAAAAAGCTAATCCTGAATGTAGCAATAGAATTAATTATCCAACTATTGTATGTTTACAAAAATAATAATTTTTAAATGAGAATTAATGAACAAAAACCAAAATGTAGTCAAAAGAAAGGCTTCTAACCCATTAAGAAATTTTAGCCAAGTTATTATGGCTAGGATTTTTTTTTTCAAAAGATAATTTTTTGAAAATAGAGGAGTTATAAAACCGTCCCACTTGATTTTGACAAATGGGATAGTTCTATACTCTCTCTTTTGTTTAGTAGATATTGAATATGCTCTACCAAGGATGAAATGGGGAGATATTCAATGGGAAGAAAGGCAATCTTGACCCCTAAAAACACAGGTACATTACTGATTATAGAAATAATAACTTATTTCTAAAGATGGAAAGAGGAACCATTCCCCAACGGAGTAACCGAAAAATATTTCTATGGGAAAAATTTATGACACCGTATAGAGTTTAGGAACTTTTTATTTAGATGATCAAATGCATGATTAAGGAATAAACATATTATCTTGAAAGATAAACATGTTTTCCTATAATGGATTCGATCATTTAATAAGAGACTCCTAAGGCTAATGGGTCTTTTATGTACCAGAGTTTTTCTCTGAACTACATGGAAAGTAAAACAGGGTTTATTTTAAACTGAGTTCATGGTTCCCTATAATGGGAAGCCCTTATAGTTAATTGCATCTCAGGAAGAAGAGTCTCTTCCTAAGAATACTCTTGATTAAAGAAATAATATATTATTTTTATGGATTTCTAAGTCTATTTTCAAAGGAATGATAGTTTGGAATTTCAATTGGGAAGGATCCAAAGTGGAAAGAGTTCTTTTGGGAAACTAGTTGGGATGAAGTAGGAAATGCCAATTCATATTAGGCTGCCTAATAAGCATTTTAACTATCTACCATTAGGCATTAAATTATTGGATTTAGTTTAAATTTTGAGCTGACATTTATTTAAATATCTAGGACTTAGATTTTAGCTACACAAGACTATAGAAATGCCTAGGGTTGAATACATACTCCAAGAAGCATGCTTTAGAACCAAAGTTTACAAGTGCTTCTAACATAAGTCAATTTCTCAACCAAATTTCATTTTGGGAAATATCAACCATTCCTCTTAGTTGAGAGAACAAACTTATTCTTGACTCTTCTAGACTTACAACCTGCCTTGAGGGGCTACTACCTAACATCATCCAAGTGAAATTTAAATCCATGATCCTAAGTCTCATGTATTCAAGATGGCTAGGCTATTATCTTTTAGGAAAGGAATCTAAGAACCTAGACTCACTCCTTAATCTCTAAGAACATGTAGGGTATGAAATTCACTAACTAATGCACATTTTTTTTATTTTTAAATTTTTTAACTTAATATTGATTTAAGTTCTTGGGTATGCAATTTTATGCTTAAATGTCATGCAATTAAAAATGATTATGGACCAAATAAATAAATGAAGGCAGACTTCTCCAAGAAGGGGTCATCCTCACAAGTTAGATGCCTTTTATGTGCAATGGATGAAGTGCCCAATTCAAGAGTTTAGAGAAATATGATTGCATGATCTTTGAGAGCTAATTATTTTTAATTGATTTCAAGTTATCCCTAAGGCCTTAGTTTATATGAGATTTCAAGTTTCTTTATTTTTGTGTTCGAGTTGATTAGATTTAAGTTGGGTATAAAATTTAATTTTTCTTATGAGCCTAAGTTCAGGCATTCATCATAGAAAGTACAACACAAAAAGAAACTTAGAAAAATAGGTTGATTCTATTTTGTACCTAAAATAAATCAAGCCAATTTAGTTTTAAGAAAGGTTGATGTGGCCGAGTACCATTGTACACCCTGAAAGAAAGGAAAATGGGAAGCCGAGCTATGCCCTAATATTGCCTGGGCTAGAATTACAGTTTAAATCTATGGGAATTCTTTTTAGGATTGTCTCCTTCTTTAGGGACCTCTAATGGACTTCATAGGGGACCTCTGCAACCATCTGCTGGTAGGTCATCTCATGTTATTCCTATACCCCATAGATCCTAACCTAATTTTAAGGTCAAATTTACATTTTAAATTTAAAAATAAATCCTAAGCCCTACAAAACATATGTCAAAAAAAATTAAACAACATACAGTAATTATGTTTGACAAACATATTATTTAGCATTAGCTATTTGTCAAGCCCACCTATCTTATTAGGCTATGCTATGGGACTATTCAACACCTACAAGCAAACAACAATTTCATAATTAATTTATGACGACAATCCCTTTTAGCACAGCTTCCTGTAGAAGATAATGTTAATTCTAAAAATAATGTCCTACCATCTTGACGAACGGAAATCAAACTTAGCCATCCAGTCTAAAATATTATACTAAAAAATAATCAAAAAAAAGGGCATTCCATATTACAACATCACATAATATTATAGAAAATTATAGAATGACCTAGCCTAAGTCTAGGGTCTGTGACCTAATGATCTAGTGCATGAAGGAACTAAACTTGTGTGGCAAAACTTTGCTAGGCCTTCTTTTTAATTCAAGTTTCAATTTGAATTTTTAAGTTTGTTTATTTTTACTTTTGGATGGTTTCAATTCAAATGATTTAATGATTTGCAATTTAATTATTATTTTAGGTATATTTTATCTTAAAGTGAGATTAGATTTTCAAGAATGAAGAATACAATAAGTTCCACTTTAGGTGGAACCTATTATATTCAACATCCTAAGTCCTAACAAGATAAAGCCTTCATCCTAAGATGATGATTCATCCTAAAATTCTAACTAAGATCTTTAAGTATCGTAATTAATCCTTTTGGGTTCATTTAGATGATTTGATTTGAATTAAGTTTCTAATTTTCATTTTTTAAAATTTGATTTTTCTTTTAATTTCTTTTTATTTGATTTATTTTCCATTCCTTTTTTATTAATGTTCATATTTAATATTTATTTTTATTTAAGTTGTATTCATTATATTATCCCAATGTAATTAAGCTAATATATTTTTCACTCTTTTATTTTGTTCAGTAGTTTTGTTATTTTAAATTTAGGGTAAAGCTTTATGTTTAATTTCACTTAACTAAATGTTTCATTAAGTTATATTCTAATGTTTCATTTAAGTTAAATTCATTTTTATTTGTTCATGTAATTTTGGGAAGATTTAGCTTAGTTATTCCATTTAGTTGTATTTATCTTATTTATTTCTAAGTTGATTTCATTTATTCATTTTCATTGATATTTATTAACTTATGTAAATTTACATTTTAATCATAAGTTTAGTATTACTCAATTTATTATGTTTCAATTTTATAACCAATTTACACCGTTTATATTATCTTGAATTGATTATTCATTGATTATAACCCATTTACATCAATGATTCCTTCTTGCTTCAATTTATTCATTTCATGAAATTTTCTAGTGTTTATTAATGAATTTAGATTAAGATGATCGATTCCAAATTATTATTTCATACATTATGGAATAGTTCAATTCATTCAAATTAAGTTTAAAGGAAATGAAGATTATGTTATTTGAAAAGTTTTTTTTATCACTTGACATAATGCGATTTCCTTTATTCAACATGACCTAAGGAGTTTAAAGATGAGTTATTTTCATGTGCATTAAACTTTCCCTATGTTACTTTAGCTCTTTATGTCATTTTAAGTTCAGTTCGATTTACCCTAAAGTTCAATTATACTTAATCTTTCATATTTACATTTTTGCATTTTATTCCTTAATCTAAATGACTCTAATGTATTTATATGTTCATGGCTTATAAAGTTTAGGGATTAATAAACTTTATATGTCAATTTACTAATGGGTTTATTATGGTTTGAGAGGTTATTAATTTTGGAATATAATAAAATTTCACATTTTTACTTATCCATAACCCTTAACTTATGATTAATTAGGTTCTTTTACTTTCAGATAGCTTGGGTATTTTTATTTGAGTGTTCTTATGTCAATTATGATGTTTTAAGTTTTATTATGAGTTTTGTAATTTTTGTGATTTTTTATTTATTTATTTTTAATTGACTTATAGACTTGGAAATTCAAGTATTCCCAATTCAGAGGTCAATTGGGTTTGAAATTTTTATGGCAATTGGGGTTCCTTGCCAATTTAATTTCCCTTTAAATTCACGTTAATCAAATGTAAAGTTTAGGATTAATTAAGGTTTTAATTAATCTATTAAAACTTAAATTAATCCTAAATTAATAAATATTATTTATAGGTTTGTTTATTCTTGATTTGCCTCTAGAATATTCATTCAAAATAGTCATCATATTTTCCTATTTCAGTTGGATTACATCAAGGATCAGCTTTAAGCCCTTATCTTTTTTCTTTAGTTATGGATGTTCTTACTAGGCATTTACAAGATGTACCTTGGTGTATGCTTTTTTCTGATGACATTCTTCTTGTTGATAAGACTAGAGAGAGAGTCCAAGAGAAACTTGAATTATGGAGGTCAACATTAGAGTCTAAAGGTTTTAGTTTAAGTAGATCTAAAACTGAATATATGGAGTGTAATTTTAGTTGTAGAAGTTCTAGTGGTAGTGTTGTGACATTAGGTGAACAAGTCATTAATAAGAGTGAGAGATTCAGATATTTAGGTTCTATTGTTCAAAATGATGGTGAAATAGATGGAGATGTTATTAGTAGAATTCAAGTTGGATGGTTCAAGTGGAGGAATGCATCTGGCTTGTTGTGTGATAGAAACGTTCCACTAAAACTTAAGGGAAAATTTTATAAGATGGTGGTTAGACCTGCAATGACTTATGGTGCAGAATGTTGGCCAATAAAACAGAAGCATAAGACTAAGTTAAGTGTTACAGAGATGAGGATGCTCAGGTGGATGAGTAGCTTTACGCTTAGAGATAAAATGTGAAATGTGTATGTTCGGGAAAAAATTGGAGTAGCTCCAGTGGAAGATAAGATTAGAGAGAGTCGCCTTGGATGTTTTGGCCATATAAAGCGTCGGTCGTTTGATGACTTGGTTAGGAGAGTAAATGCATTAGATTTGCTTTATGTTAAGAAAGGTAGAGGTAGACCTAAAAGGACTTGGTTAAGATGTATAAAAAATGACCTAAGTATAGTTAAATTAAATGAAAATTTGACACATAATAAGACACAATGGAGACGAAGGATTAATATAGCCGACCCCACTTAGTGTGATAAAGGCTTGCTGTTGTTATTGTTGTTGTTGAGGCTGATTAATTGAATTAATTAATTCAATTAAAGACCAAATTAAATGATTTTATGATTCATTAGGTTTTAGTGGGTTTTAATGACTTATTTATGTTTATTGGGACGTGTTATGATGATTTAAAAGGGTTTGATCATTTTCATAGTTTATTTCATTTAATATTAATTTATTTTATAAAAGTTAGGGTTTAGAGTTTGAAATTTCAAATATTAAAATTTATTATTAAATAAATTATGAAAAAAATCATCTAATGTGTATCATAACATAAATTTTAACCACCCAAACTTTTTAATCATTTTGGTCATTAATTTACATTTAAAAATTTTCATTTAAACTTAAATTAAGGCCAAAATTCTTTACATAATTTGGGGATTTTAATTTTAATGGATTTCCCTCATCAAGAGGAATCCTTAGAGTCCAAAATTGTAATTTTTGGATTTATATTTATATTTTATAATTTTTTAATTTTTTTTGGCAATTTTCCTTAATTTTTTAATTCAAAATACCTGAATTTTCTTTTTAAACATGTTAGATCCACATAAATCTAAAGTGGTGCTGCTTTCCATGCGAAGCTATAGCATTCATCCATGCGGGATCCACGTAGATCCCACATCAAAATGGCGACATGTGGGCTAAATTCGAGCTGTCCGGTTAAAGATCAGACGGCTCTAATCGATCTATAATTTTCCTTAAGAATTTTAATCAATTGATACGGGTAGATCTCAACCATCTGTTCCTTATAAAAGGAACAGACGATGGAGATTTCATCTCCTATGGTGACGGTGGAAGCCGAGAGGACTCAGTCATTTCTAGATGATTTTTGACAATCCAATTGTTGAAATCACTTAATTTTAATTTGAAACCCATCTATAAATAAAATAAAATGGATCTATACAGTTTGATCTTACTTAAGATCAAATTTTGTTTGAAAAGTCCTAAAACCAAATGCTAAAGGAGTGGCGTTATTGGCATACCTTAACTCTGGTGATCTCTAGCGGTGGGATCGACTCAAACACCTTCAGAATGATGTGACAAAGCTTTGAGAGGAAGGAATTAGATTGCCTCCTTATAGATTGGCTCCTAGACCAAGTCACATGCAATTTCTAGCGATGTTGGTCATTTTCCAACTTCTCAATGATGAGGGGATTGGGACAAGATGACAATCTTCTTCATTTTAGGTGGGGAAGGTAATGGAATGACCAATTTTGAGTGAGATATTCTTTTTTGGGTTTTTCTATTAGAGGTCAATCCTTTTATTTTTCCTTTCTCTTCCTTTGGTTGGCCATAGCTAACTAAGGTCCTTAGAGTCTAACTCCAAGGCTATTTAGCTATTTAACAACTGTCTAAGGATTTAAGCAGGTGGAATGCTAAGGGGATGAGGGATTGGGCAAATTGGATTTGGCTTCATGCAATCCCTCTTTCCCATGGTACATCCATCATTTTGGATGCATTTGGGCTTGATTAATTTTCTTAAGATTGGATGGCAATCTCTCTTAATCCATGCTTGGATGAATTTAGATAGGTTTGAAAAGGTTTAGTTTCAATTTGAACATTTGGTGATTAATCCTAGCATTAGATTCAAATGCTTTAATCACTATTAATTGGTTTTAAATTTTGTTTAAGCTATCTTCAATTGTCCATTGGATGATTAGGAATTAAATTAACCCATGCCACAAGAAGGTTTAGTCCAATTCCAAGTCAACTTGACCTATTTTTCCTTAAATGGGTTAAGTTAAATTTGGTTGAGTCAAATGGCCATTTTTAACTCAATTAAATTGTGTACACACTCCAATTATATTTAATCACATGTGTGAGATGATTTGGAGTGATTAATTTAATTTAATTTCAAGTGGATTTCAATTTAGACCCATTTAACCCAAATTGGGCCTAATGGGTTAAGTTTGGGTTCATTTGGGTCAAATGACCAAATTGGCCAAATTGGACCCAATAATGGGTTGGTTTATATTCAATATTCATTTTGAAATGATTTTGGACAATTGATTTGGGATGATTTGAGTTTGAACCCAATAAGACCCATTTAGACCCATTTACCTCAAATGACCTATTTAGCCTAATTAAGGTCACATTGGACTCATATTCATGTATAAATATGTTCATAGCATCATCCAAATCATTTGGAATGATTTTATTCTATCAAACATGGTGGGTTGTCCTTTGACATGGTGGGACCCACATAAATCAAACCTATGTTTAAAATGTTGACCATTTTGACTTTGATTTGGGCTAAATTTATTTGATTTAATTGATCTAATTTTTCTTAGTTTATTTGTATTTATTTTGGTTTAATTTGAATTTTTGGGTTTATGTGATTTTCTAGCTTGATTAGGTAACTTAAGCTTAATTGGATTTAGATTTGAATTCGTATGGGTTTTTGATTTAGAAATTCACTTTTGTTTAAGGTTTGGGTTGAGTTCACCTAAACCATTAGGTTGTACTAAACCCATGAAGGAATGTACAAGGCTACCAAGTATAGTTCCCTATGTGCCTAATTAGGAGATTCCTAATCTAGGATTATGCATCCTAACTACTAGTTTTGGAAGAAATGTTAACCTTATCCAAAAATTAGGTCAACAAGTGCTATGAAAAATACTTAGGCCTTAGTGGAGTTAAGTAGCAAGTGGCAATAGGGTTTTGACCACAAGTAATGTAAGCCAACATATGACAACCCAAGAATCTAGACATCCCCTTGATTCTAACTTAAGTATTTTAGGTTGAAGAATCTACTATTTCTTCATGATTTAAATTCTAGGTGATTTTCATTCAATGTCTTTAAAGGTAATATAAAAATATTATGTTTTTTGGATCAATTCATTTCTTGAGAATTTTCAAAAAACTTGGCTATGAGTATTTTCTCTATGGCTTACAATGTAAACTTGGAAAGTTTAACTTTAAGAATTAGACTTAGTATTGGGATTGGAGCTAAAATACAAGAAAATAAAACCATGGGGTTCTAGTTAGGATCTAATGTTTTTACCTAAATTTTAAAGTTGTTAAGCCCACTGATTGGCAATGAGAACAAATTTAGGTCCTATAGGTTGGGTCCCTTAGCTAACAACCCTAACTTGATTTGTAGTGGATTTTAAAGGGATAAGCTTTCTTTCTCATGATAATTGAAAATCAAATTTCCAAAATTGTAAAGATTTAATTTTTAACTTTTTGAACTACTACAAATATTTATACCCACTATTGAACCTGAATTTATCCATGGATTAAAGTAGAACCACCTAAGCACTTAAAGGAAAAGCTAAGTCAAGTAGAACAGCAGTAAAATAATAAAGCTTTAGAAAAAAATTTTGTATGATAAAATCCACCATGTTAATGACTTTGAGTACAAGGATATCTCCCTCTCACTCTCAGAGAAAGTCAAAAGAGCTAAAAGTACCAAAAGAAAAGCAAACAAATCTTTGCTTCTTTGAAATTACCCTTTCTATAAAGTTAAGGGGAAGTTACATAAGGTAAGTCCACATCTATTAATTCAATTACATAAGGGAAAGAGACTCACCTATGAGAGGTGAGGGTTAATGTGTGGAGTGGTGAATCTCTTATGTATACTTGTTAATGTTGAGAAGTGGCTTAATGCTCATTAGGTGGTAGTCACCCATGTGAGAGTAAGTCTTCATGTATGTGTTATCAAACACAAGTCAACTAACTTTGTTGCCCTTATTGATAAAAATTTATGACACCATGTAGAGTTTAGGAATTTCTTATTTGGATGATCAAATGCATCATTAAGAAATAGATATATTATCTAGGAAGATAAACATGTTATCCTATAATGGATTCGATCATTTAATAAATGATTCCTAAGGCTAATGGATCTTTCATGTACCAGAGATTTTTCCCATGAACTACATGGAAGGTAAAACAAGGTTTATTATAAACAGGGTTTATCGTTCCCTATAGAGGCAATCTCCTATAGTTAATTACTTCTTAAGAATTGTCTCTTCCTAAGAATACTCTTGATTAAAAAAATAAGTTATTATTTCATAAAGTTTTCAAAGTTGGCTTTCAAAGAATTGAATTTTGGAATTTCAATTAGGATTGGTCCAAATTGGAGAGAGTTATTTTGGAGACCAGATGAGATAAAATAAGAAATAACTATTGATACTGGGATGCCTAGTATTCATTTCAACTATCATATCATTGGGCTTTAAATTTTAGAATTTTATTTAGAATCTAAATTGGCATTTTCTTAGAAATATAGGGCTTAGATTCTAGCAGCACAAGACTATTGAAATGTCTAGAGTTGAAGAATTATTCATAAGAAGGATACTTCAGAGTCTAGTCAACAAATGCTTCTAACTCAAGTCAGATGCTCTTAATTTTATTTTATGAATTATCAGCCATTCCTCTCACTTGAGGGGAATTAACCCATCCCTGACTTTCTTGACTTATAACCTGCCTAAAGAGGCTGCCAGCTAACACCACATAAGTGCATTATAAATTCATGACACCAAATCTAATGAATCCAAGATGGCTAGGTTGTTGTATCTTTAGGAAAGGAATATATGAACCTAAACTCACTCCCTAATCCTTAAGATAATGTAGGGAAAGAAATGCATCTAACTAATGCACATTTTTTAGATTTTAAATGTTTTGATTAAAGATTCATTTGAGATCTTCGGTATGTATTTTTATGCTTAAATACCATGCAATTAGAAATTATTATGGGCCAAATCAATAATAAAAGACACACATCACCAAGAAGGCGGTCATCCTCATAGGTCATATGCCCTTTATGTGCAATGGGAGAAGTTGCTCAATTCAAGGATTGGAGCAATATCATATCATGGTTTCAAGACCTAATTGGTTTCTAATTGATTTTAAGTTTTGCCAAATGCTTTAGTTTATTTGAAGTTTCAAATTTTCTTTTATTTTTGTTTCAATTGTTTATATTTAAGTTGGGTAAAAAAAATTTAGTTTTTTTTATGATCCTAATTGTCCAAAAATTTAATCACAGGAAAGCACAATAAAGAAAGAAACCTAGAAAAGTAGGTTGATTCTATTATGCACCCAAAATAAATCAAGCTATTTTTTAACTTAATAAAAAGACCAATGTGGCTAGGTACCATTGTACACCCCAGAAGAAAGAGCAAATAGGTAGCCAAGATCTACCCTTATATAGCCCGGCCTAGAACTACAAGTCTAGATCTATAGGTCTTCTTTATAGGATTGTCTCCTTTTTTAAGGACATCCATTGGGCTTCATAGGGGACCATTGCACCTATCTTCTGGTAGGGTCAGCTCCTACTAATCCTAGGCCCCATAAATCCTAACCAAATTCTAAGCACAAATTTAAATTTTGATTTCAAAACTAATTTCTAAGTCCTACAAAACAAATATTAGCAAAATACAAATAGCATGTAGTAATTATATTTCACAAATATTCGGGCTTAGCATTAGCTACTTGCCAAGCCATCCTATCATATGGACTATGCTTAAGGACTTAAGCATACCTATAAGAAAATAACATTTTAATTTTTATTTATGATAGCAGTCTTTTCTAGCATAGCCCCCGATGAAAGATAATGTTAGATTTTAAAAAAAAAATACATCCTATCATCCAGTCTAACGGGCAAATAATCCTAGACATGCAGTCTAGAATAGTACACCACAAAGACATGTGAAGCACATCATATCACAACACATCAAAGGGAATCATAAAGAATGACCGAATGGCCTAACCTAAGTTTAGGGTCTGTGACCTAATGATCTAGTGTGTGACGTAAATAGGCTTGTGTAGCAAGACTTTGCTAGGCATCTTTAATTTAAGTTTTAATTTCAAATTTGAGTTCATTTGAATTTTACCTTTGGAAGGTTTTAATTTAAATGATTTAGTGATTTGTTTTCATTTTCATTTAACTTTTATTTAATTAAAGTGAAGTTTAGGTTTTCAAGAATGAAGAGTTCAATGGATCCCACTTTTGGGTGGAATCTATTCTACTCAACATCCTAACCCTTAGAGGAATGAAACTTTCATCCTACGACAAAGATTCATCCCAGAGGTCTAACTAAGATCCTTAAGCATCTTAATTAAACCTTTTAATTTCATGTATATGCTTTAGGTTTAAATTTTGTTTGGATTTTTGGGTTAATTCTTTTCTTTGGAATTTGAATTTCCATTTCAATCTTTTTTATTTAATTTTATTTTTATTCTTGGTTTAGTTTGTTCTTTAAATTTAACTTAATTTCAATTGGTCCATTTGATTTAGTTTGAAATGATTTTGGTTTTAGTTATGTTTAGGTTTGTTGAATTTATGTTCATTCATTTAGTTTGATTTATATTTCCCTAAGGCACTTAGGTAAATTTTTAACCCATTCTTAAGTTACCTTGATTATGGATTAAGGTTTCATTAAGTATTTTAATTATGATTTCATTAACTTAAGGTTTAATTTCTTTTAATATGCATTTTTAATTTCCTTAACCCTCAAGTATGAAATGGATTAGGTGCTATGATTTAGGATGTTGGAAAACCATCCTAAATGTTTCTGAGTTTTAATTAAGAGTAGTTCAAATTATTTCATGATTTTATGAATTCATGAATGTTTTTATTAATTATTTAATTATATGAGTCATATTGACTTAGGAATTTAGAAATTCAACAATTCCTAATTCAAAGGTCAATTGGATTTGAATTTTTTATGGAAAGTGGATTTCCATGCCAATTTCATGTTTCCAAAGTTTCATTTTGATTAGGTTCATAATTAGGGTGTGATTAAGGTTTTAATTATTTCATTAAAATCCAAATTAGGCCTAATTTGATGCTAATCATTTAGGGGTTTTATTCTTTTTTTATTCCTCTTTGAAAGATGTTTCCAAAGAGAGTTCATTCATAATTTTTGGATATTTGGTTGGTTTATTGTGATTTAATAAATTTCTGGATAATTATTTGAATTATTTAATTTAATTAATTACCTAATTAAGCTAATTTAGGATTTATTTAGTTCTAATGAGTTTTATCGATGATTTTATGTTCATTAAAGTTCATTAAGTTGATTTAAGGTTATTTAATTCATTTTCATGAATTATTTTATTTTATATTAATTTATTTAATTAAAATTGAGGTTTAGGATTTGAAATTTCATTTCTTATGAATTACTTTGAATTAATTCATGAAAAGTTTTCCTAGGGTGTGTTTTAAAATTAATTTTAATTCCCCAAAGTTTCATTTGAATTTAACTAATTTTTTGTGATTAATTAAGGTTTAATTGATTTAATTTAAAGTCAAATTAAGGCCTAAATACCTAAAATTAATTAAGGATTTTATTCTTTATGTATTCCTCTCATCAAGATGAATCCACAGAGCCTAAGTTTGCATTTTTTGGATTTGTATTTAATTTTTTATGATTTTTTAAATTTTTTGTGATTTTAATTAAATGTTTAATTAATCAAAAGGGAATTTCATGTTTTAGAACCATGGGTTAATGCGGCAGCTTGCATGATACCATCATCACGTGGCAAGGCATGATTTAGTCATGCAAATCCCGCATGGCATCCCCACAAAGTAGTGCTCTATGTGGTCGAAGATCGGATGGTCCCGATTCATTCTATAGATTCTTTAAGGGGTAAAATCAGATCGTCCGACTAAATCACGATCGTCCATTCCAAATAGTAGGATTGGGCGACAGAGATTAAATCTCATAATTGTATGGAGAGAGGTAGACACCGTCCATCATTTTCACCAAGATTTTGGCAATCGCTAGAAAATTTTGACTCATTTTTGATTGCAAATGATCAAGGATCATTTTACAACCCATCTATGCAGTTTGATCCACTTGGGGATCAATATTAATTCAAGAAGTGCCAAAATTGAAGGCCTAAAGGATCGGTGGTGGAGTGTACCTCATTTCCAATTATCACTAGCAGTGGGATCAACTCCATTAGCTTCGTCTCAATGTAAAGAAGGTGTATATGCTGTTTGGCTTGCCTCCCCATGAATTTCTCTCTAGACCAAGGTCAGATAGAATTTCTGGTGGCTTTGGCCATTCTTTGACTCATCGTCGATAAGAGATGAGGTGGAAATTGTTTGAGGTCACCTCGACCTCTAAAATGTGTTGTAATGTTCAATTTGATGTGGGAGAGCCTCCCTTGGATTTCACCATTGATGGGGCTCGGATTCTATTTGTTTTCTAGCATGTCGGTGGTGAGGAGTCAGGGGAAGGGTCTATTTCTTCATCTCCTACCTTGGTGAACAAATTGGAATGAAAAGAGGGAGGGAATTGGCCTTCCCTCCCCTCTTTCCATGCTTGGTCGAGAGGCATCTTTATGGCCTTTAGGTGGTAGAATTTCATCCACTGGCAGAGGCAAGACCATCCAAGGGGTGGATTTAATCCCCATTAGCCTTGTGAGCAAGTTTCGATCATGGAATGGAAGGGAAGAAGGCAATTACCCCATTTTTCTTCCTTGGCTTCTCCTTGGAGGAGGCCAAATTCCTTTTGGCTTTTAGCTTGGTGGCCTTCAATTGATTGGAATCAATCCAATCTCTTGAAGACAATAGGTGGAATGAGGTATATGGAAGAGGGCAAATGAGACTTGCCTTCTTTTCTTGAATTTTCAAGTCCTCTCTTCTCATAATTCCACCACTTTAATTTTTATTTATTTTTTATGGTTTATGGCATCACCATCAAAGTCTTTAGACCAGTATGTGGTAGCCTATCTCAAACTCAAATGAATTTGAGGAAGTCTAAACCCATTTGACTTGGATTGGAAATTTGAATCTAAACCAAGTATTTAGATTCAAAGTGCTTGGTTTTAATTTAATTCTTTCTAATTTTAGATTCAATCATCTTTAATTGATGATTGATTGGGTGTTGATTGAATTAATTCATTTAGATTTTAATTAATTTGGATTTCATTTAATTTCAACCCATTTAAACTTAAATTGGTTAACTTTGATTCCAACAAGGTTCAAATGACCAATTTGACTCAATTGGATTGGGTTTGAACTCCAATCATGCTTGATCACATGTGCGAGATGATTTAGAGTGATTGATTTCATTTAATTTCAATTAGATTTCAATTTGAACCCATTTGACCCAAAGTGGGCTTAATGGGTTAAACTTGGGTTTCATTTGGGTCAAATGACCAATTTGACCAAATTAGGCCCAATGATGGGTTAGATTGTGTTTAATTATCATTTCCAAATTATTTTGAGCAACCGAATTGAATTGATTTTAATTTTATTTGGGTTTGAACCCAATAGGACCCATTTAGGTTCGTTTAGACTAAGTAGTCTAATTAACCCAATTAAGGCCTAAATGAATTCAAATTCCTTTAGATTTATGATCAAACATGCTTATTTTATTAATTAAAACATTTGGAATGACTTAATTAGGTCAAAATCTTGGTGGGACCCCACCTAAGTCAAACCTATGTCAAATGGATTGACTAGATTTGACTTCAATTTGGTTTTGGATTTGTTCCTTTATTTTAATTTGATTTCATTTTTATTTTTTTAGATTTGATTTGACTTAATCCAAATTTTAAAATTGGGTTAAGTCCATCTAAGCCCTTAAGGTTAGATCAAACCCAAGGAGGGTGCACTAAGTCACTAAGTATAGTGTCCTTAGTAGTGAATTAGGAGATTTCTATTTAAAATTAGAAAATCCTAATTACTAATTTTAAAATGGTATTAACCTTACCAAAAATGAGGTCAACAGCCCTTTCTTCACACTCGCCCAGATAGAGGCAAATCTTCTCATATAAGATGGGTTGCTAAGATTTATCTAACGGACGAGTGATCTTTTTTGTATTTGCACTATCTAAAGTGACTTTCTATGAATGGATGATTCACTTGGATAGGTTCTGTCCCTTATCATTATATCCTTACATTTGTTCTTCACGATCTCCAAGCACTTGCTGATCTCACTCTTGTATCTTAGGTATACATTTAGCTCCCGATTTCTTTTACTCTTTTTAGAGTCGACTCAAAAAATAGAAAACTAGAAAAAGAAGATTAATCATGCATTCAAGCATATTTTAAAAATTTTATATTCATTTATATTTCACTTGTGATTTAACTCTTCTTTTGGCACTTTTCCCATAGTCTAGGCTATAGAATGAAAATTGATCATCAGTTCCCAAATTTCTTGTTGTATTTTATAATCAGGATCATTCTTGTATTCTTTTGCCAAGTTTCTTTTTCCATAAAATTGAATATTTTCCATGGATTCCAAAAAAACCTTGAGGAGATATTAATCTTTCTGTGCTCTGGTCTAGACTTCTAAAAAAGAGAAAGAAGAGTAAAATGTTAATGGAATTTATAGTTGCTCTTTCATCTGAGGTAAGTGTCTCTGTCATTGATTTTCCTAGTATGGGTAGTGTTGAGGACTCGTGGGTGGAAGCGAGTGTTCCTATTGTAGCTAGGAGAGTGTGACAAGTATCGTACAACCATCTTCTTCCCTTGGTATGAAGAAGATGCCTAGTGCTTAGGGACACAATAAAGGTGAGAGGGAAAAGGAAGAGGTTTCTCTTATGTAGATGTTGAATGAATATTTTGGTTTGTGCTTTCCACTTTATGCTAAGCTAATAAAGATCATGAATCATTCTAGGTTGGTACTCACTCATGCATTACTAAATTCGATCGCTAGTATCACCACCTTTGTCATCTTCTTAAGGAGGAGAGGTTGATTTGGAGTTTACCTCTTTTCCACCACATCTTTTTGATCAAGCATCACAAAAATTATATAGTCCAATTCTCAATGGTTTTTTAGAAGATTATAGTTTGCTTAATAAAGTTAGTAAATGGAGTCACAAGAATTATAAATCTTTTCTATCAAGTCTACTTTTTCAAGTGCTCAGTATGAAGGATTGTGCTGATTGAGCCCATTCTTTTCATGGTGAGTAAGGTAGTGATTCTTTTGGAAACTATTGAGGAGAATGAAATCTCAGCCAAGTTGAAGAAGAGAAGGCTAAGCATTCAGTTATATCTTCAGTTCGACGAGATCCATGAATTTCTCTTTAATGTGTACTTGTCTCTTATATATATATATATATATATATATATATATATATATATATATTATATTACCTTTGACTCACTTATATTACTAATTAATACTCTCTTCTTTATAGCTGAAGCTATTTCTATGCCTTTCCCCACTGACTTTGAGGTAATCAAGTCCATGGATGAGTACGAGGATGAGAAAGGTGTTGGCGAGTCTACTACTACTAAAGGTGCCTTCGAGAAGTCAGCTGATGTATCAAAGCCAAGTTTAACTCACAATAAATTCAAAATGAGGTTGACAAGTGAAGCTTCTCATCCTTCACTAAAGAAGAAAAGTGTAAAGGGGAAAGAGCTAGTGGATAAGCTTGCTTATCTTATCATCTAGAAAAGTTATACCCGCTGACTTGTTTAATATTACAAGTGTGGCCTTTATGTTAGAGGAAAAGATTTTTCCTCTAAATGGATACACTTCTTGAGAAGGTTCTAAGGTAGTGATTACCTTATACAACAATGACTATCTAGGCAATGGTGTGACAATTGACTTAGAAACTTACCAAGAGGTTTATTTTTACTATGAAGGATCTCTCAGTTGTCAAGTTGGCACATCACTTGGAGTACATTTATTGGCAAAATAAGAGTACATGCATCAGTAAAACACTATGTTTGAGTAAACTATGATGCAAGATGGAATAAAGTGGTATAAGAAAGAAAAGGAGTAAGTATCATTGGAGCTTACTTGCTTATCTATAGATAATAATGAGGAGAAGAGCAAACTTTTTTATCTTACATATGAGCTACAAAAGAAGGAAGCAAGCTTTTTGGCTTCTTTGATTCTAATGAATATAAGAACTTGCTATATAGAAGTTTAGATAAGGTGCAGAGTTCATTATCACCAAATTGGTGAGACCTAGTCAAGTCAATGTTAAATTCTAGGACTCCGACAACATGCTTGCCTTGTCAGAATCAGACTCTTAGATGGCTGATAAGGTAGGGAACACTATTAATTCTTTTTTTCATTTTTACTTGTAAATATTTCTCTCTTTTTATTTGTCCCTACAAGTTAGAGAAGTGATACATAAAAATTTTTATCACTCACTACTTGCCTTTATACTTCAACTTTCTTTTAATGATAAGTTTTCATCAATCTATCATGAATGTACTTACGTGATTGAATATTTAAATTATACTCACAAAATTTTTAAGTTGTGTTTGTTGAGAAATTATAAGCACTTCATACTATACTTATAGCATATTCTTTGAATGTATTCACTTAATAAGTTTATTTGACTAGTCACTTTTACTTACTTCATGATTTATGGGGGAATATATTATTACTAATTGCACTAGGTGTTTGTCTTAATCGCCAACCACAAAGTGTTGGTCTTAGTTGTTAACCATGGAGAGTTGGTCTTTAGTCACAAACTATAGGTGTTGACCTCAATTGCCAATCACAGAGAGTTGGTCTTTATCACCATCTATGGAGAGTTGGTATTTTGTTTTCAACTACAAGGTGTTGGCCATAGTTGCCGATCATGGAGGGTTAGTCTTTAGTTACCAACCATGGGGAGTTGATCTTTAGTTGCCAACCATAGGGTGTTGGTCTTTAATCGCCAACCATGGGGAGTTGGTTGTTAGTTTCCAACCACGGGGTGTTGGCCTTAGTCATCAACCATGGAGTGTTGGTCTTTAGTTACCAACCAATGAGAGTTGGTCTTTAGTTACCAACCATGGGGAGTTCTTAATTGCCAACCATGGAGAGTTGGTCCTTAGTTGCCATCTTTTGGGAGTTGATCTTTAGGTTTCAACCATGGGGAGTTGGTTTTAGTCATCATCCAAGAAGAGTTGGTATTTAGTTGTCAACCACGGTTGGTCATATTCTCCAACCATGGAGAGTTGATTTTTAGTTTCCAACAATGTGAGTTGATCTTTAGTTTTCAACCATGGGAGTTTGTCTTTAGTATGGGTTTCTTTATCATTTTTTGAAGCAATTAAAGTGAGCAAGTGTTCATAGTTTAACTTGAGATATCAGATAAACTTTAGTATTCTAGGGCTAGTAGTGGTGCACCAAATTTTTGGTTTCTTTATTTGGGATATATGTGGCTCATCAAATGGTCCTTTCGGGCCAGAAATGGCAAGTTGAGTGATATGAGTTGACACATAGGTCTTGACTATTTTAACTTAATTTATTATTATTCACCAAGTGACTTATGTTTACTTCATGGGCCCCACCTCATATGAGATTGATTTTGATGATAACAAACACATGTTCAAATGCTACTAATCAAGTTAAATTCAAGTGTGCAAGAAAATTCTTCAACTCTAAGTTCTTTAGTCAATTTAGGATGCTAAAGTGATTAGACTTGAACTGGGTGGGAATTTTTATAGTATTAACTATTTTAAGGCAAATAAAAATCTAACTAAAATAAAATAAATCATTCATTTCAAAAAAAAAATTAGAATTATTCAGAAATTCTACATTACATATTTACAACTATTCATTAAATTATTCATTTTGGATAATGTGAACTAAATGCTTAAACCTTGTTCCAATTATTGTGCTCTCATGCAAGTTAAATTAAGCTTACATTTCATTAAATTATTTCCAAGCTTAGTAATATTCATTATCCATTTATCCAATGCTTATATCTAAATTATCCAAAAATTACGTAATGTATTATTTTTCTCTCTATTATCCCAATTTTCTCTCTCCTATCCTATCGATCATCCAAACCCTATTTGGCTGAATTTTTTCATGATTATTTGCAAAATAAATTATGTGAGAGCTATTCAAATTTTTTTATCTTTTTCTAAATTAAAAAAATTTATTTATTTGAATATTTAATTTGAATTAGTTTGAATTCAAATTGATTATTCTTTTGCTTACATATGCTAATTTGAACTTAGCTCTTTATGGAATGTTTGTGGGTGATCATATGCTACTCTAATTGAGCTAATTTTGAATTAATTTGAGTTTATTTGAGTTAATTCAAATTCAATTAAAGTAAGCCATGGAATTATCCTCTTTCCTTTTATATAAATTTTATTTTTGGAAATTTCCTATGGCCATCCATACCCTTAATTAAATTCAAATTAATCACATGATGAAAATTGATTTGAATTCTTCTAAGATCTGATTCATCATTATTTAATTTAAATTAAGTACATTAAAATAAATTTAATCTATTTTTGGAATGTAGCTTGGCCGACTTTTAATAATTCATTTGGATTTAATTTAAAATGTTCTAGAATCATATCTTTCCCTCTTTCATTCAATAAAAATAAATTGATTGAATATTCAATGATATTGCATCGAATACTAATTGAATCCCAGAATGGAATTTCTTATGGCTGACCCTATCTATTACTTAATTTAATTAATCAATTTTGATTTATTGCCCTCTTTACTTAGCTGATTAATGATATTGTGCTTCATTTGCTAATAATTCAAATTCACCCACTTTTTTCTCTCTTTCTCTCTTTCTCTCTCTCTCTCATGGCTGACCCACATGCTAATTAACCTTCAAATTAATTTGGAGATCTTGTCATGAGAGGAATTTGTATAAAACTAAAATTTTTAATGATAAAGCTGTAGAGAAATAAAACAACAATTAACAACAGTATATAAAAGTAAAGTGTAGAAAATAAAGAAAGAAAACATAAATATTTTTACGTGGTTCGGCCAAACCCCAAAAATTAGCCTATGTCCATGCTTAGCAACCCAAGCTAGGAATTCACTAAGTTAAAATGATATTACAACAAATCTTTCGTACTCTCCTTCACAGGCAAGTACAACCCAACATCATAATTTTCTTAACGGCAAATACAACCCAAGAACGTTATTTTCTTAATGGGAAAGCACAACCCAACAACGTACTCTCCTTAACGGGCAAGTACAACCCAATAATAAAATAAGAAAAAGGAGAAAGAATGTTCTAACTCTCAATTTTAAAATAATTTTGCTCTCACAACCCAACTACAACAATATTAAGGCAAGTGAATTAAGAGGAATGAAAGATAGCTCACTTTAATTGATATTTAAATTTGAACAATAATTAAACTTGAAAAATACATATATGATATAAATGAATCTTTAAAATATTTGACATGAATATGATAACTTGAAATCAAGGTGATTTAATTTATGATTTAAAATATAGCACAATAATAATTTGAAACTTGAATCAATCACTTGTTAGAAAGAGACTTAAAGTTTTCCAAAAAAAAAAAATCAAATAAAAATGAAATCTTAAATCATGTAAACTCAAATGAAATCTCATTTTAAAAAAATTATTTTTTATTTTAAAGGTGAGATGATTTAGATGTAATAAAACATGATACTCATAAGTATGTTATATGAAATAATCACAAAGGCAATAATCTCTCTTTAGAACATGTAGGAATAATGAAGAGAAAATAACTTGCAATAATACCCTTTAATTCATCAACCATGAGGCTTTCAGCAAACTTGAGAAAGTATATAAATAAATAAGTTAAGCACAAAAGAAATTGACCAAATGCACAAGAAACTCAATCCAAGAAGGAGAATAAGGTCACTTAGCATGTAAAATCACAAACTAGAATAAAAGCACCTTGTTAAGCTTTTGGCCACAAGGAAATCCACCGATCCTGCAAGTTCTTTTGTGCAATCCTCGAGAAACTCACTTGTAGGTTGGAGGATGGAAAAAGATGAAGAAATTAGCACTTGATTCACCAAGAACAGATCTCCAAAGGTTTTGCCAAAATTCGGCCAAAATAGAGTTTTTCTAAGAGAGATTTTTCCAAGAAAAGTTATCCTAGTCTAAGAAACATTATTTATAAGACAAGGGGTCATGAGGTTCGGCCAAGTGAAAGAAAAATAGGAGGGAAACACATTTGGAATTAATTTAAACATAAACCAATCAAAATAAAAATAAATGGCATGAGATAAAAAATCGGCCAAAGAGAAATAGGAGGGAATTTAATATGTAAGTTTGGTTTAATTAAAAATCAGTTTGAAATTTAAATTATATAAGATGGATTTAATCCAAAGAAAGGAAGAGGGAAAGTTTAATTAGTAAGTGATTCAATTTGAATCAATTAAATTAAGTTAATTTAGCATGATGAAGAAAATCAATAAAAAGGGTGATATGGAAGGAAAATTAATTTAGAAAGAGATTTAAATTGAATCAATTCACCATATGACCTAATTTCTGATGTAATTAAGAATTTAATGCTTACGTGGGTAAGCTAAGAGATAGCAAGAGAGAGGAGAGAAGAGTTTGAATTATTATCAAACAAGTCATGACACAATTAATTGTCCAAGTGAAAAAGGGTATAATTCAAATTTTGATTAATATAAATTAAGCATGATATATGATCACCCAAAAAGGAAGTTTCCCTGATGGGATTTAATTTGTATTTAATGCAATATCATGGAATATTCAATCAATTCATCTTGATTGAATGAAGGCAGGAAAGAGATAACATACAAGCCTTATTTTAAAAAATCCAAAGAATTTTCAAAAATTCAACTAAGCCAAATTCCTAAAATAGATTAGAATTTGTTATAATGTACTTAATTCGAATTAATTGATGATATATTAGATCTTAAGAGAGTTTAAATCAATTTTTATTAAGAGATTAATTTAAATTTGAATAAAGATATAGTTGGCCAAAGGAGGTTTCCAAAAATAGAATTATATAAAAGGAAAGAAGATAATTTCATGGCTTATTTTAATTGAATTTGAATTAACTCAAATAAATTAAAATTAAATCAAATTAAATCATCTATATTAGCATATGATCAACCACATAACATTCCATAAAGAGGAGAGTTCAAATTTGCATATGTAATCAAAGGAATACTTAATTTGGATTTAAAATAATTCAAATTAAAGATTCAAATAAATGAATTTTTTAATTTAGAAAAATGTGGGATAATTATGGAAATAATTTGAATAACTCTCACAGATTTTATTTAAATATTTAGGATGAGAGATAGGATAGGAGAGAGAAGACTAGGACAATAGGAGAGGAAAATAATACCTTGAATAATGATTGGTTAATATCGATTCATGCATTGAATAAATTGTTAATGAACATGCCTAAGCATGAGAATAATTTAATTAAATGTGAACTTAATTTAAGTTGCATGGAAGTACAATAAATATAACAAAGTTTATGCATTTAGTTCACATTATCCAAAATGAATAATTTGAAGAATAATTGTAAATATGAAATGTAGAATTTATGAATAATTCTCAAATAAATTATTTTGAAATGAATGAATGATTTATTTTATTTTAATGAGCTTTTCATTTTCCTTAATATAGTTAATCATAGAAAAATTTCCACCCAGTTCATGTCCAATAGTTTAGCATCTTGAATTGACTAAAGAACGTGAATTAAAGAATTTTTCCTGCACACTTGAATTTAACTTGATTAGTAGCATCATCTATATATACCATCAATACAAATCTAAATTAAGAATGAAAATAATCATGATTAATATAAATAATTTATCCTGCAAAGAGATAATTAGTTCTTATTATACAAAATTTGTTATCGTCAAATCAAACAGTGAGATATACAAGGTGTATAGTCAATAATTTCCCCCTATTTGATGATGACAAACCATTGTTGGTGTGAAGGGTAATTATAATGATAAAAAGATGTTTCTCCCCCTCACTAAATGCTTATGTGAGAAATTAAATATCTAACCAACATCATTTGTGACATACACTAACATCAATATTTCTCCTGCTTTTGACATCATCAAAAGGTTCGCAATAAAATAAAAGTTGGTCATATCAGTAAATTTTTCTCCCTTAAATAAGTACAAAAGTAAATTAAGCATTTGATGAAATAAATTAAAGATTAACAAGCTTGATATTCTCCTCTTATTTAATATAATCTAATATATATATATATATATATATATGAAACTTACTTGAATAAATATGTAAATTGAGAAAAATATCATATGTGATAAAAATATACAATTTAACATATAAATGATACAAACATGTCTCTAAAATAAAACTTTAGCAATATTTGAACCAATTTGATATTCTGCATTTATTCATTCAAAATGAATAATACTTTGAAAGAAATGACAACTTAAGATACCAACCGAAATTATCTTATCATCAAATCAAATGTGATTGTATCAAATGCTAATAGAAGAATAAATGGTAAAAATTATAGACTTGCATGAATAATAAAGATAGATATTATTCAAGAATTTCTAATCATGTAAAATAATAAATAAATCTAATTTTATATTTATTTCAAATTAATGCATACAAGCTAATTTATTAATCATATCCCTTTTTTAAATAATAACATCTAATGCCAATTAATAATCATGAACGATATATAGAAATAATGAGTTTCAAATTAAGCATATTAAGCTATGGATCACAAAACATATGTTGAATAAGCATGATTGTAATCAATAGACTAATAAAAATCACAAATTATTAAAGGGGGTAAATGAGATCAAATCAAGTATAAAGTTATGCTAATGTTAATCATATAAATTAATTGATCTCCAAATTAGAAAACTAAACAAGTTTATGATTGTTAAAATGTATACAAGGTGTATTTTGAATTTACTTATTATGAATTTTAAAGAATTTAAAATTATGAATACAAGTCATGATAAATAAAATCATCTATTTGCAAACCATCATATAACTCATAAAATCCATGAAAATGTTAAAGTCACAATAAACTAAATAATATGTGAAATTTATAGAGTTTGCAAGAATATTTTCAAGTTATGTTTTGAAACTATTCATTCAAAAAACAATAGAACATGAAGCTTATAAAGATTAGTTAAGCATGAATGAAACATAACTAATCTAAGGATCTAAATATATGTATGGAAGGTATTAATGTACAATACAAAATACTTTACCTCATACCATTCCATCTTGTATACCTTTGTAATTTAATTTTGCTTTCGTATGCCTGAATTGATGACTTGTCTTCACCGGTCCTCCATGAAGACAAACCTACAATATAATCACATTTTATAGATTTTGGTATCCAAGCAACCTTGGATACTTTAACATTAGTAGAATTATAAATACTTGCATAAGTTGATGATGGGCAATGCAAACTAGTTCCTTTAGAAATCCAAATGTATGAAGATAAGGATCTCCTAAATGAACAAACATATGAAACATGGCCATGCCTGCAACAATAAGTATAAGAAACATTGGCAAAGCATGTATAAATGAATTAAAACTTCTAGGTTTAATTTTAATGAATGAACTAGCATGCTTGTGAGATGTACAATTAGTTAAAGCATGTGAATAACATGAATATTGCTTGCAAGACATGGATGAATTTGAATGTAAACATGTGAGCAATTAGAACTTGTAGAAGATAAAGATATGTCATTTAATTTTTTTTCTAATATTAGTATTCTAAACAAATTTAAAACTATTTTCTCTTACTAGATAATAACTTTTTTTTTTAGCCCTTAAAAATTTATTTTGGAAATAAGCTCATCATGACAACAAGATGTAGATAAATCACTTAAGAAATTTAACTTTTAATCATATCATACTTTATTTTAGAAATAAAAATTCATCATGACAGTGTCAAGATTTACTTTAAAACTTATAGATTTTTTTAAATGTATTATAAACATCCACTAATTCATCAAAGACATGAAACATTAAATGTATTTATATGAAGCCATTCCACTAAAACTTTTAACATATAGGACACCTCCAAATTTTATTATAGCTTTTTTTGTCACCTCCTATATTATCTATTGTCCTTTCTAGTCAACTCATATAATATAAATGGCACAAAGTCATATGAGCTATTTTATTTATTTGGCATGCTTCAAATTGCAGCCAAACAAATAGTTTTATTTTAAAAAATTTCACTACATCACTTTACATAATAAGTTAATAATTCAATTGCCAATGGTTTAAGAAATTATCATCAAAATTCTAAAATTAAATTTCTCTTACATTAGAATTATACTTCGACACTCAAATTTTCTCTAAAAATCCTATCAATGATATGTTTTACAACAAAATAAGAAAATGCATTCAACCAATTTGTATGCAGATCACATGAAAAAGGCCAATAATTTCCTCTTTAGATCAAACAGACCCTCCATGATAATCAAAGAAATTTGGCCAATAACGAGCCCGTGGGAAAGGCGAAAGGCAAATTGTCTATGGAGAGGCGAAAGGCGCTGGCGGAAGTTGATTAATGGCATGGGAAAGAGGATTCGAGCCCGTGGGAATGAGGGATTGAGCCGGCGGGAATAAATTGGATGTTTTCGAGAAAATCTCAAACGGAATTTTAGCCAAAAATTCCGCCACAAAATCCACTTATGCAATTACTTTTTTTATGCCAATATTAATAATTATAGATATAAAAAGACAAAAAAAATAAATAAATTTATTAATAATGAAAAAACTAAAAACCCAAAACCAAAAAATAAAAAATAATGTTTTTTAAATTAAATATAACTTATACTGAATTAAATTTAAACCAAAATGGTCAAACTAAAAAAATCCGCCGGATAAAAACTTGTATTAAATTAATCAAAGTATAATTTAAATTAAAATTAAAATATCAAATTGATTTTGATCGGATTAAAACTAAAACATAAAATAAAACAAAGGGAGGGTGTACTTTTATCTTTCCTTTTGATCAATTTAAGACTACGACTAGGGTTATTTTTATTCATATTCGTCGAAGTTTCTGCCCATTACACTGCATTTTTAACAGCTTACATTGACAAAATATCTAGCAAATAATTAAACAAAATAAAATGGGCAGCTAGGTATCTTTGAAGAGTTATTAATTAATTTTCATGTATTTTGTGCATGCACTACATATGTTTCGATAATATCATATTTTTATCGTCATCAAAATTATCTTTCTTTTAAGTCCACCAAATTGATCACCTGGCTTGATTCAATCTTGATAAACACACATGAATTGCATTATTTTTTTAGTTGTCACATTTTTATATTAACTTCTAAGCTTACACTAGACAACTAATTAAATCACTTCATGGTGGTTGAATCATCAGGCAAACAAATAATTAACACAATTGATCAGTATTTATCACATTACATCATATAGTTTAGCCTTATAAAGTAGGCTAATATATTAGTAGCTTTTTTAAACTAGATCACATACTTTATAATTTGAATTAGTCTAGAAAATATAAATATGGGGTGATTTATCATTAGATCCATTCAAATGATTATTATAATCAATATATATCAGCCATAGCTAGGAAATCTTACCATTCATTCATTCTTTCAACTGATTGTGCTACATTTACTCAGACTCATCCTTGCTAAGACACACCGCATCTATCTAGAAATTTTATATGTTTATTTATGCAAATCATATTTTCTTAAATAATCCTTTCTTATATTATCACTAAGCCAAATATGTTCATAGAGTTAATTATGTCTAAGTGAGCCATATCCACCATGAAAACTCATTCTTCTTCCCTTTTTATGTTAGAGCTACTTGAATCTTTATTTGTAACAAAATAGAACATAAATGCAAAAAGTCAAATTTTCTTAGGTAGCTTCTTACACACACACACACACACACACACACACACACACACATATATATATATATATATATATATATATATATATATATATAATGAACATTAAATGACTAAGAAGAACATGTTAGATATGTTTAAACATTCCTTCCTAATTATGTGATTTAGGCATTTATATGCTTATCTTCAAGTGAGCTAATTCCACTTACATATTGATATATCTCTAATATCCACTTAATAGTCCTTGGTGTATTTGTGGACCATATTTACTATGGTATTTTTTATGCATCAAGAGGTCCATCATATTTAGTCATTTAATGTTCATTAACATATAAGCAAACCACATGAGGTTTAAATGGTGAGATTATGGATTAGGAATGAGCTTGGGCTCAAATATGTTCCAAGCACTTAATCAAGCTTCTAGGATTGTGCATATCAATTTAAGTAGACTAATAGTGGCCATGATTTAAGCTTGAAGGCTTTAGGTAGCTCATTATTATTACTGCTTGTTGACCTTGTTTTTTAATGAGGGTTAATATGATCTTTAATTCTAGTGATTAGGACACATAATCTTAGATTAGGAGCTTCTTGATTAGGCACTTAGGACACTATATTAAGCTATCTTAGTGAACCCCTTTAGGATTTTTCCTAACCAAATAGGATTAGGTGAACCTAATTCAAACTCAAAAAAAATAAAATCAAATTCAATCAAACACATTTTAATTAAAATCTAAAATCCAATTAAGCTTAAAACAAGGTAATTGGGGTGGTCAACCCAATTAACTTACTTCAGCTTAAAATTACCTAAACCTAAAGAAATTCAAATAAAATCAAAATAAATTGAAATCAAACTAACCAAAAAACATAAAATCAATGCATGAACATTAATGAACCTAAAAATAAATACAAATGAGGTTCAAGATGGTTAATCATGCCATTTAACTTAAGGTTGACCTATGTGGGTTCCATTAGGTCAAAGGTCAAATCACTAAAATTTGACCAAATTAAATCATTATAAATACATATAATTATCAAATAAACTTCTGTAAACATAAAAATAAATGAATCTAAATCTAATAAAGTCTCAAATGGGCTAATTAGATCATTTGGTCTAAATGAACCCAAATGAGCCTTATTGAAAACTAAATAAAAATTAAATAAAATTAATTCAAATAAAAAATCTAAAATAATTTTTAAATCATAATTAACCATGATTCAACCACTTAATTAGACTAATGTGACCAATTTGATCATTTAAACCCAATTAAATCCATGTTGACCCATTAAACCCAATTTGGGTCAAGTTGGGTTTGAATTCAAAATCAACCTTAAATGAAATGAAATTAATTAATTTAAATTATCTCAAACACTTGATTAAACACAATTAAAATCCAAATTCATTTTAATTGGGTCAAATTGATCATTTGACTCAATTGAACTCAACTTACCCATTTAAGTCAAAATGGGTCAAGTTGAAACAAAATCAAAATCAATTCCAAATCCAATAAAATCAATCAATTTCAAACATCATAAATAATAAAACAAACATAATTGGAACTTAATTTAAAATCTCAAAGTAATCAACTGAGCTAAGAGATCCAATTTGAATCATCTTTAATTGGATGGGTCAAACTAGCTTATGTTAAATTAAAACCCCTAGATTAATTGGCCTCTAAGCTTTCCCATGAGAAATTAGGCATAATTATAACTTAAATATAAAATTAATTATCAAATAAATTAACCAAAATTAGTCCAAAAGAAAATGATAATCAAATGGATCAAACCTAAGTACTTAAACCCAAGTCTAACTCAAATGAACTTGAGTTTGACTCATCATTCACCTTACCTTTAACTTGGGCAGTAAGATATCAATCCAAGAGGCATTGGGGTGGTGTCATTAAGCTAAAAGATGGCATGGAGGATGAAGTGTAGCTATGGGTGGAAAGAATACTAAGTCATATGAATAAGAAGCCAAAAACCATTCTCCCTTCCTCCATATCCTTCCCATTCCTCATCCAATTGACTTGAACCCATTTCTAATTAAGTAACCACCATTTTAGGGAAGAATCCCAAGGTGCTAATCACCAAGGAAAATTCCCATTTTAATTCACCATGGATGGCTCTTGGCCATATATGAAAAGAGAGAAAGGAGAGCTTCTCTAGGCAATCTAATCATTCACACATGTTCTCGAGGTGAAGAGAAGAATAACCAACCCCTTCCTTGGATATCCCGTCGCTAGCAAGCCAGATTTCAACCAAATCTGCTAGCATAGAGGCGGAGCTCGGCATCTATATTGATTGGTGAGAAGGCAACTCGATTCCTTTTCCCAAAGGTTCACCACAGCCCAACGAAGGTGCTTGAAGCATTTCCATCGCCAAGGATTGAAGTCGATGAGGTATGCATCAAAACTGACCACCCCTTAGCTTTGATTTGGCCCTATATGAAGAGAATTTTATTTCAAGCAAGATTAAACTGTATAGATATGTTGTAATTAAATCCTTGATCATTTTGTATTTAAAATAACAGAAATTTTCCCTATGGATTACCCAATTTTTCCCTTTAAAGGCGGACATCCTACGATTCTCACCGATGAGAACACAAAAAAAATTTGAGCTATTTGATCCTTCTTTTTGGAATGAACGACTTTGATCTAGTTGCACTATTTGATTTAAATCCCTTAAGAAAAGGTGGGTTAAATCTTAGCCATCTGATTTTTGATTGAACGACCATAAATGATCTTGCAATCTCTGCCATTTTTGAGCTAGATTCATGTGTATCTAGCTAGCCTAGTTCACAATGTGCCAAATGATGCCTAGTCAATCAGCATATTAACTATGAAATCAAGGTTTTTTCTAATTTAAAAATTGCAAAAAAATGTGACAAACTTCAACAATTCATAAAAAAAATAATCAGCTGAACAAATACTAGTAATGGCTCCATGGATTCATCTCAGTGAGAGGAATCTATTAAACCCAAAATTCACAAATTTTATTGGGTATGTTTGGTTTAATTTGAGTTTAATAAAAAATAATCAATCCTAAATTAAACTCAAACCATTAATCTAATAAATTTGAAACTTTGGGAGTTGAAATTAAGACTAAAACACACTTTAGATAAAAGTTTAGGGATCTATTGATGATTGAATTAAGGGATTTAAAATTTCTAATCCCAAAGCCTTAATTTAATAAAATAAAATAATAATAATTCAAAAAAATTTTAAAAAATTATGGAACCACTTCAAACATCATAATAAACATCAATGAGTCTATGTAAAATATTAATGCTCTCTGAAATTTAATAAACTTTAAAATGACTAAATTAGGTAATTAATTGAATTAAATAATTAAATTACTTAACCTAAACTTTGAAAATTCATTGTAAATAAACCAAAAATCTAAAAATTTTAAATAAACCTCTATAGATTCATTTTCTAGAGAGAAATTTAAAAAAAATTAAAACCACTAATTAATTCCTTCTACTTTAGGCTTAATTTTAGTTTCATTAAAATAATTTAAATCTTAATTAGTCATAAAATACACAACTGATTAAGATGAAATTTTAGAAAAATTAAATTGGTAAAGAACCCCACTTGCCATAACAAGTTCAAAGCTAAATGACCTCTAGATTAGAAGTTGTAGAATTTCCAATCCCTAGGTCAATTTAAATGAAATAATAAATCAAAACCTTATAAAAATTTATGAAGTCAACTTAAAATATTTTCATTAACATCATAACACCTAAAGAAAATTTCTTAGCTCTATGAGGTTGAGGAATCTAATTAATAATGCATTTTTTGTTTATGAAATGTTTAGGAATATAAAATTAATCAAACCTTAAACTATTAAAATGATAAGTTTATAATAAATCATTTAATCAATTAAAAATCAAAACTAATCAACCTCTGAACTTCATACATAAATAAGAAATTCATTAATATTAAAATTACTTTAAGTCTAACAATATTTTTAATTGAAAGTCATAAATTAAATTAAGAAACATTAATAAAATTAAAGGAAATAAAAGAAGAATAAATCTTAACCATATTTAAAATCTAATTTCAAAAGAAGAATTGAATATTAATCAAATCAAACTTAACTTAAAGTAAACCATTGAAATTAATTTAAAAGAGGTTAATTAAAATACTTAGCTTCATAGTTTGACTCTTAGAATGGATTTTTATCTTAAAATGAAATTCTTATTTTAGTAGGACTTAGGATGTTGAATAAAATGGGTTCCTCCAAAAATGTAAATTTGAAATGGAAATAAAACCATAAAATCATTTAACCATTTAAATTGAAACCATCCAATAGTAAATTAAATAAACTTTGAGCTTAAAATCAAATTCAAATTAAAATATGGCCTAGTATAGTCATACCACATAAGCTCCTCCTTCACATACTAGATTATTAGGTTGCCAACTCTAGACTTAAATTAAGTCAATGATCTATGATATTTTGTGATATGATATAGTATTTTTCTTATTTTATGGTGTCCTTTTTGGGACTGGATGGCTATCCGCTAGTTTGGATGTTAGGACATTCTTTTAAGACTAATGTTATTTTCTATAAGGGGTTGTGCTTAAAAATGACTGCTATAATAAAAATAAAATAAATGTTGTTTGCTTATATGTGTTGTTCAAGTCCTTATGCATAACCCAATAGGATGGGTGGGCTTGGTAAACACTGATGCCAAGCCTGCATGTTTGAAATATAAACTGCTGATGTATTGTATGTATTTCGTGACATGTTTTGTAGGGCTTAGGATTTTATTTTAGAATTTTAAAATATAGTTTGAGCCTAGAGTTAGGTTAAGATCTATGGGGTCTAGGAATAGTTGGAGCTGACTTTAACAGCTGGTAGTCCCCTATGAAGCCCATGAGGCCCCTAAAAATGGTGATAATCTTGGAGGAGACCCCAATAGATCAAAACTATTAGTTCTAGGCTGGGTTGTATAAAGGTAGAGCTCGGCTACCCAAAATTTTCTTTCTTCAAGGGTGTACAGTGGTACCTGGCCCCATTAATTTAATTTTTTTGGTTTTTTAGGGTCTACAAAAAAACTGCATGTTTTCTTATGTTTCTTTCTGTGATGTGTTTTGTGATGAAATGCTAGGCTCTTAGGGAAACAAAATTTTTTAATCCACTAAAATTAAACAACTTAAACATAGAATAAAAAATTTATAGCCTCACTTTAATTAAAGCCATATGAACAACTTAAAAGTAACTAGATATAATTTGCTATTACAAAATATAAGAGCATATTATTCATTCCTCTTGAATTGGGTGCTTCACTCATTGCATATAAGAGGGCGCCCAACCATTAAGTATGACCATTTTCTTGGTGAAGTGTGCCTTCTTGTTTTGATTTAGCCCATGACCATTTTTTAATTGCATATCATTGTAGGCATGAATTGCATACGTAGGCCTTAAAATAAATCATGATTCAAAATATATATAAAATAAATTTATTGCATTAGTTAAGTGCATGTGGTGTTTTAATTCGGATGCAGGGTGGACACCACACAGATCTTAGGGGGTACTTATTGAAGTGATCAGGTACGACATTAAAGTATGATGTACTATCTCAAAAGATTAAAATATCATCCTACAATAGACCTAATCAGCTAATAAGGAGCTGATAGGTCTTCATATAAACTAGATATCTTTCCCTAAATTTACATGGAAAATAAAAGTAGAGTTTATATTATGTTGGGTTTTTTAGATCCTTATGGAAGCAAGCTTCCATAGTTAACTACATCCTAGGAATTTGAATTTTCTAAGAATTCTCTTGATTAAAGTAGTCAATCATATCTCTAAAGATTTTAAGGCTAGATTATCAAAGGATTGAATATTTTTGGAAAATCAAGTGGGAAGGTTCAATTTGGAAAGGCTTATTTTGGATTCCAAAGGAAGATAAGTAGGGAGCACTTATGATATTAGGAAGCCTAATGAGCACTCCAATCTATCATGTGGTGAGGCTTTATATGTTTGAAAGAGAAAGTTTATTTTAATTTGAATTAGAATTTTAATAGATTGCTAGGGCTTATAATCCATCAACACAAGATTATAAAAATGTCTAAGAGGTGAGGATATATACTCATAGCCTGAAGGAAACAAATAACCTCAGAACCTAAATCTAGAGTACTTTAGCACAAGCTAAGAGTTTGACTTAAATCTAAACGGAAAAGGGGACATAGTAGTTTACCAAAGGAAGATAAACTCGTCCGACTCTTCTGGACTTACAACTGCCTAGGGTGGCCGCCAGTTAGCACCTCCTAAGATTCAAAATCTTGTAGGCCAGTCTTATGAAATTGCTAGATAGTTAACCTGTTGTTTAATTAGGAAGGAGAATATAGCCCTAAACTCACTCCCTAAGAGACTATATCATGATTGATATGAATTCATGACTTCGACTAAATGCAAAATTTTATAAAATTTTATATTATTTTGACACATTGATTTGGACAAAGGCTTGGAATAATTATACTTAAATGTATGATGAAATTGGATTATTGGATAAATTAGCAGGAGGATGTGTTCTCCATTATGAGAGATACCCTCACAGGTCAAGCATTATATTTATGAAAAAAAAAATAAGATAATATGCATGATATTGGAACATACATCATTCAGCTATGAGGTTGTTAAATTTTTTTAATTATCTTGATTATAGCCTAAGCTTTAAAGTGAGGTTATGAATTGTTTTAAAATTTGGTTATGAGTCATTAATTGGGGTAGAAAAATTAATTTTATTACTAAAGATCCCACCGCATCTAGGCCACATATTCAATCATAAATATTTAAGAAATTTATGAAAATCATACTATTTTTATTGTGCAAATTAAAAATATCAAACATACATTCATAAATTATCATGAAAGAATAAAAGATCGGTGCGGCCGTACCACCGTACACCCCGAAAAAAAGAAGAAATTGGATGGCTGAGCTCTACCCTTATACAACCCAGATTACAAGAGAATTTTTACAATTGAAATTGAATAGATACTATGGGGTCTTCACTCTTCATTCTTCTTTCTTCCATTTTGATTTGATTTTACTTTAAGGATTCATAAGGCCGCTTAGAACTTTACCTTCTAGCCATTGCTCATCCTAAACCACATAGCATTAATCCTAATCCCTATTGCAAACTTACATATTTGAAAAGTAAAATTTAACTACACCTACAAGACAGATGTTAGCTAAACATTTGTACCAACCCAAGCAGTTATATTATATAACTTGGACTTAGTATCCTGTACTTGAGTAACTGAACCCACCTATCCTAACATGGATTATGCTTAGGGGCATAAGTAACCTACAAGTAAAAGCATTTAAATTTATTTTAGCAGCCCCATTAGCATATTCCCCTACAAAAAATAGCATTAAGCTAAGAACAGCCTAACATTTAGTCTAAAATATTACATCACAAAACACAACATCATGACATACACCATCCTAACTTAGAGCTAGAAGTGGTGACTTAGCATTCTAATATGGCTTAGTGTGGTATGTCTTAGCTAGGCTTTGGAATTAAAATTATCTAAGTTTGGGATTATTTAAATTAACCATGAAGGATGGTTTCACTTTAAATTATTAAGGCGATTTATAAATTTTAATTTGTATTTTGTTTTGTTTCATTTGATATTCACTTAGCATCTAAATATTGTAAAGAGAAGAAAGAGGCTTAACCTCTTTCATCCCTATCTTAAGTTATTTTCTAAAGCATACTAATATAATTTTAGTTTCTTTTAATGAATGATTTATTGAATATTTATATTAATCCTATGTTTGAGTTAATCTTAAAAAATTCTATTTAACATGAAAGACATCTTAAGATTAATGAACTTGAATTACCATCACATAGATTATGTTGTACCATTTCTTTTCATCATTAATAACATGCATATGAATTTGAACTTAGAATACTTATACATGCAATGTATTTTGGCACACTCAAATGATTATGAATGCATGTATTTTTGGTAAAAAAGAAGAAGGATTTTCATTCTTTAATTAAATACACATACACATGTATTAAAGTTTTAAGCAAGTATGTGTCGTTGTTTAAACCAGACAAGTGAGATAATCTAAGTCCTCCTTAGGACTAATTAAAGCCTCATATTCCTTGGATGTCTTGACTATATACTTGTTATCTTAAATACATATGAATGTACACACAATTATGAGAATAAAAATCATGTAAAATATTGGATTTTAGTGAATCATTTATACATGTAAAGTAAAGATCTATCCAAATTCGAGTATAAGTACATATATGAATGAAATTTAAATAAGTACGTGTCTTTATTAACCAGGGAAGTGAGGTAGTCTAAGACTTTTGTAGGGTTACTTAAATCCTCATATTCTCGGGATGTCCAAACTATATACTTATTATCATTCAAATATATTTAAACCCATACATGAATCATAATGATAGAATAACACTTTGACATGTTTAAGTTATAAGCACATGAAAACATATATAATATTCATAGCTAATATCAATCTAACTTTCATTTATATTTAAAAATAATTTTGAAATTTATTAGTGATAATAGCCACACATATAATAGGATTATTCCAACACATGCAAGTCTACATAAATATATTTATTTGACTATTTGATTTGAAAACATGAATACATAATACAAATGGCAAACAAATTTTATAATGTTTGAAAAGGAAATAATTGAGCACTTCCACATAATTCATTCAACTACATTAATTCCTAAGGAAAAATAAGTTGAATAAAATCATTTAAGGAAAACCAAAGCTTCTTATGAATTTTGATTTTGGATTTGAGTTATTAAGTTCAAAGAGGAGAAATAATATTTGTTGTTTTGACCCCATCTCATGTTAATGATTTAATATGTTTAAGGAGAAAGAATTAAGTGGGTTTTATGAATTAATTAAGTTAGAATCATTAAGAAATTCATTTAATTACCCTTTCTTATGCTTCTTTAAATTAAGTAATCATTTAATTATGAGCTTCCAATGATATGCAAAGAAGAAATTAAAATTGCAATGAACTTAGAGACCAAATGCAATGAAGCTCATTATTAAGTATTAATTAAATTAAAGAATCTAATTACGTACTTATATGATTTTCCCACACCCATGGGTTAATCATAATTTTCTTAATGCTCTTTATGCTATTGAACACATAAAGAGGAACCCACAAGTTCAAATTAAGTTATCTGATCTAATTACCATTTTAATTTAATTTAATTTGGCCATTTAAATTGCTTAATTAACCTTAATTAAATTATGTATTAATTACCTTCCTTAATGAAATGGATTTGGAAAAATAATTAGGAAAGAGGTCCTAGTCACCACCTCATCATTTCACTATTAATTAGTGATTAATGATCATTAATTACTTAATTTTTTATTTTTAAATTTTTAATAATTATTAAATTACTTAATGAGAGTGATTAAAGTTTGAATTTCAAATTGTCCTAATTACCTAGCCAATAAATCTCAAGAAATTTATGGGAGGCAGAGGACATCCCAAAGAATCAGCACATTTAATTTAAGACTCATTAGCCAAGTTAGGGCTTAATTAAGCTAATTAAAAAATTTCAAATCCTGATTATGCATTGTTCATTGTTCAAAATATAAGGAAATTATTTTTATTAAATTTCTCTTTGTTTACCCTTTCCAAAATATGTTAACTCATATTTTTAGGAATTTTCTATAATTAGTTATGCTTTTTCAAAGTTTAGAATAATTAAACATATTTTTAATCTCTAATTAATCTTAATCCCGTTGGTGCCACGCGGGAGTTGACATGATGGCGCTTTCCACATGGCACCATAAGATTGGCCATTTAAACCATCCAACATGGTGTGTTGAGTCAACGGTGGTGGACATGCTTTCATCCCCACTGTCTGATCTCAGATCGAACAACAGAGATTAATCACGTGGCTCTTAATGGATTAAATCAAATAAAACTAGTGGATTAATCATGGCCGTCCATTCTAATCACGTAGAATGGACAGTGGATGATCCTTCATCTCTCAAGCGCTAGAAGATGGACACCTTCCACCCTCATCTACTCGATCCAAGATTGTCGGAGTTCGTGAGGCATCGAGATAGACTCCAAAGTGTTCATGGAAGAGATCTAAGAAGACCCTACAATGGAAATCACATGAAATTGCAAAACTCTTCACAAAAGACAAACTTTTATAGACTTTTCTACTATTTTCCAGAATTTACCTCACCAAAGCTCAAGATCAATGGCCTAAAGACTGAGGTAGCTTTGTCTTGAAGAGATGAAGCCTTGTTGGGAAGCTCGTGAGTTGCCTCCCCACCGGTGGCTCTGTGGGCCAAACGCCTCCTCAAACATTACTGGAGTTGGTTTAGGAGTGGCATCCAGTGCTTGAATTGATCGGGAATCAATTTGTTTCACCTCGTTAGAGCTTGGGGAAGGTGTGAAAGAAGTTAGTTAGAGTTTGGCAAGGTTTGAGTGGAGTTGGACATAGAGGGGGCTTAGTTTTCCTCAAGTTCAGTCTCGCCGATGATGGGGAGCTCAAGGGAGATCAAGAAATCTCTAGGGACGCTCATCTCGACTCACTGAAGCTCTCTATCATTTGAATTGGATGGGGAGGAGTATACCCTCCTCCCCAATCGATCCGATGGCTTGGATGGGTTCAGCTTTTGGTAGACATTTGGCCGGTGTACGTAGGCGATCAGGGACATCAGTGGGCGGTCGAGGTGGAGGCTCTTGAGTGCTTGAAGGCAAGGAGTGGGCTGGCAATGTGTGTACCCCCTCCTCCAAGCATCCATGGCTGACCCAATCGCTTTGGGTCAAGTTAGCTAGTGGTCCAAGTGTCCAAATTGAGCTTAGTGTGGCTTCCAAGGGTTGGAGAGTGGGTTTGACCATCCAAATGGAGATTTTATCTCATTTAGAGGGGTTTACCCAATGGGTTTTAGCCTAATTTGGGTCTAATATGGGTTGCATTTGATTTAAGCTAACCCAAGAATGGGTCATGCCATGTTTGGTTAGGGTTGGGCTTGGTTTGGATGGGTTTGGCTCAATTTGATCTATATGGCTCAAATTGAGTCAAATTGGGTTAGGTTGAAGAATTGGTCAAATTAGGTCAATCCAAAAGTTTGGACATGTTCAAATAATCATTTGGGATGTTTTCATTCAATTAGCTTGGTTTAATTTGAAGTGGATTTAGATTTGGCTCATATTGGTCAATGGGCCAAGTAGGCCAATTGGGTCAAATTGGCCAAATTGGCTTGGGCGGAAGGTTGGTTAAGGTTCAAATGATGATTTGAGAATTATTGTAGGTTTTGATTTGAATTTATTAGATTTAGGAATGATTTAAGTCAATTTGACTCTTTAGGTCCATTTGGGCTAAATGTGTCAATTGGGTTGATTTTTGTCAAATTAAGTTTAATTGAAGGTTAGACCATGTTCAACAATTATTTTGTGATGGATTTGAGTCATTGGTTTCAATCAATTTGATTAGGATTTGATTTAGGGCAATTTGACCCTTTAGGTCAAATTGGGTCAACTTGGGTCAATAGCCCAATTTGGCTTGGTTTGACCTAATTGATTGCAATTGGACAATCAAGGATGATCAAAAATAATTATAGAGGGTATTGAATGGGTTGGTTCAATCCAATTTGGGTTGGATTTGAGTTTGGATCAAATAGGTCACTTTGGGTCAAGTGAACCAAATGGGTCAATTTGAGTTAGATTAGGTTGAATTGGGTTGAATTGAGCTTGATAATTGATTTAGGATTGATTGGCATCTTTGATTGCAATTGATTTGGATTTAATTAGATTTTGGGTCATATGGACCCTTTAGGTCAAGTGGGCCAAGTTGGGTTGATTAAAATGATTCGATTGGTTTGATATTGATTGTGAGTTTTGGAAGGGTTTGAAATGGAGATTTGAATAGTTGGAGTGCATTGTGAAGTTCAATTGGTTTGGTTTCAATTGAATAGGCTTTGGGTTGGATCCATAGGATGATGGTGAAATTCATTTATGGGTTAAGTTAATTTTAGCTTGGAGCTTGGATATGAAATAGGATTCAATCAGGATTGATTGTATTGATTTAAGGTTGGATTTGCATGAGTGGATAGGCATAGGTTTTGGTTTAGTCCATAGGATAGGTAGGTTTCCTTGGCCCCAAGGTATAACCTAAACATATGGTTGTTGACCTCATTTTTGGAATGAGCTCTCAACCCCTCCATCTTAGACATAGGATTTTCTTAGACTTTAAGAGTTCGTTAGTCTTAAGACACATCTAGTGATTAGGTGGACACTCAACCTAATCCTAGAGACTTAGAAGAGTTAGCCATAGGAATAGGTCATGCCTTAGGGGTGTTAGAAAAATTTTCCCACCCTATATCTTGAACCAAATTCCTCACTTCCTCTCTTCAAGTCAAACTCAAATCAATTCCAATTTTATTGATTTTCTCCAAACTCATATCAACTCTAACTATAACCCAAACCTTGAACCAATTCAATGGATTTTCCCAAATCATGAATCAATTACAAATAATTGAAACTTATGATTGAATCCCATGATTGGAATCCTAACTCAAAAAATATTTCCTAAGTCCTTTGATTCCTTCTCATGGACTTAGCCTAAATCAAATTTAAACAATTCAAATTCAAGGAATTTTCTCATAACCCATTTATATTCTCATCTATATTCATAAATATAAATGAAATATAAATTCAAAAATCAAACTCAAATTCAATCAAAATCCAACCTAAGCCTTCAAGTCAAAATCTTGAACTTAGCCAAATCAATTTCAAATCAAGCCAATCCCTTAATTGTTCTTCATGATTCAATCAATCCTACAATCATGAATCGAAACATAAATACAAACTTCAATCATCAATCCAAAAATCAATTCAAAACTCAAACTCAAATCCAATTCAAATTCAACCTAAGCCTTTCAAGTCAAAATCTTGAACTTAACCAAGTCAATTTCAAATCAAGCCAAACCCTTGATTTTTTTTCATGATTCAATCAATCCTACAATCATGAATCCAAATATAAACATAAACTCCAATCACCAAACCAAAACTAAATTTTAAAAAAAAATCAAACCCAAGTCAAACTCTTGTTCACCCTTTGAACTTGAAATTGTCAAATGAATCAAAACCCATTTGACTTAAAATCACTTGCAAATATATTTATATTTCAATAACAAGTCCATATGTGAGTTCAATCAAACTCAAATCAAGCTTTGACCAAGCCGTTTGACCTACTTAGGCTCACTTGACCCAAAGTGACCTAAAGTACCCCTTATGAGCCAAATTCTAATCCTAACCAAATTTGATTGAACTAAGCCCATCTAAGACTCACATTGTGAGCATCAATCATCATGAGATGATCAATCACTCAAATTGGGTCAAACTAAGTCAAACCTAAGGGTTGACCAAGTCAACACTTAGCTAAAATGAAACTTGAACTAGCCACAATCCAACATAGGCCAAATTGATTGAAACCATTGATCAAAACTCATTCATGATCAATGTTTGAACTTGACCAAGTCATCATTTGAGCCTAACCTAGCCCAATTGGCCACTTGACCCAATTTGACCCAACTTGACCAAACTTGACCTAAAAAGTCAAAATGTGTCAAAACTTGATCTAAGCCAAATTGATTGAAACCAATAGGTCAAATTCCTTTTAAAATGATTGTTGAACTTGACCAAAGCCCCAATTGTCCAACTAGACCCAACCTAGCCCAATTGACCTTGCACCCAACTTGACCTAAAAGGTGAAATTGAGCCAAATCCAAATATAAACTAAATTGTTTGAAAAGAAAGATACCAATCCATTATAAATGATCAACCCATTACCTAACCCAAATAGGTCAAATGGATCAAATCGGCCAACTTGACTCATTTGACCTAAATGAACTCAAATGAACCAAATTCAAATATAAATCAAATTGAACCAAACTAATGATGCCAAAACATTTTAAATGGTCATATCAACTTGACCCAACCCTTGGTTTGACCTAATTTGACCAATTGGTCAACTTGACCCAAGTTGACCCATTTTGACCTAAATGGGTCAACATGAGCCAAATCATATCAAACCAACTCCAAATTCAATAAAACTTGGCCTAACCCATTTTTAAATCGTACCAAACATTCTCAAGCTAAAATCCAAGACAAATGACCATCTTACCCCTAGGCCATAGGGTAACCTAAAATCAAAACCACTTAGAATTTGGTCAGTTCCTTTTCATGAATACTCGGCATCCTCTTAGTGGACCAAATGGTCACTAATGGACATGGTGCACATGACCCAATGGGTTTGGGTTAGCCAAACCCAACCCAAGGTCAAAACTGAGCACCCCCATGGACATGGGCACATGAGAATCCTTCCTCCACTCATTTCAAGCACATGGGAGATTCACTACTCCACTCCACACCTAAAACTGAATGCCATGACACTGCTAACAACATAATAAACCCATTGAATAGGGTGTATTGGATCAAAATGGCATGAGAGCTTGTAGTCATTTGATTCACCTAGGGGGAGATATACTCCCCCTAATTTCACTTGAATTGCATTCTCTCCTATTCGATTGAAGCATAGGAACTCAAAGGAAGTGATTCCAAGCTCCCCCAAGGTTTCCTAAGAATCTTCCATTTCCCCATTTTCGGATTTCTTCAAACCAAAAATAGGGGAGTTCAATTGAAATTCAATCTCATTCAACTCTCCACTAAGCTCAATTCCTCTTGCAAGTTTCTTGAGATGATCTAATTGAACTTGCCCAAAGCTTAATCCAAGTGCTCTTGATCAAGGCCTAGCCAATTGATGGAAAGCTTGGTCCATAGAAAGATCCATTCAACCAAATCACCTCAAATCTTCAATAGGGCTTCATCCCACTAGACGAAGCTACCTCAACAGATTTGAGCACCACTGATAGCCTCTAGCAAGGTATGCCCTTAGCAAGAGCTTAAACTAGCCATGGTGTGGTCCTTTGTGAAATAAATTCTCACCTCATGAGAATTTGATCGTTAGATGTAATCTCCCTTGCATGATGATGGTGTGAGTTGAATTTGAGTTCAATCCGAGCTCAATCGAGCTTGGATCTTGCCATGGAAGGTGGACGGCTCCCCTTTCCCATAGAAGAACTCAAGGACAGATCATTGGCCATCCATCTACACATTTTGGATGGACAGCCATGATCAAGACGCATAGAATTCTTTGATTTCCCCCTTAAAAACCATGGGCTTGATCTCAAATGTTCGGTCTTAGATCGAACAAATGGGAAGAAAGTGCATTGCGACGTCGCTGACACGGTGCTACAAAGTGATAACTTAAGTGACCTCTCCCATCGTGCCACGTGGAAAGCACACGCCGCGTCAGCCTCCACATGGCGCTGATGGGATTAGCCATATAATTAAAGGATTAATTACTTAATAATCATGAAAACTTTAAAATATCATAACTAAATGTAAAAAAATTAGAAAAATACAAAATAAAAAGCATTGGAAAGATAATTTAAAGAGGAATAATCTAAAATTAATTTCAATTGATTTTGAATAGTCACATTTTCTAAATTAGGGTTTTAATGAAAATCTAATAACCCTAATAACTCCCTAATTATCCAATTGATTATTCTCAAACTTATCATTTTCATTTAGGGGGATGACTTCTATCTCCCCTAATTTTCTTGGGATTTTTTGATGTGTTAATTAGGGAGATCAATTAATGAATACTTACTTACTCTCTTTATGTAATTAAGAGTAATTAAGCATATAAACTATGTTTTAATCCCTTTATTAAGTTAATTAAGCATTGCTTAAGTAGAGAAGAGGTTTATGGAATAGATTTGGGGAATTTTCCCTAAACCCATTTCCTTCCTTAATCTAAACTTAATTAAGGGCTAATCCCCTAATCACTTGCTTAATTACTTTGATAAACATTTCAAAACATTCCAGAACTTAATCAATTCATCTTAGGTAGGTGCTTAGGTGTTCAATAACCTAAGTAGCTTAAGGAAATCAAAATCTAACCCACATGTGTGAGAAGGGTTATGAAAGTACTTAAATTAAACCCTTTAACTTAATTAATCATTAATTATGAGCCAATTACATTAGGTACCTTTCTTTCCTAGGTGCATTACTGATTTAAATTCCTTATATGGTTTTATGTCATATAATTGGCTCACAATTATTTGATTAAATATGTTAAAGTGGTATAGGTAAGGGGTAATTAACAGACTTAATGTACACCTTAACCTAACCAAAGCATAAAATTAATCTAACTACCTAAAAAATTGAACTTAAATAACTCACACATGGTGGAATGGGTTAGTCCCAGAAAACCCATCTCATATTTCTCAAATTGAAATCAAACTCAAGCAAAATCCAAACTCCCCTTAAAATAAATTTGATTTACTTTAAATAATCTTATTCATAGGATTGTCTTTAGGAATTAATTAGGGTGGATGAACATACAGTACTTTCATCACTTTATTTCTTTCCTAACATGCTAAATATGTATGCCATATGAAAATCATCCATTCATACTTTTTAAAAATCAAATTAAAATGAAATATTTCCTTTATGTCAAATTGCATGTGTTGGCTAAAGTAATAATATGAATGACTATTATCAATATTAAATCCAAAATTATTTTCAATATTTATAAATTCAATATCAAAACTGAAAGGTGTGCTACTTATAATTATTTATAAGCTTGCATGTGAGTATAAATATAAAGATGTGCATGGTGTGGCTTTCCTTCTCTTTCCTTTTAGCATAGTTTTGAATAGGATTTGGTAAAGTGTATAGTTCATTTGAAAAGAACACAACACTTACTTAAATCCATTCATATTCATTCCTATATTTTTACTTAAGAGGGACATCCATACTTACACATATAAATTTCATAAATAAATCAAACAAACAAATACAAACTTTTGCATCTTTCTTTTTTCCATTCATTTATTTTGTACATGCATATGTATTTAAGGAAAGTGGTATATTAATCTGGACAACCTGAGTTGGAGGTTTTAAGTAGGTCTCATACCTTACACCCTTAGTGCTAACAATGACATCGTACTGACTTATGCCTTTCATACATGTAAATGTTCATGTGAAAAATGGATAAAAAAATCCCTCTTTTTTACTTAATGAAAATCATGCACCATGAAGTTTCCAAATTTTCTTAAGTAATATCACTTAGCATTCATTATGAAAGTGTTTTAAACATCCTCATTTGTATGTATAGATATGTTTAGGATTCATCCATATGCATTTTATACATGCTGGGGAAGAAATAAAGTGTTGTGTGTTTTGTGATATTAATTCACTTTACTTAATCTTAAAATTCCTTTCTTTTTGGATAGGTTTGTTTAGAGAAAATCTAAACTTAGGATTAATTAAAACACATAATAAAACATTCACTAAACAAAAATCAAACATGAATCTACTTTAGAAATTACTTAAGATAGGGAAGAAAAGAGAAGCTTTTTTCTCTTTTCCCTCTCTTTACAACTTAGTAATTAATTGTAGGTCCATTTAAACATAAACAAATCATCAAATAAAAATCAATTAATTCAATTAAACAACTTAAAGGAAACCACCCTCTATTTTTAACCTTTCACACTTAGGAAACCTAAACTTTAAAGCCTAGCTAAGCATACCACACAAACCTTTTAAAGCACACACATTAGACTAAGTCACCATTTCTAGCTTTAGGTTTGGGTGGTGCATGGTTTGATGCTTTGCTTTTATTTTGTGATGTAATATTTTAGTATGGATGTTAGGGTGTATGTGCGTAGACTAAATGGTAGGACAATTTAGTTAAATCATTATCTTCTGTTGGGGATTGTACTTAAGGGGCACTGTAATAAAAATATAAAATTACTTTTGCTTTGCAAGTGCTTATACCCTTAAGCATAATCCAAAATAGGCCAGGTGGATTTGGTTACCCATGTGTGGGGTTCTAAGTCCAATTTATACATATACATGCTTGGGATTGTATGGTTTGTTTGGCTAATCTCTATTTTGCAGGTTTTAGTTAAATTTCCTTTTTTCTCATTTTCATGTACTTTTATAATTAGAATTTTGGAATGATTGTTATGGGAGATTAGGATGAATATTGGTCAAAAGATCTCATCTTATGTACCATGTGAAGCCTTTGGAGCTTCCACATTCCAACCATCCAAAAGAAGGAACCAATGAAGAAAGAAGAAGAGAAGAAGAAAGAAGAAAAGAAGAAATGAAGAATGAAGACCCTCATAACATGAATTTCCTTGCTTAATTGTAATTAATTCATTTGTAATCTGGGTTGTATAAGGGTAGAGCTCAGCCACCCAATTTGTTTTTGGGTTTGTGAGATGGAGCCTGACCACAAATGGCATTTTATTCTTTTGCACTAGTTTTATATATTGATTGATGTTTGTTTAACTTGCATTAAGATGACATCTTTTTCTAGTTTCTTCATTATTTTGATGTATGGCTTGGATGACGATTAAGATCTTAAGGAAAAATAAATCTTCTACCAAATTAATCAACTCAAAACTAAAAATAAGTAACTCATAACCTCACCTAAAGCTTAGGCTATAAATTAAGATAAAAGAATTAGCAACCCCTTAGCTATATGTTATCTTACTTCTATAACATCATGCATAAAAAGTATATTATTTTACTCTTGATTGGAGGGCTTCCACATTTGCCAAAGAACTTGGCTTGACCTATGAGAATCATGGTGGAAACACGCCTCCTTATCTTGCTGATTTTGGCCCATAATCTAATTTCTCATGCATTAGGCATATGAATCCTAAAGTCTATGTCAAATTGATTGTCCAAAATGAAAATAAAATATATAAAATTTTTGCATTAGATTTACATCATTAAAATCATGCCTTACATGATTTACTCAGTTAGGGAGTGTGTTTAAGGATTTAGTCTCTTTCTAAATAAACAACAGCTTAGCTATCTTGCAAAAGCATTTGACTTGCCTACATATTTTAAAATTGTAAGAGGAGTTAGTTGGCGGCCACCCCAGCATTGTAAGTCCAATAGTCGAGTGGTTTATCCTCTCTTTTGGAGGTAAACCAAATACCCATTTTTCACCTTAGATTTAGGTCGTGTTTTTGGCCCTCGCCAAAGCTCCCTAGATTTAGGTTCAGGGGCTGCTACTTCCCTTTGCGAGCTACGAGCATAAATCCTCACCTCTTAGGCATTTTTGTGATCTTGTATCATATAATTATAAGTCCTAGCATTCTAATAAAAATTTAACTCAAACAAATTAATTCAATTTTAAGAATGCAAAGCCCAACCATAGGGTAGTTTGGGGTGCTCACTAGGTTTCCTAGTATCTTAAGCATCTCCTACTTGTTTTCATTTGGCTTCAATAAGAACTCCCTCCTCTTGATCGATCCCACTTGACTTTCTAGAAATAAACCAATTGATTGATAGTCTAACCTTTAAAAATCTTTGGAGACAATGATCATTTATCTTAATCGAGAGTATTCCTAAGGAATCTTGTTCCTCATGATGTAATTAACTATGGGGGCTTACCCCTGTAGGGAACTTAACAAACCCAGTTTAAAATAAACCCTGCTTTACTTTTTCATGTAAAGTAGAGGAATAATCTCTGGTATATTCCAAAGACCCATAGTCCTTAGGAGTCATTATTGAGGTAATTTAGTCCATTGTAGAGTGGTGACTTTTACCTTTCGAGATAGTACACCTCGCCTCAATGGCGTACCCGATCACCCTAATAAGAACATCTGCAGATCGGCGTGGCATCCCAACTAGGTGGATTATGTATATTTTTATTTTCATTTATCCTTTTTTCCTGAAGGGGGATAGATGAAGGCAGGAATATATATAAATTATCACCACAATGGTACACCTTCCTAAGTCTCTGGGCTTGGGTTTAGTGTTCACCTAATCACTAGAAGTGTCCTATTACTAAGGAAATTCTAGTGTCTAGGAGATCCCTATGTCTACGATAGGAAGGATGAATCCTCACTCTAAAAGTGAGGTCAATAGTGCATAACATGCCAAATAGTATCTTAGGGTTATGAACTAAGATAGGTTCTTTGCTTCCTTCTTAAATGCAATAGCCCAACCATCTTACATACATAAGACTAGACTCATGATTTTAGAATCACTTAGGTGGTGTCAGCTGGCACCCCTTTTAGGTGGGTTTCAATTTGAATAGAGTCAAGGATAGGTTCATTTTTCTTTAGTAGAAAAAGTGCTTATAATTCCCACAAAATTTACATTGGGACAAACTTTTGACTTATGTTAGAAGAATTGTACACTTAAGTTCTGGAGCATCTTATTATAGTAAGTCATTAACCATTAGGCATTTCTACAGTCTTGTGATGTTAAAATCTAAGTCATAGATTTTTAATAAAATATCAACTCAAATCTTCAATAAATTCCATTTCAAAAAAGTAAAGCCCAATGATAGGATAGTTGAAATTCCTACTGGGCATCCTAGTATCTATACCTACTTCATCCCTATTGACCTTATAAAAGAACTCTTTCCCTTTAAAGCATTTCCTATTAAATTTCCAAATCAATAATCCTTTTTAATAAGTTTTGAAATCCATAGAAATAAAAGTATATTCTTTTAATCAAGAATGATCTTAGGAGGGATTTCTTTTTTCTTAAGATATAATTAACTATAAGGGCTTGCTCTTATTGGGAACTATGAATCCGACATAAAATAAACCTTGACCTACTTTTTCATGTAGGTTAAGGAAAAAATCTATAGAATATTAAAGACTCATTAGCCTCACAAGTCCTTATTAAGTAATCAAATCCATTATAGAATAACATATTATCTTTCGATATAATATGCTTATTCCTTAATGACATATTTGATTACCTAATTAAAAATTCTTAAAATATATGTGGCATCATAAAATTTCCCCATAATGATAATTTCTGGAGACTCCAGTGGGGAATAGTTCCTCTCTCCATCTTTAGAAATAACCTTTTAACCCTATATATTGACAATGTACTTGCATCATTCATGAGTCAAGATTGCCTTTTTCTCCATTAAGTACCTCTCCATTTCATCTTTGGTATAATATAATCAACATTCAGTAAATGGATTATAGAACTTCCTTATTTGTTAAAATTAAATAAGATAATTTTATAACTCTTACATTTCCATGATAATAAAAGTATATTTCTCTTAAAAAATAAACACTCCAGCCGAAATAAAAATTGCTAAATTTTTCTAATGAGTCAAAAGATTTTAGGCTACATTATGTTAATAAAAGCCTATAATAATTTGTTTAATTTTCTTGTTTGAAAATTAGAAAATGGTTGGAAAGCTCATTCTCACTACTACATTTGTGATCAGCTTTTCCATTGATTATAGCAGACTACCAGATGGCTCCGTCACCAAGTTTAGAGCTGGCTTTGAAGATTTAAACATCACTACCATTGACATAACTCTTACTCCTACTAATGATATGGCTATTAAAGATAAAAAAAACCTATTCTGGAGTTTCTTAGAGTGCTTCGTAGTACTTTTGCCATTAGCAAGGGAGTGACTATGGAGGTCATTAAGAAGGTTCAAGCAATCCTTGTATCAAAAAAAAGCAAAACTGCTTACTGAAGAAACACATACTCCTTTCCAACACTTTTAAACTAAGCTTTACTTCTAAGGCTTCACTAATGACTAAGAGTCAAAAGAAAAATAAAAGTAAAAGGCTTAGAGGACAAGCCCTAAAAGATAGAAAATAAAAAGAAATGTTAGAATATAAGTAAGCCAAGGTGAGGGAGAGGTATACCCTTCCAGATACTTCTCCTCTTCTAGGTGGTATTAGATTCTATCCTCTTTCTATAGCCCAGGTAGAGGAAGAAATATCTAAAATTATAAGTTCTGCACCTCACTCTTTCATTTATAAAAATAAGAAGAGCTTTAAACTAGTGAATAGAGAAGCCTATGGTAGATTGCAGTAGATCTTTCATAGAACCCCTAAGTCCTCTTCTACATTAAGGAGGAGTTACTTAGGGTCATAAAGAGACATGTCTCCAAAGAACTTAAGAGAGAAATCATAAAGAGACCTATGACTACCCAAAATAAAGGAAACAGAAATATAGTCTTCTCTAATAGAAGGAAAGCTTATAAGCCTATACCTGTTATACTAGACCAATACCATTACCTAAGAAGGTCATTAACCTAGCATAGGGATTAGTCAGCTAGCTTAGGAAGAGATAGAATTTTCCCTAGGAAGGAAACTAGAAAGACTTATGTTAGGAAAGTCCCATTTTCCACTAAGCCCAAGATTCATTCACCATCACAGTTAGTGATATCTTATGTTATTCAACATACTATAGAGAGGCCTTCATCACCTTTGCCTAAGCCCTGAGCTGAAGGACCACCTCATTTTATACCCTCGAATAAAGGGATAAACCTCTTCATCTAACTTCTTATAATAGAGAGATTTTAGATGAGTGACACCTCAATTTGGGAGCCACTCTTGTAACATAGAAAGGCCATGTTATTCAAAAAGCTACAAAGGGTGAAACATCTGAAATAAAACCCATGAATGTAGAAGAAGAGTTTAAATCCATCCTTAATAACAATGGTATTCCACTCCACTTAATGGAAAAATAAATGTTTATCATTATACATGAGAATAAATAAAAAGAAAAAGCTAATAAGATTCAAGAACACTTCAACTTAGATCAAGATGATTTGTTAGATGATGCACCTAAGCTACCCATAGCATATGTCTTCATGGAAAACATGAGGGAATCTAAGAAAAAAAAAGAATGAACATAAGATAGTATGAAACAGAGTCCTGTACCTAATCCCACTCAATAACTAATCCTTCACTTGCAAAAGTAGGATGTTCAAATTATGAGAATGGAGAAGAAGATAGAAGAGATGATTGGCATTATTCAATCACTCTAAAGTCTAATTCCTATCTCTTCTCGACCACACTCTTTAGAATGATCAGAAGAGTCCCATCCTATAGAGGAGATAAAGCTTGATTTAGGAGAGTATCACCATGGACATAAAATGATAGATGATGCATCTCCCAAAACTTACTTAAAATTTATTGTGGAACAACAGGTAAAAGAGGCATTGGCATAATCCCATGGTATGACTCTAATTCCTAAGGGTAGACCCTACCCTGAAGAATATGATTTTGTGCCCTACCCAAAGGGATTCGTGCCTCCTTCCTTTAAGATTTTTGATGGTACGGGCTATCCCAAATATTATTTAGCATATTTCTGGGCAAGTTGCTACAATGTTAGAGGGAGTGATGCCTTATTGTTTAGGCCATTTATGAGTAGCTTAACTGGGGTTTCCTTTGAGTAATATGAAGAAATAATTACTGGTTTAGTGTGCATATTCACTAAACTAGAAAACATGTTTGTGAAGCAGTTCACTAGCATATAGCACCACATTACTATAGGTGACTTAGTCATTGAAAAGTAAAAGTCAGGTGAATCCCATGTATATTATATCTTAAGACGGAGGATTCTCAGACTTAAGTGTGAGCCTCAATTATAAGAGCAACACATTAAGGAAATACTCCTAAAAATATTCATAGTTCTATAGCCTTTTTGTTAAAAGACCTACTTATTAAAACCATTAAAAATTATTAAGTAAAGCTTCTAGTCTTCAATAAGAAACCTTTAAAAAATATTCATAGTTCTATAGCACCTTCAAAATGAATATCTATTTGCATTTTTATGATTTTTCTATGATTTATTATAATTTTTCAAAATTTCAGCCTATTTAAATAATTTTTCATAATCTTCATAAAGTCTATTAATTTATTCTACTAAAATAGACTATTTGAGCTTCAAATTTCAATATCTATCAATCCAGAAGTCTTTTTGTCTTGAAACGTTTATGGTAAGTGTGATTTAACTTCAATTTCAATCCCTAAAAATTTTATATCAGTCTAATTCATGTTTTTGGTTTAATTAATCAAATTTGATTTTCACTAAAACCTTAATTAAACTCAAAATACCTAATAAAAATTAAGGATTTTTGGTGTGTTTGGTTTCTCTCAAAAAGATTAATCCAATGAGCTCTTACTTGCAATTATTTGTTAAGTATTTTATTTTCTATGAATTTTTGAGATTTTAGGTAATTTTAATAAATTTTTAAAAGTATAAAATCCTTATTTTCTTACTTAACCAAGTCAACGCTGCGCGGCCTTGACTGGATCACATGTTTCTATATCGTGTTGTGCGATTGATTCGCTTCGGTACACTGCGTCGCGTGGCAAGAAGATGACAGCGCAGCTTTGCGAGGAAAATGATGAGAATTCGCTACTCTGATCAGATGGTCTAGATCAAATATGTAATCGTAACGGGCCATAATCATACCGATCTGCTATAAACACAATCGTTCATCACCATCAATGGGAAATTAGATGGCTATTGTGCATCTTCCTCCCAGCAAACAAAATCGAGTAGACAAAACATCTTAACCGTAAAAAAAGAATGTTAGGAGTCCATTTTGGGCTTAATTTCATGTCGATTCAAGATGGAAAACTCTTATTTTTGCATTGGGATCATGTGTAATGAATAATTCAAGGGTTTTCTAATGGAAATTCCTAAAATTGAACAAACATCGTCACAAATAAATGAATCTATGGCTAGCTAAAGGATTTGAAAATTACCTCACCAGGGATGGTTTTTGATGGTTGTGTTGATCCGAGCACACTCCTAGATGCAAGACAAAGATTTGGGATGAACCTATACCATTTCCTCCTCTTAAAATGTTGTATCCACCAATGTTCGCCGCCTCCTTGCTGGAATCTGCTCAGTTTTGGTGTTCTTCTAGCCCAAAGGAAGTTGGAAAGAGGTCTTGTTGCTTGGAGGAGCTCCTGGAGTGTGTGTAATTACATAATAACCTCTTGGAGGCCTCTCTTTTTTTGTGCTTAGCAGTGGCTAAAAATCACCACTAATGGTATTTTTTTACTCTTAGTGGATGTCCTATGGCTTGGGGTGATTGGGAATAGCAGGGAATCATCCTAGGTGGCTTAGTTTGGTTGGCCAAGGCTTGAGAGATGGTTTCCAAGAGGGATTAGTGGGTGTCCCATGGGTTTCAAATGCTAATGGAGGAGGTGAGGTTAATTCACCTCCTCATGAGTCCTGGCCAACCCAACCATCTCTTGGGTCAGGTTGGACAGTGTCGTAGATGCTTAGGTGGATAGTTGGAAGAGTGTCAAGCGGCCAATGAATGAAAATGACCACTCCCCTAAGTGATTTGTGTCATATGATACCCTTGACCCAAGGGTATAATGGTCATTTGGCATTGGATTTGATTTGGAAAATTTTGAAATGAGTCAAAAGTAAGTTGGCCCAAATTTCATATCCTTTGAAGAACATTAGGTTAGGTTTGACTCAATTTAATCGATTTAGGTCAAATTGGGTCAAACCAGTTGGGTTATGTTCATATGACTATTTGAAATGCGTTGGTGTCATTATTTTGGTTTAATTTAGTTTAGATTTTATTTTGGTTCATTTAAATTAATTTGGGCCAAATGGATCAAGTTGACCAATTTGACCCAATTGACTAAATTAGCTTAAGTCATGGCTTGGTTTGGGTTTGGTCAATCATTTGGAATGTGTTATTAAATTTGGTTGAGTTTAATTTGGTTTTAATTAGGTTTTAGGTTAACTTGACCCTTTAGGTCAAGTTGGGTTCAATAGGTCATTTGTGTCTAATGGGTTAATTGGGCTCAATTGAGACTTTGGTCATGTTCAATAGTCAATTTGGAAAGAACTTGAACCATTGGTTGCAATCAATTTGGATTGGATTCTTATTTGATCCATTTTGGCTATTTAGGTCAAATTGGGTCAACTTGGGTCAAGAGGGCCAATCGAGTTTTGTTTGGCTCAATTGTAGGTCAAGTCATGTTCAAGTGTTAATTTTGGGTTGGTATGAATCATGGGTTTCAATAGATTTGACTTAAGTTGCAATTTGGCTAGTTCATGTTCATATGGATTAAAGGATTGACTTCGTCAAAGGGCTAGGTTGACTTGGTTTGACCCAATTTAAGATAATTGATCAACCTAGGATGATCAACAATTATGTCATGAAGTTTGGATTGGGTTAATTCACTTTGATTTGGATTGAATTGGATTTTGGTTCAAATTGGTCAAATTGGTCACTTTGGGTGAAGTGAGCCAATTGGATTTAGTTGGCTTTATTTTGGGTTGAGTTTGATTTAGTTGAGTTTATATATGGATTTCAGATTGATATATAAATTCAACTATAATTGGTTTAGGTTCAAATGAGTTTTGGTACATTTGAATATTTCCAAGTCAAATGGGCTTGGTTGGGTTTGACTTGGGTTGATTTTAATTTGGCTTAATTATCGTAAGTTTCATTTATATTTGGAATGATGATTGAAGGTATAATTGATTTATGAAAAAATCAATTGAATTTGGGTCTTAGAATGAAGGAACTTGACTAAGTTCATGGGGTTGATTCATATAGCTTAGGTTTGTATTTTGATTTAGTTTTGATTATTTAATTATAGATTTGATTTATATTTAAGAAGATGATTGAAGATATACATTGAGTATAAGGAAATCAATTAATTTTGGATTGGTTTGGATGGAATTTTAGCTAAGCTCATGAAGGTTGATTCACATGACTTAGGAGGGGTTTCAAGTTTGGGTTTGGAATTTGAATTTGGATTGGATTTGGATTTGAAATTAAGTTTGATTGTAAGTTTGATAGGGTGAATCTAGATTCGATTTGGGTTTAGGCTATAGGGTAGAGAGTTATCTTAATCCCTAAGGCATAGCCTAATCCTATGATTAACCCGTCTAAGTCTTTAGGTTTAGGTTAAGTGTTCACTTAATCACTAGAAGTGTATTATGACTAAGGAAGTCTTAGTGCGCAGAAGACTCCTAAGTCTAAGATGAGGAGATTGAGAACTCACTGCAAAAGTGAGGTCAACAAAAGGACCCCCAATAGGTGTGGTGTAACTGATATGGCACACCGCATATATTGGCATTGACCGAAATAATCAACAATGCCCAAAGATCGTAAGCACAGATGAAAATGATCTATAGCTAAACCTAATAAGGTAGATAGAATCACGATCTTTATGTAATGCAGCTCTTTTTATGCTAATGGCATAAAGGTGCCAGAAGGAATCCGCTGAGGATTGAGTACATGAAGTTTCTACTAGGGAAGCAGGTTCAAGCTATCCATTGGGGATATGGATTTGAGTTTGATTATAAATATGATTTGTGGGAAGAGAGATCCGCTGAGGATAAGAATCTATAATCCGCCAAGGATCAAAATCAAATTAATTTTAATTTAATTTATTTTAATTGATGGGGAGGCATATCTGCTAGGGATATGGGCTTGAATCCGCTAGGAATTGGGTATGTGAACCTTCCACTAGGGAAGCAGATTCGGGTTATCTATTGGGAATAAGAATTTAATTTCAAATATGATTTGTTTGGGGGTGTATTCGCTAGGGATAAAAAGTTGATCAGATTTTCTTTGATTTAGACTCCAATGGGGAGGTTGATTTAATTATTTATGGCTCCCCTAGGGAGAATGGTTATGGATTGAGGGCTTATCTATTAGGGATGTACACTCTATTAGATTTGTTTGATTTAGATTTAGGCTCCACTAGGGAGGCTAATTTGATTTGCATCTCGTTAGGGAGAAGTTTAGTTCGCATGATATGTTTGATTTGACTCCACTAGGGAGGTTGGTTTTGGATTTGATTTGTTATGGACCCTGTCAGTGTGCGGTGGACCCACTAAGAATGAGCCACAGGGGCCTTGGCCTATCTTAGATTTACAAGTCCAAAGGGGTTGTCCACCTGCCATAGGGTAGGGCTATTTGACTTAAGGGTTGCCTTTCAGTGTGCAGCAACGGTGCTAAGGAGAAAGCATAGCAGACTTACATCTTCCAAAGTGAGGAACAACTACTAGGGTGATCCATTAGTAGCATAATAAGTTAAACCCGACTTAGGGCAACTACTGAGTGAGCACCATTGGGGATCTTACCTCAAGTCAAGAGTAATCCAGATGATTAATCTTATTTAAATTTCTTTTAATTTGATATAATTTGATTTGATCTAATTTGATTTAATATGGTTTGTTATATTATGGACCATGTTGGTGTGCGATGGACCCACTGATATGGGGCTATATCGGCCTTGACCTATCTCAGATTTACAAGTCCAAAGGGGTAGTCTACCAACCATATGGTAGGACTATCCAACTTAAGAGTGCCTTTCAGTGTGCAACAATTTTGCTTGGGAGAAAGCAAAGTAGACTTACATCTTCCAATGCGAGGAACAACTGCTGGGGTTACCTATTGAGAGCGCAACAAGTCAAACCCGACCTAAGGTGACTACTGAGTCAAGATTAATTTCATTTTAATTAGATTTGATTTGATATGATATGATATGATTTGATTTGGTCTATTATATTATGAAACATGTTGCTGTGCGATGGACCCACCAGAAAGCGGCTATGTCAGCCTTGACCTATCTTAGATTTACAAGTCCAAATGGATAGTCTACAAGCCACAAGGTAGGACTATCTAACCTAAGAGGTGTCTTTTGGTATGCAATAGCTATGCTAAGGAGAAAGCGTAGCAGACTTACATCTTCCAAAGAGGGAATAACCGTTGGGGTGGCCTATTGATGGCACAATAAATCAAACCTAGCCTAAAGTGACTACTGACTGAATGCCATTGGGGACTTATACCAGTTTAAGAGTAGTCAAGATTAATTTTATTTTTAATTTGATGGACCCTATCGGTGTATGATAGATCACACTAAGAAGGGGCTATGTCGGCCTTGGTCTATCTTAAATTTACTGATTCAAAGGTGTAGTCTACCGACCGCAAGGTAGGACTATTCGACCTAAAGGGTGCCTTTCAGTGTGCAATGTCTATGCTAGGAAGAAGGCGTACCATACTTACATCTTCCAAAGCAAAGAATAGGCACTAGGGTGATCCATTGATGTACAACAGATCGAACCCAACCTAGGGCTGCCCGTCGGTGTGCAACGGTCGTGCTAGAAAGAATGTGTAGTATAGTTACATCTTCCAAAGTAAGGATGACCTCCGGGGTGACTTATCGATGGCATAACAAATCAAACCTGGCCTAAGGGTGACTACTGAGAGAGTGTCGTTGGGGACTTATCTCAACTCAAAAATAGTTAAATGATTCTTATAGGTGTTTTGCTAATAACTACTGGGGTTACCTAATCTATAAGAGAATATATATTTTATGTTTATTTATTATCGTGGACCTTGTTGGTGTGTGAGGGACCACATTAAAAGGGGCTATGTCATCCTTGACCTATCTTAGATTTACTGGACCAATGGAGAATCTGTGCATCTGTGAAATAGAATCTCCAACCATAGGGGTTGTTACTATGAAAGGGGAACTATCCAATCCAAAAGAAACCCGGGTAGTGTCTAAATGGGGTCACAAAGGATATGATCCAAATAGAGTGCCCATAGGGGAGGTGCCACTAGGGGCGTTATCTTAGACCCTATAAATAAGAAAGCCTATAGGTGTACGGTGGCCAACTCAAGGTGAAAGCATGGCATACATACATCTACCATGACTAGTGTATCCACCGGGTGGGTCACTGTCAGCATACCGAACACTAACCAACCTAAGGTGCCCATCAATGTGCGACAATCAGTCTAGGAAGATGACATGTATACTTATATCTCCCTAAAGTGGAACTGATCATTAGGATAGTTTGTCATTGGCTCGATAGCTGCTATCTGACCTAGGGTTGCCCGTCGGTGTGCAATGGCTGCATTGAGTAAGAAAGTGCACCAGACTTACATCTTCCAAAGTAGGGATCAATCGCTAATGAGACTCGTTGATGGCACAATAGATCAATCCGACCTAAGGGCGACTACTAAGTAGGGAGTCATAAAGAAATTCTGATCCCAGACTTAAAGTAGTCAGGAGGAAATGAGCTATTGGGGGACTTACTCTAAACCTCAAGTATACTAGACCAAATCAGTGCACGAAGGCTAGTTTAAGAAGAAGGTGTAGCAGACTTATATCTTCTTAAACAAAGCCAACCTGAGGTAGCTTACTGGCTATGCAGTAAGGCCTACCAAACTAACAAGGCACTCATTGATGTACAGTGGCCAAGTAAGGAAGGAAAGTGTAGCAGGCCAAAATATGAAGACCACTGGGGTGAAGCACTAGCAGAGTAGCACGTCAGGCCGACCCAAAGCAGCTACTGAGTGAGTACCGCTAGGAGCATTATTCAACTCGAAGTAGCCCAATACAAAAGATATGTGTTTATTTTATATGTTTGTGTGTAGTTTGTGTTGTGTTCATGAAGGATATGATACCGCTTGGGTTCTCTTACACCTGTCCTAAACACGTCGTGGCGGATTTGTAAATAAAGATGTTTTTAAATGAAGAGAAAATTGAATTTGAAATGAATTTTCATTGATGATGAATATTTTCAAACATGGATTTAAGTATAATATTCTTTTAAATAGAGTCCGTTGATCAGAAGCATCAGGTGTTCTCTCTTATGGTTGATAAGATGATAAGATCCTCCTTGGTAGGCCTTCTCTATGGCAAAAGGGCATTCCTAAGTGGGTTCAAACTTGCCTCCTATCTTGTGACCAGTAATAATTGGTCCTTAGAACTAAAATAAGCTCTCCTACTTGAAAAGCTCTAGGATAGACCAATTTATTGTGAGTTTGAATCATTATGGCTTTGTATAACTCGAGGTTTTGGCATGCTGGTAGGCATCTCTCCTCCAAACCTTCAAGCTCTTATAATCGCAGCTTGGCATTTTGCTCCATTGTGATCTAGCTACCCATAGCTATCCTTAGCGATGTGCGTTAAACTTCAAAAGGTAGAACGGCTTTAGACCCATACACTATGGAGAAAGGGGTAGATTGATTTGGAGTTCTGTATATGGTGCGGTAAGCCCATAAGGCTTCAACTAACTACTCATGTCACTGTCGATTATTATTGTCGAGAGCCTTCTTTAATATTTGGATGAGAGTTTTATTGAAGGCTTCTACAAAGCCATTTTCTCTTGGGTAGTAAATGGTAGAATATCTCCAATCTATGCTATATCTCTGTGCAAAATGATTGATCTTGGTGCTCTTGAATGCAATACCATTATCAGATATAATTCATCGAGGTACCCTGAACCTATATACGATATATTTCCTAAAAAATTAGAGCACATGCTGAGTTGAGACTTCTCTAAGCGGAATCACCTATGCCCACATAGAAAAGTAGTTGGTAGCAGTTAGGATGAACCAGTGGCCCTTGGAAGAAGGAGGATCAATTGGACCCACTATGTCAGTACCCCAACACTTGAATATTCATGAGGCCAATGTAGGATGTAGAATATTGGGTAGTTGGTGTAGGACCACACCGTGTACCTGACATTGATGGAATTTCCTAGCTATGTTCATGCAATCTGTGATCATCAATGGTCAGTAGTATCCTTTTCTTTTGATATTGACTTTCATCTTCAGACTGAATTGGTGTGCTCCACATAATCCTGAATGCACCTCAGTCACGATCTTACAGGCTTCATGTTTGTCTAAACAACATAACCACATGTGATCGAAGGACCACCGGTATAAGGTGACATCCATGAGAGCGTAGGAAAGTGTTCTCTGCTTCACATGATGTGCTAGTGACTTCTTTTAAGGTGGTTTGCCTCTATTTAGGTGATCCATGAATGGTTGCCTCCAATCTGACTCATCATCCTTTTTGGCAATGGTAACCTCCCCTTCAAGAGAGTATTTTTTTATGAGCTCAATATCAATAAAAGATAAGACTTGTCTATTTTAGATCTTTATTGATATGGACTCATCTTTCAGACATGCCAACTCCTTGGCAAGTTTGGCTAAAACATCTATTATGACATTTTCTCCTCGAGGAATCTTGTAAATGGTAAGCTCTGGGATTTGGGCCAACAACTTCATAGTGTACTTATGGTAATGGTGGAGCTTAAGCTTTAGAACCTTGTAGGACCCGATTTGATTGATGACTAACTGAGAATCCTCAAAGATGTTGATGTTTTGGCTGCTTAGAGTAATGGCTAACTCCACACTAGCAATCAAAGCCTCATATTCAGGTTTATTGTTGGTGCAAGGATTGGATAGGTGATATGAGAATTTCATTATATCGTGGTCCAAAGTTAGGAGAACTACCCCTACCCCTACCTTTCATGGGATAGTAGATTGTGGTTCTTCTCCTCTTTGAGAGGAAGTCACACAATCAAAGTACATCTCCCAATGGTGAATGCTAATGTCCCCTAAGTTCATGATTTGTTCATCGAGGAGGTCGTCACTAAGTGGAGAGTCAACGGCAAGTGGATGTGTTACTAAGAAATATATTAGTGCTTGTCTTTTCACCGCATGGAGGGGTACAAAAGTAATATCAAATTATGACAAAATTATGGACCAACGTGCCCACCGTCTAGATAGCGTCGATCATGTCATGAGATATTATAGTGGATTTATCCTAGAGATCAAGTTCACCTTAAGAAAAGCATGTAATGCTGTAGCTTTTGGGATGCATGGATTAAAGCTAGGCAATGTATCTCAATAGGTGGATAATTTGCTTCATGAGGGATTAGATGATGGCTGAGGTAGTAGAGAGTGTTCTCCTTCCCTTCATCATTGGCTTGGGCCAACAAAGTGCCTAGGGAGTCATCTAATGCAATGGTGTAGAGGATGAGCAGCTTGCTTGGGATAGGGGATGCTAAGACTGGTGGTGTTATGAGGTAGTGCTTGATGTCTTTGAAGGCATGCTGACACTTATCATCCCACTTGAACTAGGAATCCTTTTTGACAAGTGCTGAAAATGGCTAGCACCTTCTTGATAGGTTGGATATGAAGCATCTTAGATACACCAACCGCCCTTGAATGATCTGAGTTGAGTTAGATTTTCAAGGGGTGGCATTTTTAATATCGCTTTGATCTTATAGATGATCGATCTTGATTTCTTGTCGGACAATAAACCGAACTTCCGCAAGGTACTCACGGATGCACTTTAGGGTTTTATTTTGATGTTATATTACCTTAATCACTCAAAAACTACTCTCAAGTCCAAGAGATGGTTTTCCTTTTCTTTACTTTTGACTACGAGATCATTGACATAATACTTAACTTGATGATGAATGAGTTCATCGAAGATTCGAGTCATGGCCCACTAGTATGTAGTACTGACATTTTTATGACCAAAAGGCATTACCTTATAGCAATAAATTTTGATTGAGGTTCAAAAAGCAGTAGTTTTCTCATCTTTAGGGGCCATCTTTATTTGGTTGCATCCAGATGATCCATCCATGAAGGAGAAGACTATGTGAGATGAGGCAATATCCACCATCAGTTCTGATATTGGTAGTCGAAATTCATCTTTTGGACATACCTTATTTAAGTCCCTAAAATCGATGCATATGTGAATTTGTCCATTCTTCTTCTTAACTAGAATGACATTGCCTAATGAGGTAGAGTATTTTTCTTCCCTGATGAAGCTGGAGTCGATTAATTTCTTCACTTTAAAAATGACCTACTATTTAATGTCTAATCGTATGAATTTAAAACTTATTTATTAGGGTTAGCATTAGGCTACATGCGAAGTAGTCCTTAAACTCAGTCAGTAGCCTAACTAAGTCATTGGTTTTAGTTTCATTCAACAATGAACTAAAGCATGTCGGGTGTGGATTATCTTCAGTCCCCAAGTTGTTTTCTTTGAGCTTGTCGATGGTTGACCTGATCTCCTTTTCAAACTCTAGTGGTGCATCTTTGACTTCAAAATCATCTAGAACATCTGAAGATTCTAAGCATACCTCCTCATATGAGTTAATGTGATTTGAAAAGAACCTATCAGATTCTAAATGATTGGTGATGACTAAGCAATAATCGTCATCATCGACTGAACCAACTGTACCAAATCTTAGTCCTAGTTTTGATTGAGAATGTATGCATTTGTTGTCCCAAAACCTCTTGAAGTAATATGACCTATGTTTTGACCAAGCATGTGGAATCAATCCTTTCTTTGCTAAATTTAGGACACAGAACGAGTACCAATCAAAAGGTAATTCTATTAAATCTTTATATGATTCATCCTTAAGTTTTGCATCAATTTCTTGACTTGAGGATGATGCTCCCTTAAATAATCTTTGAGTCTTCACATCTATGGATGACTGAGGGGCTTCCTTAACTATCAAACCCTCAACTTTCTATGAGAAAAGTGGGGTTAGAGCTAAGGTTCCCAGCTGATGCCTAACTATTTCACATATAGACTTGGATACATTCATGCTTTGCTTTGGAGATCAATTTTCATCACTATATGGCTCAAATGTCACCTCTAAAGAAATCTGCTACTGAGAAGAGCTGGCTGGAGTGCTGACCATATTAGACTCATCCTCTGAAGTAGATTCTAAGTTTATATTGATAGCAGGTGTACTCCTTGTAGCTAGGACATATTTTCTATTGGGTGGCCAATAAAGAGGTTTTTTGCCCCCAAGATTGCCTCTGAGTTAGCTTTTTCCTTTGCCTAGTAGAGGTTGGGTCATCCTACCCATGTGTTCGAATAGAGTAACAAACTGTGAGTGGAATTTAATATTGGGCTCCACTTCCTTCTCCAAGTCTATTTCTTATTCCCTTTTGTTTTTTTTTCTCTCTTTTTTCTTTTTCTCTTTCTTTTTCTTTCTCTTTTTCTTTTATTTTTGAACTTTGGCCATGTTTGTGAGAATAGACTTGTTGATTTTGAGGGAGGTAGTGGGCCGCATCCTCAAATATGTTGACCTCGTGACTATAAATGGCTAGAGATCTTCTTTGACACAATAGGCAATCCCACCTCTCATAAATTTTATACACTAATGTAGAGAGGATGGAACCGTGTTGTTTTCATGTATCTACGGTCTCCAAAGCAAAGCATTGAAGGATGTATCTGAGTCTATAATGTAAAATTTAGCTTTAATATTCCAATCATCCATCTCCAAGGTAACACTATAGAACTTAAGACCCTCTCGCCTTGTTCATTGAATCCTCACAACATCATCATTTTTTTTTGGAGTATGGAGATGTCAATCCTCAAGTAGGTAAGGGTTCTTAGGCTCATATTGTTGACTGATGCACCTAGATCAACCAACACTATGGATAGCCTGAATATGTTCATATCCATTGTGATGTAGAGGGGATAGTTGTGCTTGATCGTCCCTAGAAGAAGGTCTTTCAATGTAGAGGGGACAGTTGTATAGGGGATGGTTGTGTTCATATATACTAAATGTAACTCCTAAGATGTCCTTTGAATGGCATGCTTCCTCTTTAGTAGCGGCCCACTAAGCTAAGCATATCTCAAGATCAAGTATGGCCTTGATTAGAGATTCCCTCGTCTCTTTAGATAAGATAAAGGTGTCGTATATGCTTAACTTAGTTGGCAACTTTTTAAGGTGAGCTAGGACATTGTAATCAACTCTGGCTTGGTCCTCCACAAGCATATCCATATATGGAGTATTTTGTGGAGGGGATATCTACTCACTAGATCCAATGACTTGCTTACCCTTATCCTAAGGTGCTACCCTAGGAGGTAGAACTTTGCCACTACGTAGGTTGATTTCGGTGACTTCATGTGCTGGGTTGGTGGAAAGTTCTAATTGCTCATCGGGTATACCTACAGTTTCTCCTACGAGACCCTCGGAGTCAGATGACTACAAGTTAATCTGAATGGGTGAACCCAATTGATTCAGAAAAGCAAAGTCTGATTCTGAATCATAAGGGAAAGGATATAAATTATTTATGCTATTATTATTATTATTTAGACTTGGAGAGCTTTTAACTGAAATGAGATCATCAAGGCTATCAAAAATAGAGAAGATATAAGTGGAATCTGCTTTCTTCATTGATTTCTTTCTAGGTGGAGCTACATGATAAAAATGAAGTAAAGTAAGCAGAGTGAGGGGTTTAATGCCCTCGTCTATAAATATAATGTTTCTACTAGTAGAAGAAAAGATGAATGAGTAGTAGTAGCTACAACGGTGGAAGGAATGCTGGACTGGGAAGGTGGTTGAGCTACTTGGCTATCCCGAGCAAGTGTGGACTACTGCTGTTACTGCTAAGCTCCTCCCACCCTCCCCAAATTATCTTTAGAAACTTACAAACCTTCCTTGATGTTGGAGTTTTGAGATGCCTCGGGCACCTGTAAAAAAAGTTCCTTGATCTTTTAGATGATCTTTTTAAAGGTTCGAGATAGGGAGATATCTCAACCTTCTTTTATCCTAAGAGGATCACATGTATCCCCAAGGATTACTCTAATAGAACTAGATGGTTGTTCTAGGTTCTAACAAGTAATCCTTAGGGATAATTATGACACTCAACTTGTAGTTGCGCTCAAGCCAGTCCTTGAAAATAATGCAATCTTCTAAGACATGGCCTAACATGTGGTGGTAGGGGAAAAAGTTAAGATCATTAGTCTTGCCCACTTCCTCTGGCCTCATAGGTTCTGGTAACTGAAAGTTGAGTTTCTTTATGAGATTTTTAAAGATTTTCCTGACTACCTCCCTCTTGAATGAATATGGCTTATTCAATCTATCGGGAAGAATCAGTAGGTAATAGCTACCTAGTGGTGGGTATGAGTACCGCTGTTGTGGAGGGGGTGGTGGCGACTGTTGTGGTGGCTAGTATGATGGCCAAGAAAGTGGAAGAGGAGGTGGCAAAGGTGGCTGCTGAGCTCGTGATCTCTTAAATTGACTTCTGCTTGGCTGCTTCCCCCTATCTATTGATACAACTATCCTTGGCCTCTTTTCAAATACTTTTTGTGGCTTTGGCTTGGATGACTAGTCTTGAAAAGGCAACTGTTTGACTTCCTCTTGTAGGCTAGCTACCTTATTGATTAATTTCTTAAAGGTTTTGATTGTCAAGCCCTTGAGCATGAAAGCAACCGGGCCATAGATATTCTTGAGAAGAATTTTGATGGCATGCTGTTCGGACAGCTATGGTTCACATTTCATACACAAGTTACACCACTTCAGAATGTAATCAACAAGAAACTCATTGGGGTTTTGTTTGGCTACAATGAGGTTGCCCATAGTTACCCTTTATTGCTAGGCTCCAGCAAATCTCTTAACAAAGAACTGCTCCAACTTAGTAAAAGTCTTCGCCGAACCATTAGGCAGTTTGGTGTACTAATCGAATGCAACCCCTGGCGGACTGCTAACAAATAAGTGAAAGAGAAGTGTGACACTGCCACCGGTCTTGGAATAGCCAGCTCTGAAATGTGCCATATGCTGTCACGGGTTCCCACTGTCATCAAAACTTTTGATGGAAGGTGGCACAAACCCTTTGGGGTATTGGACTCCATCGAATTACTCTGAGCAATGTCTACTCTTTGGAATAGATGAACTACCCTAGGCTTGCACCAATGTTTCCCTCTCTTGTTGCTCCACCATTTGCTTGATGTCTTTTTCATGCACGGAGGTGCTATCTATGACCTTCCTTTGCAAGATACCATTGTCCTCATTCATGGGAGAGGCACTCCTAGGAGGATCTAAGACATGTAAGAGTTTGGGCTGATCAGCCTCCATAGGACTAGGCTATGAAATTGGAACCTGATTTTGGAGTGCTAGAACTACTACCAACAAATCCTTAACTCTCTTCTCCATCTGGTTGATCTGCTTGTCCTTCTACCTAAGCTGTTAAAAGAGGTGCTGGGTCGAGTGAGAAGTGTCACCTTCCTAGATCACAACACCTTCTTGACTCTGATGGTCTCTATGGAGAGATCCGCTGGTGTTGACCATATGGATTCCTGCTGAATCCTCTAATAGGTCATCATCATCAAGGCTGAAGGCTACCCTACCCTCTTCTTGATCCGAACGATCACTCCCAAGAAGCTATTTCTTCTCGATAAAGTATATTTTTAACATATCATATAGTGAACGATATCCTACTCTGCCTAGCTGGATCGACACAAACAACCGCTGATGGCTGATCATAAGACTGTTCTCATTTAACTCTATGCACTAGATACTTCCTAATAATGATGCTCTTGTTAGGAGGATCAACTGCCATGGGGACTGCACTGGTATCCCCTCTTACTTCTGCTACTAATGATGGCTACAGTGGTGACACTATCACGATACTTTTGGGTCGCCACTCCCTCTTTACCATGGCTAAAGTGGGAGGTCGAATGGGAGAGCTCAACCTCACCTCAACTGGTGGGATAGATGGAGTGGGATCTTTAGGCTATAGCCGAATCACTAATGGGGATGTCCTCTCTCTACATGCAAACTTCTAAACCTTGGTAGGAACTATGCTAGGAGGGACTTGGATGAGTGATGGTGGATGAGGAATAGAGCGGTGTGATGAGGGAGAAATTGACTACCCTCCTACGAGAACTCTCTTCTGACTGTTGGTAGTGCTGGTCAACACTATGTTATCCATATGAGTAGATCTAGGAGCCCACAGATCTAAAAAATCAATAAGGATGGAGGCCGCCGACTGCTGGGCATACCTCCTCCTCTCCTTCTTGCTCACTTGGGCTTGTTGCTCTGACCTCAGTGGCCTTTTCTCTATGGATATGATCTCTGATGCTCCTAGGAATTACAGACCTCAAATCAAATAACAAACCAGACACTGAGCGTTCGTAGGCTCTGCCAACCTGACAAAGAACTATCCTAAGGCTGGCATAGAGCTTCCTCCGCTCCCTACCCGGTACCTCAAAGTGAGCTGGTGGTGGAGGCGATGCAGCAACCCTCTTGTAATCCTCCTCTCTGTTAGAGGTTGAGAGGGGGTGAGACCTATTTCCACTCAGGAGTGGAGAGGTCTCATGAGGAGAACCTCCAGTGATCCTCGCTTGATCTTCCTATTTTATTATGCATTGGGTAGAAGTGGGGCAGAGCAAGAGCTAAAACCTACCTCAAATGTAGGGGAGACTATCTTAGAGGCCAAGATAGCATTCCCCTTCAAATTTGGGGAAACCAGTGAGGAGGTGCTAGCTCGCACCTGGGCAACGGTAAGGACAACTGACTGAACTGGCATGGGAACCACCGATAATGATACTATTGGAATTGACATAGAAGGAACTAGAACTGGTGCTGCTGTGGGGACCTCGACAGCCTTCCTCTTCAAAGAGGAAGACTCGGACTCAGGATGCAGGTCAAAGCAAAGGAGTGGCTTTTGTCCAGCCACCTCCTCCCTACTAATAGTGGTGATGGCTGCCCCCTCACAAGTAACTCTAACAACATCGATGTGATGACCAAACTGAATTAGGTGGATGGTAGTCATGGTGTCAACAGCTAGATACACACCTGATGGGAATGAGAAGATGAACTTGGTGGAAGCCTAAACTAGAGATGAAGAAAGAACTAATTGTGCTAATCTCTCTACATTTGTTGAAACATAACCAACTTAGACGCTCACTTTGATATTTATCTTCAAATACTAATCTTCTGATATTGATTTAAAATTTGAACCCACACTTAACAAATTTAGGTATGCTAAGTGGGGTTCATTGGAGAGATTTTAGATTGTGAGGAGAGACTTTGCCATAGAATTTGGTTTTGATTTACAACCCATATCCAACAAATTTGGGTATGTTGGATGGGGTTCGTTCATTTGGAGAGACTTTGGAGATGAATTTATTTTGTTTTATCCTTTGTTTGAAATTTTGATTTTGGAATCTTCACTTAGCAAATTTGGATATGCTAAGTGAGATTCAAGTGCATGTTTGAAAATATTTGGAAGCATTTTTGTTTTTGTTTTTTTTTGTTTTTTTTTTTGTGATGATGTGTGTCATGTATTTAATTTGGTTTGAAAATGGGGTCCTTACTTAGAAAATTTAGATATGCTAAGTAAGGCCCAAATTTCTTTGATGTATTTTGATTTGATTTGAAAAATAAGACATTCACTTAACAAATTTAGGTATGTTAAGTAAGGCTCAAGTGTGATTGATGAGTTTGTTTAGTTTTGTTTTGAAAGAGGGGAACTTCTATTTAACAAATGTGGTCTATTAAATACAATTCAATTTATTTTTAATTTTGAAAAATGGAACTCTAATATGACAAATTTGGGTATGTCAAATGGAGTTCAAGTGTGTTTTATTTGTTTGTTCTAAAAAGGGAACTCTACTTAGAAAATTTTGATATGTTAAGCATAGTCCAATTTGTTTTGATTTTTGAAAAAGGGAATTCTCATTTGACAAATTTGGTTATGTCAAACAAAATTCAAATGTGTTTTGATTTTGTTTTGAAAAAGGGAACTCTACTTAGCAAATGTGGGTATGTTAAGTAGAGTCCAATTTGTCTTGACTTTGTAAAGGGAAATTCTCATTTGACAGATTTGGGTGTGTCAAATGGAATTAAAATATGTTTTGATTTTATTTTGAAAAATGGAGCTCTACTTAGCAAATGTGGGTATGTTAAGTAGAGTCCAATTTGTCTTGATTTTGAAAAGGAAAATTCTCATTTGGCAAATTTGGTGTATCAAATGGAATTCAAATGTGTTTTGATTTTATTTTTTTAGATGATTTTTTTTTTGAAAAGGGGAGTTCCACTTAAAAAATTTAGGTATGTTAAATAGAATTCAATTATATTTATTGATTTTTAAAAATGGGATGTTTGTGTGTGATATTGCTTTTTAAAAGGGAAATTCCAACTTAGCACATGTGGAATGTGCTAAATAGAATTTCAAATTTAAGTCATGATTTCATTTGAAAATAGGATCTTCATCCAATAAACTTAGGTATGTTGAAATGGAGATAGCTAATTTCAAAAATATGCTTTTGAAAAAGGGATTTTAAAATTATTTGATTTTGATTTTGAAAAAAAAAACCTCCATGTGATAATTGTAGACATTGTTAAATAGGGTTTGGTTATCTTTAAATCTTTTTTGAAATTTTTATGTAAAACTTTTGTCATGTGACTTTTAATTAATTTGAAAAGTACTTTTTCAAAATAATATTTTTGTAAAGGATTTATTATGGGATGAACCTTGCCTCACCAAGCTAGTGGTAAGAGGTTCTAAATTTTATGTTTGGTTATTTTTCCTTTCTTTAATTAATTTATTTTTACCTATTGGGGGACCCAATGGGGGTTTTAAGACCTACATGGAGTGAGGTCCTAAAATCTAAAGAATGTTGGCTAGCTTTACTTAGGAATGAAATAAGCTAAGTGCCAATGGAATGAAAGATAGTCTTGGGCTTACATAAAATATAAGTCCACTATTGATGTTTGGAGACAATAATTTTCTACTAAAGATGGCAAGAGGAACCATCATGAGCGAAGTCACCAGAAAAATCTGTGGTGTTTATTTTTGGATGTGGGGGACACCATGCAGATCGTAAGAGGTACTTATAAAATGATCAGATACAATATTGAGGTATGATATACTATCTTGAAAGACATAGATATCACCCTTCAATGGACTTAATCACCTAATAAGGACTCCTAAGGCATGATGGGTCTTCGAATGTACCAGAGATTTTTCTCTTACTTTACATGGATGAATAAAGTAGTGTTTATATTGAATTGGGTTCTAAAGTTTCCTATGGAGGCAAGCCTCTATAGTTAATTACATCCTAAGAAAGGTGAGTTCCTTAGGAATACTCTCAATTAAAGTAAGCAATTATTATCTTCAAATATTTTAAAGATAGATTATCAATAAATTGGCTATGGTGAAAAATAAAGTGAGAAAGACCAAGGAAAAGACTTATTTTTGGAAGCCAAAGGGAATGAGTAAGAAATGCTCATGATACTAGGAAGATTAGTGAGCATTCCAATTTATCCTACGGTTGGGCTTTATAATTTTGAAAGTTGAAGATAATTAATTATTAGAGTTGAATTTTATTAGATTACTAGGGCTTATAATCCACCAACACAAGGTTGTAGAAATGCCTAAGAGGTGAGGATTTATGCTTGTAACCTGAAGGAAATAGCTACCTCAGATCCTAAATCTAGGGAGCTTTAGGAAGAGCTAAAGCTCAACTAAAATTTAAGGAGATTGGCATAAGATTTACCTCCACCAGAGAGGATAACCCACCCAACTACTAGGCTTACAATAGCTTGGAGTGGCCGCCAGCTAACTCCTCCTACATTTTAAATCCATGTAAGCAAGTCTTATAAAATTGTAAGATAGTTGGGTTGTTATTAATTTAGAAAGAGATTAAAGTCCTTAAACTCACTCCCTAAGAGACTAGAGCATGAGTGGTATGAATAATGACTTAATCTAATACAAAATCTTTTTAAATTTTATTTCAATTTTGACAAAGGCTTTGGGATTTTTGCATGCCTAAATGCATGATAAAAATGGATTGTGGGCTAAATTAGTAGGAAATAGGTGCTATCCAACATAGAGGAGGCCCTCAAAGGTCAAGTCTTCTCCTATCTTGCAAGGATGGAAACCCTTTCTTAGCAATAGTGAAATAATATGCATGCATGATGTGAGACATACAACATTCAACTAGGGGGTTACTAAATCTTTTAATTATCTTGATTTACATCATAGGATTTTTTTGTGAGGTAATGAATTATTTAAAACTTTTATGAGTTATAGTTGGGTAAAATATTTATTTATTCCTAAGAGACTAATCGCATTGAGGCTGCACATTAAAGCATCAATTATACGAAACTATGAAAAGGCATGTTGTTTCTAATGTGCAATTTTAAACATAACATCGAATAATTTCATAGCTATCGCAAAAGAATAACAGGCTGGTGAGGTCGGTACCGTACAAGCCAAAAAAAAAGATGGGTAGCCGAGCTCTACCCTTATGCAACCCATAATATGAAAGAATAATTGTAATTTATAAATGAATAAATGCTATGGGGGTCTTCATTCTTCATGCTTCATGTCTTCATCTTCATATCTCTATTTGATTTTATTTACTCAACTTCAAAGGCATCACATGGAGCCAATGCTCATCCTTGTCCCCCATAACACTAATCCTAATTTCTAATTGCAAAATTATATTAAGAATAAGAAAAGTAAATCTAACTACACCTGCAAAATAATTTTTAGCTAAACACAAATACAACCCAAAAAGTTATACTTATAATTTGGACTTAGCACCCTACACATGGGTAACCAAGCTCACCTGTTCTAACTTGACTATGTTTAGGGGGCTTAAGAAACCTACAAAAGAGAGCATTTATATTTATTTTTAAGCAGCCCATTAAGCAAAATCCCCTACAGAAAATATGAGTAGGCTAATCATGGCCTACCATCTAGTCTATGAAGCATACACCCTAACATCCAGTCTAAAATATTGCATCACAAAATAGAACATACATTATACATAAGTTGGCCTAACTTAAAACTAGAAGTGGTGATTTAATTCTAATGAGTATTAAGGCTTGTGTGGTATGTCTTAACTAAGCATTAGCAATATAATTTTCTAAGTGTGAAAGAGATTTAATTTAACCATCAAGGATGATTTCACTTCAAGTTATTTAATTGATTTGAGAATTTTAATTTGTGTTTTGTTTGGTTTCATATAATTTACACTAATCATCGAAGTGTTATAAAGAGAAGAAAGAGGATTTCCCTCTTTCATCCCTTCCTTAAGCCACTTTCTAAAGCATATTAATTTGATTTAGTTCTCTTTAGTGAATGGCTTATTACACATGTTAGATTAATCATAAGTTTAGGTTCACCTTAAATAATTCTATTCAATGTGAAAGGCCTCTTATGATTAATCTAATTGAAATGCTATCACATGATTTATGTTCAATTATTCCTTTCCTTCACATATAACATGCATATGATTTAATCCTAAGTGTATCTATGCATACAACATGTTTTAGCACACTTAAATGATGAATGTAGATGTGCATATTTGAATTTTATATTTCTTATTTGATTGAATTATTTAATCATGTTAATGTAGAGCTTTATCTAAATTCTTATACAAAAGGACCTAAGAATGAAATTAAATAAGTACGTGTCATTGTTAAACTAGGGAAGTGAGGTAATAAAATGACCTCTTTGGGGCTAGCTAAAGCCTCATATTCTTAGGATGTCCAAACTATATACACATTTGCATTCAAACATATATAAATTTGTATGTTAAAAATATAAGGAAAGAGACCCCAAATCATATGGCTAATTAATTTAATCACTTAGTCTATTATGAATGCATGTATTTTTAGTAGAAAAGAGAGATTTTAATCCTTTAGCCACACATACATACACATGTAAAGAGAAATAAGTAATTACGTGCCTTTGTTAAACCAAAGAAGCGAGATAATCAAATGACGTCCTTGGGGCTAGTTAAAGCCTCGTATTCCCGGAATGTCTAGACTATATACTTTGCTATCTCACTACACATGAATGTATATGTAAATATGAGAAAGAAAATCATGCAAAAATTACTTTTTTATTTGATTAGAACATTTATGTATAGGAAACAAAATTTTTTTCCAATTCTAATGTAGGAGCACATGTAAATGAAATCAAATAAGTATGTGTTGTTAAATCAGGGAAGTGAGGTAATCAAATGACCTCCTTTGGGATAACTAAAGCCTCGTATTCTCGGGATGTGCAAATTATATACTTATTAATATTCAAATACATGTGAATCAACATATAGATTAAAGAAAAATAAGCTTTATTTCACATACTTAAGCTATAAGAACATGCAAACCTATATGTAATCATAACTACTATCACTCAAACAAATGTAATTGATTTATAAAGTTTGGAAAGTAATTTGAATTTATTAGTGATAATAGCCACACATATTTTTAATTAATCTAACACATGCAAGCTTAACATAATGGAAAACCATTTGATTTAATTTAACTTTGAAAAGATGAAAGCATGATTTCAAATGACATATAACATTTAGCATGATTGGAAAGGAATAAATAAACATAAACATATGATTTCGTTCAATTAAGTTAATTCCTAAGGACAATCATATCAAATAAAATTATTTAAGATAAACCAAGGCTTCTTTAATGTCATTTTTAATCTCATGTTTTGATTTGATTTAAGAATGTGAGAAGAGATTTGCTGATCCTAACTCATTCTTATATTTATTAATTAAATTAATTTAATGAAATATGATTAGATTGATTTTATGAGTTGATTAGGTTGTAATATGCATTAAATCCATTAATTAACCCTTTCTTATGTTATCTTAACATAATTACTCAAATAATTATAAGCTAATATGATATGAACATACATTAAAAATTAAATCAGCAATGATCCTAAGAAATGAAAGGGGCCTAATGCAACTGGCTCATAATTATTAATTAATTAAGTTAAATAATTTAATTAAGTACTCTTATAATTCCCCCACATATGTTGGTTAACTATAATTTCCTTAGGATTTTTTTAGGCTTTTGAACACCTAAGGGTCTACCCAAGACTTCATTAATTGAGATTTCATGTGAATATAATTTCAAGTTGATTCATTAAGCAATTTGATTAATTGATTAAGCCTTGACTAATTTAATTAATGAAATAAAATTTGGGAAATAGATTAGGAAGGAGGCCCTAATCTTATCCCATGGTCATTCACTGTTAAGCAAGAATTAACCACTTAATTAATTAATTTATTACTGCTCATGGGATTAATTAATTAGTAATTAATTTAAAAGAGTAAGTAGAGTTTAATTAGCTAATTTCCCTAACTAATTAAGCAATAAATTCTAATAAAATTATGGGAGGCAAAGGTCATCCCATTAAATTAACACACAAAGTTTGGCATTAATTACTTAAGTAATTAAAGGGTAATTAACTAATTAATTTTACAAGTAAACCTTAATTAATCCCTAATTACTATTTTAAATTTAATTAAGATTATTTTTAATAAATTCTACTCTTAAATACCTTTAAAATGAATATTTATTTGCATTTTATGATTTTTCTATGATTTGTTATAATTTTTCAAATTTTCAACTAATTTAAATAATTTTTCATAATTACTATAAAGTTTATTAATTTATTTTACTAAAATATGCTATTTGAGCTTCAAAATTCAATATCTCTCAATCCAAAAATTCTTTGACGTGAAAGTTTTATAGTAGGTGTATTTTAACCTCAGTATTAATCCCTAAAAATTTCAGATCAATCTGATTTATATTTTTGGTTTAATTAATAAAATTTAATTTTTACTAAAACTTAAATTAAGCTCAAAATACCTAATAAAAAGTAGTGATTTTAGATTTTTTGGATTCCTCTCAAAAATATAAATCTAACGAGCACTTACTTGCAATTATTTGTTAAGAATTTTATTATCTATGAAATTCTGAAGTTTTGGGTGATTATAATTAATTTTTAAAAGGAGAAAATCCTTATTTTCCTAACCTGGTTAGTGTCGTGTGTCACTGACTAGATCATGTGTTTCCATGTGGTCCCATGTGATTGGGCCATGCGATTCCTCGTGGCATGTGGTGCTATGTGGTAGTAGCGGATTAGGTCACACGATCTTTGAGTAGGAAAATAATGGGAATGTGCAGTTCTGATCGGATGGTTCAGATTGAATTCATGATCTTAACGTAACATAATCACATAGATTTTCCCTAATTGCAGTCGTCCATCTCCATCAAAGGGAGATCAGACGGTTGATGTGTGTCTTCCTCCTAGTGAATGAAACTGAGCAGACAAAATGTCTGAGCCACAAAAAATGAATGCTTGGAGTCTAATGGAAATTCTTAAAATCGAGCAAACATCATCGATTATCACCGAAAAACTCATATTTTTGCATTAGGATCATGTGAAATGAAGAATACAATGGTTTTCTAATGGAAATTCCTAAAATCGAGCAAACATCATCACAAACAAAAGAACCTATGGCCGACTAAAGGATTTGAAAATTACCTAACTAGGGATGGTTTTCGGTGGCTGTGTTGATTCGAGCACACTCCTAGATGAGAGAAGAAGCCTTTGGGATGAACCTAGACCCTTGCCTCCCCTTGGAATGTTGTATCCACCAATGGCCACCACCTCCTTACCGAAATCTACTCAATTTTCATGTTCTTCTAGCCCAAAGGAAGTGGGAAAGGGTCCTTATTTCTTGTAGGAGGTCCTGGAGTTTGTGTAATAGCAGAATAACTTCTTAGATGCCTATCTATCTCTTGTGTTTGGTGGTAGAAAATTACCACTAATGGTGATTTTTGTCTCCTAGTGGATGTCCTAAGGCTTGGGGTGGTTGAGAATGGCAGAGAATCATCCTAGGTGGCTTAGTTTTATTGGCCAAGTCTTGGGAGGTGGCTGCCAAGAGGGACTACTATGTGTCCTATGGATTTCAAATGTTCTATTGGAGGAGATGAGGTGAATTCACCTCCCCATGAGTCATGGCCAACCCAACCACCTCTTGGGTTAGGTTGGCTGCCTGTGTGCCAAAAAGGGCCAATAAGAGCCAATGAATGGAAATGACCACTCCCCTTTATGATTTTTCTCATATGATACCCTTGACCTAAGGGTAGAATGGTCATTTGGCATTTGATTTGATTTGGGAAGATTTTAAATGAGTCAATAGTGGGTTGGCCCAAATTTCATGTTATTTGGAGTTCATTATGTTAGGTTTGATTCGTTGTGTCAAAATAGGTTAGGTTGACCAATTGGTCAAATTAGGTCAAACCAAGGGTTAAGTCAAGTTCATATGACCATTTGGAATGTGTTGGTGCCATTAGTTTGGTTTAATTTTATTTAGATTTGATTTTGGTTCATTTGAATTCATTTGGGTCAAATGGGTCAAGTTGACCAATATGACCCAATTGACCAAATTGGCTTAAATCATGGCTTGGTTTGGGTTTGGCTAATCATTTGGAATGTGTTGTTAGCTTTGGCTGAGTTCAATTTGGATTTGATTGTGTTTTAGGTTGGCTTGACCCTTTAGGTCAAGTTAGGATCGATAGGTCATTTAGGTCTAGTGGGTCAATTGGGCTCAATTGAGGCTTTGGTCAAGTTTAATAGTCAATTTGGAATGAACTTGATCCATTGGTTGCAATCAATTTGGATTGGATTTTGGTTTGACCCATTTTGGCCATTTAGGTCAAATTGGGTCAACTTGGGTCAAGAGGGCCAATTGGGTTAGGTTTGGCTCAATTGTAGGCCAAGTCATGTTCAAGTGTTGATTTTGGGTTGGTATGAATCATGGGTTTCAATAGATTTGGCTTAGATTGCAATTTGGCTAGTTCAGTTCATATGGATTAAAGGATTGACTTGGTCAAAGGCTAAATTGACTTGGTTTGACCCAATTTATGATAATTGATGACCCTAGGATGATCAATAATCATGTCATGAAGTTTGGATTGGCTTAATTCACTTTGACTTTGATTTGGATTGAATCAGATTTTGGTTCCAATAGGCCAAATTGGTCACTTTGGGTGAAGTGAGCCAATTGGATTTAGTTGGCTTGATTTTGAGTTTAGTTTGATTTAGTTGAGTTTATATATGGATTTGAGATTGATATATAAATTCAACTACATTTTGGTTTAGGTTCAAATGAGTTTTGGTTCATTTGAATATTTCAAGTCAAATGGACTAAGTTTGGTTTGACTTGGGTTGATTTTGATTTGGCTTGATGATCATAAGTTTTATTTATATTTGGAATGGTGATTGAAGGTATAATTGATTTATAAGAAAATAAATTTAATTTGAGTCTTGGAATGAAGGAACTGGACTAAGTTTATGGGGTTGGTTCATATAGCTTAGGTTTGGATTTTAATTTAGTTTGGGTTATTTGATTGTAGATTTGATTTATATTTAAGGAGATAATTTAAGATATAAATTGATTATAAGGAAATAAATTAATTTTGGATTGGTTTGGATGGAATTTTGGCTAAGTTCATGAAGGTTGACTCACATGACTTAGGGATTGGAATTTGAATTTGGATTTGGATTTGGTTTTGAAATTGAGTTTGATTGTAGATTTGACAGGGTGAATCTGTATTGGATTTGGGTTTAGGCTACATGGTATGAGGGTTATCCTAATCTTATGATTAACCCTTCTAAGTCTCTAGGTTTAGGTTAAGTGTTCACCTAATCACTAGAAGTGTCTTATCACTAAAGAAGTCTTAGTGTCTAGAAGACATCCTAAGTCTAAGATGAGGAGATTGAGAACTCACTCCAAAAGTGTCAATTAAAGTGAGCTATCTTTCTTTGATTTAATTTCAATTGCCTTAATATTATTATAGTTGGGTTATGAGAGCAAACTAATTTTAAAAATTGAGAGTTTGATACTTTCATATTCCTCTTTATTATTTTCTTATTGGGTTGTACTTTCCCGTTAACGAAAGTACATGGTTGGGTTGTACTTTCCTGTTAAAGAAAGTATGGTGTTGGGTTGTACTTGTCTGTTAAGGAAAGTACAGTGTTGGGTTCAACTTACTCATGAAGGAGAGTATGGGAGATTTATTATAATCTCAATTTTGATTTAGTGAATTCCGAGCCTAGCGTGGACATAGGCTGGTTTTGGGGTTAGAGCGAACCACATAAAAATCTCTGTGTTCTCTATCTTTATTTTTCTACACTTTACTTTTTATACTATTGTTGATTGCTATTTTATTTCTCTAAAGCTTTATCATTAAAGATTTAAGTTTTATACAAAAGTTTAAAATTAAGTTTTTTGAAATTATTTTTTAAAAACCCAATTATGGTACCATAGCCTCTTAATAGAATCTAGAAAAAATAAAACCCTTAATTTTCTCTAAATTAAGCTTAATTTAGATTTTAATGAAATAATTAAAAATGTAATTAAACTCAATTATATATCTAATCAAGATAAAAATTTAGAGAAATCAAATTGGCAATGAACCCCATTTGCCACAAAAATTTGAAGGCTAATTGGCCTCTAGAGTCGGAGTTATTGAATTTCTAAGTCCCTAAGTCAATTTATATAAAATATTAAATAAAAAATTTGTAAAATTATAAAACTTTAAAATCTCAACATAGAACATTTCAATTAACTTCAGACCATTCAAAAGAAAATTATTTAACTCTCATATGTTAATAAAATCAATTAATTATATATTTGAAGAAGCTTGACAAAGTGATTAAAGGAATGAAAATTAATTAAATAATCACTTTTAACCAATTAGGATTAAGGTTATCCAATTAATTTCAGATCTAAATATAAATTTCATTGGCATGTAAATCCTCTCAGCTCATTCAAATTTAGTGAACAGTATAATCTTTAAACATTGATAAAAAAATCAAATAAATTAATTATACTTACATAATTTGAAACTTAGAAAATTGAATATATAACATATAATGAACTAACATAAACCAACAAATGGAATCATAAGTTGAAGCCAATGAAATTAATCCAAACTTCATAATGAAATGAAATGATTATATGAATGTGAATAAAATTAAATTAATTGAAAATATATAAGTTAATGTATTATGAAATTAAAATGTGATGAATTAATTAAATAATAAAATTAAACTAAATGTAAAACATAAATCTAAGTTACTAAACCTAAGAAAAACATAAGCAAAATATACAATGAACATGGATTAAACAAAATATAAATATTAAACAAACTTATAATAAACATAACATAAACCTTATCCAACAAATAAAATTAACTTAAAGCCAAAATTAAATGACTAAGGAATTGGATAAAAATAACAATATAAAACAAAATCCATAATAAGAATAATATAATAATTCTAAATAAATTAAACATACTATAGGTAAGGAAATCAAAATCAAAATGAAAATTAAGAAAAGTAAATTACAATGACATAAACACTAATGTAAAAAAATAAACCTAATTAATCTATGTTAAATGAGTAATACAAATCAAATAAATGAAATGAACCTAATCAAATAAATGAATAAAACCAAATTATAAAACTCAAACTATAATAACAAATGAATTAAATTTAAAGTGAAAACCAAATTAAACTATAATAACATAAATAAACTATAATTGAACTTAATTAAAGAAAAATACTTTAAAGAAACAAACAAAATTAAAATGTGATCAATCAAAAAAATAAAAACGAATAAATAAAGAGGAGAATTCAAAATAAATAAAATTGAAACATTCATTAAACTAATCTTAAACCAAATTGAAAAGAGGTTAATTAAGATGCCTGAAATCTTAGATAAACCCTTTGGAATGAACCTTCATCTTAAGATGAAGGCTTCATTCTATTAGGATTTAAAATGTTGAATAGAATGAATTTCACCCAAAAAGAACCTTATTGTATTCTTCATTCTTGAAAACTTAATTTTACCTTAACATAAAATGCACCAAAAATGAAAATGAAATTGAAATTACAAATCATTAAATCACTTAAATTAAAACCACTTGTGGTAAATTAAAATAATTTTAAAATGAAAAATAAGTTAAAAAAATTAAAATTAAAATTATATAATTAGCAACATATGGTATATAGTCTTGACACTCGAGGTCACGAAGCTACTGTTCCGAAGGAAGTCTTGATAATTTAAAATCCCTGGTATAACAATGACGCATACTTATGAAGTGAAATTATGAAATTAAAAAGTACTAAAATTAAATTAAGTTAAATATTTGAAACCTAAATTGAAACGTGAATCTAAAAAGGCCTAGCAACGTCTTGCCACACAAACCTATTTCCTTCACACACTAGATTATTAGGTCATAGACCCTAGACTTAGATTAGGTCACTTTGTGATGTGATGTGATATATTTTTCTTATTTGATGGTGTACTATTTTATACTGGATAGTTAGGATTGTTTGTTATTAGTCTCGATGGTAGGACATATTATTTTTAGAACTAATGTTGTCTTCGGCAGGAGGCTATGTTGTAGGGTCTACTATAATAAATTACAAGACTATTGTTTACTTATAGGTGCTGAATAAGTCACTTAGCATTGCCCAATAAGATAGGTGGGCTTAGTAACCAACAAATGCTAAGTCCATATGTTTACAAATATAACTACTAGTTTGTGTTGGCATTTTCTTGAAATTTGTTTTACAGGGCTTAGGATTTATTTTTAAAATTTAAAATGTAATTTGAGCATAGAATTAAGTTAGGATCTATGGGGTCTAATACAATAGCAGGAGCCTAGAATTAAGTTCTTTTGCTCTAATAAGAGAAAGAACCTGTAATTCATAAATATTACATTAGGTCGAGCCTCCAACTTATGTTAGAAGCACTTATAAACTTAGGATCTTAAGCTTCATATGGGAGTAAGTCTTCAGCCCTAAGTATTTTTACAATTTTATGCTGCTAGAATCTAAGTCTTAGATTTCTAATAAAATATCAACTCAAAATTCTATTAAATTCAAACATTTAAATCCAAATAATTTGATAGTTGAAATGCGTGCTAGGCATCATGGTGTCAATAGGAATTTTCTACTTAATCCTGATTGGAATTGAAAAAATAACTCTTTCCACTTTGTAGTGTTCCTAATTAAAATTTTCAAATACCATTGCCTTTGAAAACCAACTTATAAATCCATAAAAATAATAGCTTATTTCTTTAATCGAGAGTTTTTTTAGGAAGAGGTCCTCTATTCCTAAGATGTAATTAACTATAATGGCTTGCCTTTTTAAAAAACCATGAACCTAGTTTAAAATAAACATTGTTTTACTTTCCATATAGTTCCAGGGAAAACTTTCTAGTACACTAAAGACCCATTAGCCTTAGAGTCTTTTATTAAGTGATTAAATCCATTATAGTATAACATGATTATTTTATGAAAAAATATGTTTATTTCTTGATGACGCATTTGATCATCCAAATAAGAAATTCCTAAATTCTATGTGGTTTCACAAATTTTCCCATAATATCCACTTATTTTTCTTTTTCTTATTTTATAAATTTGTTGGGGTTATACTTACCCGTGTAGGATAATACATTATTAGAGTAGTAATTGCCTAGTGTAGAAAAGTATACTATTGGGGTTGTATTTGCCCATTGTAGGAAAGTAAATTATTGAGGTTGTATTTGCCTAGTGTAGAAAAGTATAGGAGATTCTCTATAATCTTATTTTGATTGGTGAATCCTTAGTCAGTGTGATTAGTCTTGGATGTAGGACAATTTTTGAGTTTGGCCAAACCACATAAAAAATTTGTCTCTCATCTTATTACTTTTGTTGTTTTTTGCATTTAGTTTTTTTACATTTAGTTTGGTTTGTTTCCTTGCTCTTTAATCAAATGAAAAGTAATCTTTGCACCTAAGCCTTCTATAAAGTTTAAAATTAATCTTTAACTTAAAATTTTTAAATAACACTTATATCCCCTCCTCCCCAACTATTTGCCTAGTGTAGAAAAGTATAGGAGATTCTCTATAATCTTATTTTAATTGGTGAATCCTTAGTCAATGTGATTAGTCTTGGATGTAGGACAATTTTTGAGTTTGGCTAAACCACATAAAAAATTTGTCTCTTTTCTTTTACTTTTGTTATTTTTTGCATTTAATTTTTTGCAATTAGTTTGGTTTGTTGCCTTGCTCTTTAATTAAATGAAAATTAATCTTTACAGCTAAGCCTTCTATAAAGTTTAAAATTAATCTTTAACTTAGAAATTTTTAACCCCTTTTAGAGGATGCTATATAGCCTCTTAACAAAAAAATGGTGCTTATGCACCCAAATATGCTGGCCAAGCACCACCTAGACATCTACTTTGATTTTTCCTAATTAATTGATAGTAGTTACCTATTTTGAATATATCTTAGAATCATATTTATGGAGCTTTTAAGAATGAATATTGGGCTTTTTAGATGAACTTTTGAGGAAAATTCTAGGGTTCATTAGTGGACACTTCAAGGAGCCATTGGAAGAAGATTCAAGAAAGGTTAGGATATGAGGTGGAGAAGTGGATCATTGGAGCAAAGTGAGTGCATTACCCCAAGTCTTTCTTACTCCCTCTTCTTATTTATTTTAGAATCATGTTGAGAATTTTGTCCACATTTATTTTCTTTTATTTAAGTACGAACAAAATTCTTTTTTTGGGATTGGATGTAGTATTAGTGTTGTAGTTGATTTTAAGTTTCAAAGAAGTTCAAAAGTTTTTATTATTAATGATTACAACACATTTTTTAAAGCTTTATGACTTATGAATTATTTTGCCATCAATCAATAGTTCAAGAGGTTTATTCAAAATTTAAAGATGGAGAATGGACTCATTTTAAACAAAATATCATGGTGGATTATATATTAGAGAGAACTACTTCAAACTTGTATAATCTTGATAATATCCAAATAGTTTAGATCATTTATTTATTCATAATGAATCTATCACTAAAGTTAGAGAGATTCTGTGAAGAAAACAAGAATAATAGACTTTCAAGAGAAAGGTAGCAGGCATCTTAATCTAACTTATGTAAAATTCTATAAATTACTTATTGATTTAAAAACCTACTAATTAACTCATCATAAGTGAGATCCAATCCCTAGTTCTTATAACTATTATTTTTCCTCCTAAATTCATAGCTTTTAATAGCTACTTTATTATATATTTTTGATAGACTTAGAATTAATTTTATTTTTAATTAATAATTTTTTTAACCAGCAAATGATATTGAGCTAGCCCACTTTCTATAATTAATTTTTAAATCTTTATGGTATGATACCCATCTTACTCATTATTACTTATTTGACTATATTCTTTTGTGTAAATGCCTATATAGTTTAATAAATAATAAGTTTTTATGACTATTATAGGGGTGAAAATGCAATTTTGATATCAAATTTTTGGCATTGATGTTTCTCTCAAGTAGTTTTCATCAATAAAGATAGACATGATGAGAATTAAAACATCAAATTTTTTATGTATGAAAAGGAAGATACTTTATGGTTCCTAAGAAAGGCTTAAGGACTTCTTAAGAAAATGCCCACACTGCAACTTGTCCAAATGGATGCACGATCAAAATTTTTAAATTAAGTTGGATAGGTTGACCAAGATTGTGATAGATGCTGCATGTACTAATACATTTATGAGTAAGACATAAGAGGCTACTTATGATTTACTAAAAGAAATGACAATGAATAACTATTAATGTCTAACTAATGAAAATATGCCTATGAATCCCATGGTTATAGTACATTATGCTAATCTAATCTTAACTTCAATTTCTCAGGTTGCTTCATGAATGAATAAACTAAATCTTCTTTTAGAAGATGGCATCCACTCACCACTTGCTATGAATTTTGTGAGTGGATACATATGAGTAGTAGCTACCAAGTAAATAATTTATTTACATGATCAACTTTAATATAGGTTAAATGTGTTAAAAATCCATCATGGCATAATGTGTATACTAACACAAAAAATTCATGGTAATGAAGCATTCCTAGCTATTCAGGAAAGAATGCATAGAACATTTAACAGCTTGCAAGATTCCTACCTCATGGCCATTTATAGTAGCCAGGTTATTAGTAGAACAAAATTACAAAAGAATTAACAAAATTCATAATATGTAATGATGCTATTTTGGAAATGTAAGATTCCATAATTCAAAGACGAGGTTACTATTTAAAACATAGAATTTCAATCGAGACAACTTTTATAATAGTAGTCCACTAGACAATTGGGTGCATGTTTTATACCAAGAAACACTAAAGTTAATACATAGAAATATGTGAAGGAAGTCTCTTATGATGTGGACATCAATTATAAAAACCAATGGGCAAGGAGAGGCCCAAAATTTTTGAATCAAAAGTTGATAAGAAGAAACATAAAGAAGAAAAAAAATAAGGAGATACATCTAAAATTTATGTTTTGACAAGCTACCACCTTATGTGCCACCATTATCATAACCATAAAGAATTCATAAATAAAATTTTGATGAGCAATTTTCTAAACTTTTGGTTGTCTTCAAGAAGATGCATATCAAC